>CM021775.1:13661145-13766049 GCA_011076525.1 Nettapus auritus
CCCCCCCCCCCCGGGGGGGGGGGTGTAGCAAACAAAAAACCTGAGTGTGTTAAAATTTGGTCAAAATGTTTTTGTCCTCTGAGGCATATCCAGAATGTAAGCAACTCATTTTAGCTTCCAAAAATTTGCTTTTAGCATCCTCTATACAACCAGTTCTACCACTGCAAGTTAAATGGAGCTTTGGTTTTGTAAGACCCGCATCACTCTATTTGTCAAGGTTGTTCCGCTTCCCGGACCAACTGCGCAGCAGGTTATTTTTGAAGAGCACCCTCAGACATGTGCAACTCCTATATAAATTATTAGGGTTATAATAGTGCAAAGTACATCACTTGGGGTCCTGCACCTGGGGAGGAATAACCCCAAGCACCAGTACAGGCAGGGGGCTGGAAAGCAGCTGTGTGGGGAAGGACCCAGGGGTCCTGATGCACAAGTTGACCGTGAGGCAGCATTGTGCCCTTGTGGCTGACAAGGCCAATGGGATCCTGGGGTACATCATTAAGAGCACTGCCTGCAGGCCGAGGGAGGCGTCTGAACATGAGGAAAAACTTCTCTACCGTGAGGGTGACAGAGCGCTGGAACAGGTTGCCCAGAGGGGTTGTGGAGTCTCCTTCCCGAGAAGCATTCAAAATCTGGCTGGACACAATCCTTGTGCTCTAGGGGATCCTGCTTGAGCAAGGACACTGGACTAGATGATCTCCGGTGGTCCCTTACAACCTCAACCATTCTGTGATTTGCACAGCACAATCTCTAAAAATGGATGCTTACAGCTGAAAAGAATTTTGCTACATCTTCCAAACCGACGTGGAGTTTGAAAGTCTTGTCCTGCCATTAAATAAACTCAATTTTGAGCTGTGATTCACTTCAGGATCCAGTATTTTAAGATGCATTTTGTAGAAATACATTCCTATGGCCAGAAATACATTCCTAAAAATTTCAGTGGTCTTTCCTAGAAAAGCACGCTTTTGGATGTTGAATGCTGTTATCTTGGAAGTGAAGCTCTTCAGCACTGAAATGAGATTTATAACCTAGCCTTAGTTGATATTATCTCCTGCATGCAACAGGACGCTGCCAAAGGAAAAGGTGGAAGTCCCAGGGTGCTACATCTATGATACTTTGCACCTCCTTGGCTCTGAGCTACCTCATCAGCACTACAGACCTGAATTGTCCCCTACTGATTGATATCTGACTGTTAGGAATGGTACAGCTTCAGTGACCAAACAGCAACTGTCATAACTTGAAAGACAAAGTGATCTTTATGAGCTATGAGTTGCATTTCCACCTCTGCAAACTGCCCCTTCCCTATGTGACCCTCTGCAGGACATACGCTGACTCGAGTACTGCTGGTAGAGATGCCATGTGTTTGTTGGCCATGCGTTGTAAGCCTGTGTTGCCTCCTTATCGCTCTCTACAGGTCCTTATCGCTCTCTACAGGTACCTCAAAGGAGGCTGTAGTGAGGTGGGGGTTGGTCTGTTCTCCCACGTGCCTGGTGACAGGACGAGGGGGAATGGGCTTAAGTTGCGCCAGGGGAATTTTAGGTTGGATCTTAGGAAGAACTTCTTTACCGAAAGGGTTGTTAGACATTGGAACGCGCTGCCCAGGGAAGTGGTGGAGTCACCATCCCTGGAGGTCTTTAAAAGACGTTTAGATGTAGAGCTTAGGGATATGGTTTAGTGGGGACTGTTAGTGTTAGGTCAGAGGTTGGACTCGATGATCTTGAGGTCTCTTCCAACCTAGAAATTCTGTGAAATTCTGTGAAATTCTGTAATATGGCTACCCCCAGAGCTAAATTTGCATTAGTGGAGGGAAGGAAAAAAAAAAGCATACTGGGGAAGTATCAGAACCCTGTTAGACAGAATAATATTATTTATAAAATTCTGAT
Source organism: Nettapus auritus (assembly GCA_011076525.1). NCBI lineage: Eukaryota > Metazoa > Chordata > Aves > Anseriformes > Anatidae > Nettapus > Nettapus auritus. The sequence goes on from CM021775.1 coordinate 13,663,026, forward strand.
TATTATGCATCCTGAATTTTATAAGATTTGAAGTGATGTAGAGGGAACATACTGTTAGTGTCTTACATAATTCATCCTGATAACTTAAATAGTTTCTTTAAACAGCATCCCCTGGATACCAGCTTTTGAAGTTTCATGAAGTATACATAAAGAGAGTAATAATTATAACGGGGGTGTAATGAGCTTCACTATCAACAGGAGTTAAAGTACAGTAGATTTTTATCTCAGGTAATTATTGCTATGTGCAGTAAATGCACCAGCAAAACCGGTGAAATTCAGGATTACCTCTAGAGAAGGAAACTCACAAAAGAGAACTTTCATTTTTATTCTCAATTCATTATATGAATCAGACAGGTGTTAGACTGATAAATCAGGAAATGAGAGACTAAAGCCTCATGTACTGACACAGAGCTATAGAGCAGAGCACAGGAAGCAGAACTTCAAATTCCAGTGTGCCTTGGTTACAGATAACAAGGAACCACTTGTGTCTGTGGAACTGTGTGTCAAACTTTCTGCACTAAAAGGAGAATTTATTATAATATGATTAGAGAAATAACTACCTTAGCTATGAATAGCAGAGTGCTATCACAGAGATACCAATGGACCAGCATAATCCACAAGCTACACAGTTACCCTGACATGGATGACCTTTTCCTAGGGAAGAGAAGGCATTTACCTACAAGCCATGTTCATTCACTCTTGAGCCCTATGTCCAAAACCACCAGGAAATTCCTGATGCCTTACGACCAAATCAACCAGGAAGTACGCTGATGCATTGTGTACTAAGAGCTGTCAGATGGGTCAGGGTCAGGGCTAAGACCACTGAACTCACACAGGGTACCTGGTGAAAGCAGGTACCAGCTGGTTACGCTCTTCATCCTCATTAAAATGATGTGCTTCGATGGGAAGAACTACAGGGGAAAAGCCCTAAGGCTGGAATGTGAAAGATTAACACATTGCATCCTCCCAAAGACAAGAAACACGTGTACTATAAAAAGAAGAAAAAAAGGTCTTTGTGCTGTTTTTGTTGTTGTTTTATGTTCTGTTTTTCTTAATGACAATGTTTTTCTTTGTATCTTAGACTGTCTTATGCATTCAAACAAGTCATTTTGTGGCTGAGATAATACCAAAATTGCTAAGTTGTTATCCTGAATTAACTGACAATTGTGACTGATTCCAGCAAGACAGAGAGGCCCAAGCAGCAAGCAGCGAAGCACACAAGCCTGGGGTGCTCCACCCTTCCGGAATTACAACCCAACTTCCAGCATTAAGAGAAATGTGACATTCACATTCCTACGGACCTCAGCATTATGACCTATGTGAACAACTCGCACAGGTCAGTTTTGACCTCCTGCCAAACCTAGTAGAGCTATCGTTGGTAAGCCACAAACCTGTCAAGGTTCTTCAACAGACTTCTTGGCATATTAATTATGCCATCGTTAGACCACATTTTTAAACGTATAATTGATGCATATATCAGTGAAATTACAAAGAATTGTTAGAAGGAAGGTACGAATACAAGCTAGGTTAATTCAAAGCAAATTTGTCTAAGTTCCAAAGCCACCTCTCCAGTACAGAAGATCATCTTTGAAGTCAAGTTAGGTATTTAAATGCAGGTCTACTGATTTTTTTTTTTTCCCCTACAACACAGGATTTTCTGTGCTGCAGCGTTATCTAAAAACAAACAGAACAACAAACAGAAGCACTATTCCTGTGTTTGTATTTCACAGATGCCAAACAGCTAATTTTCTTTATCACATTCTTCCCTCTTCAGTTGCAAGCACTCTGACAAACAAGTTTTGGAGAAATAACTGCTTTTATTATCAACAATGATTTCTAAAGGCAAATGTGTATGGGCTGTTCACTACGTCTTAAGCCTCAGGTAAGCTATTTACATGCACCAGCTACATTTAGGCTACCTGCTGCAGTTTTGTAACACATTTATAATGTTACACTTATACAACAACTGTACACTGGAAACTATCAAATATTTGTTTTAACCCAGGATCCAGTTTTTAAAGCCCTTCAGTCAGCCCACCTGCACTGGCTCACAGTTACAAATGCACACAATTACTTGAAGCAAGTAACTCAGCCAGGTCTAAACTTTCTTCAAACTGTAGCTGTGTCTTTTTAAGCATGCCATTCCAAGCACTTACTTTCCAGTCAGTGTCTCGGCAGAAATTCACACACTTGTGGCAAGAGCCATGTGACAAAGTACTCTGAAGTAAAACTTGACTTGGTGGAGGAAAAAAGATGAGGAACCTCAAACAGCACAGCCTCTGACTACCTTACAGGACAGAGCTCAGCCCAAAACGTTTCTCTAATGTGTTGCTGCCAGTGGAGTATTTGGAAAGCTGAAATGTAACAGGTGGCTTGCTGGGCTTTCTAGGGGAAAGCTGAACAAAACAAAAACAAACTTCTGACTTTCTACCCACATGAGAATCTAAGCAACTCCTACTAGGGCTCAGAATGATACCCTCTTTTGTAATCTTGGGATAGATTATCTTCTCGAAACATGCTTCATCAGAACCAGTGCTATATTTTAAAATACATGTCTGAGTTTAGAACTTGAATAATGTTGAAAGCAAAACGCTCACTTTCCCTTTTATTACCAAACACAAAAGGTGTCACTACCTGCACACCGTGTTAATACCACAGCAGCTGAATGCCAGCTTCTGTCACCGGGACACAAGGGACCTGGACACAGGTGTCAGATGCCACCAACTCCTCCAAGGGAGATCTCCTATTACTGACCTTTTTTTCCTTAATTTGATCACTTTTCAAAACAAACAAACAACAACAAACAACAAAAACAAATGTAAAAAGCAACACTGAAAAGACTAACAGAGTAGCATGCAGAGAACTTAAATAAGATTCAATTATGACTGCCTGCACACAGCACCTGCGGGCCCAAACACAAGGAAGCATTGAGGTGAATGATTCAATCCTTACTTCGCTGGATTTTTGAAGTATAGGGACAACTGGGATGAATCTGAAGTATTCTCCTACAAAAACCTAGGTTTTAATGTGAAGTACTGCGAACAGAAAGAAACAAAGGTTGTCCTCAGCAAGGCACTTGAAAGGCATTAGAGATAACTTCAGTGCCTATATTCCATTGCACTGAATGACCCTTTCTGAGATCCCGTCGCTGCGGCAATCATCTACATGGACATCCACTTGCTGACACTAACACATCTCAGTGTTAGATTTCAAAAGAAACCAATCCAAAGACTGGACATCTATTTTGTACACTGTTTATCATGCTGGGCATACTCCTCAACGGAAATGGGACATCTGAAAACAAATGACATCTGTATGCATACATTTGGTTCAAAGAACCACTTGTTAATACAAACATACAAAACCTCCAACATCATTTGGAGGGCTGAGTGATCGCACAGTTAAACTTGTGCAAGCGTAGAATGCCACTGACCATGCTCTGTGAGCTTGCTGAGTAAGCCTAAGATTTCAGTGAGCAAAATTCTTTAAATAGTTACCAGGAAAAAAAATACATTTTTTCAAGAAAGAATAATCTCCAGAGCAAACAGAATAATCAATAAACCAGGCATAGTTTGGATACCAACTGTACTGATAGCTTGTTTGTTTGGCACTTCACTGGACTTTTTTTTCCTTTCCTTTTTTTTTTTTTTTTTTTTTTAAATTCAGTCATCTGTTCACACGACAAGGTAAAGAGAAAGGAGCTTCAGAGAGTTCTCTAACTACATCTTTGCTTTCTTTTACAAAACACACAACACCTCACGTTAAAATACCATCACAGCAGAAGAAGCAAAAAGAACTCTATGACCGTTAAATAATTTGTACAATAAAAAAAAACATATTCCCCTACAAGCTGATGCAAATTACAGACTAATAGCAAATTTTCCAGACAGGCACTCAGCAGTCAAGCCCTCCCATATCAAAATACCACTGCCATCAGCATACACACTCATTTTCAAAAATGAAACATTTATTTGTATTCTGAATACCCTCGGTCTGAACTCTCCAGTTACCTATAAAGGAGCTGGTCTCTGTCTGAAGCAACACACTTGAGACTTCGCAGGAAGCACAACATACAAGAACAGTCATCAGCCGTAACTCTAGCAACCACAGGGAAAACAGCTGAGGATTATTTGATATTGTGCCTCATATAAGGAGGCTTGCAAGCTGATGAGGTTTAACTATTATAATTTCAGTTGCACATGGTGAGGCTAGGACAGACTTAATTCAATTAAAAAAATATATATATATTTATGAACATATAATCCAGGCAAAGTTCCTATTGAATATTCAAAATAAACATAGAAGATGTGTGACGACTTTCTGTTTTGCTTTACGATAAGAACCCGTTAGCCCTCATTTACTGATTTACTAGCTGCTATTGGACATATTTGTTCCCCTGTCTTTTTCCCTGGGGTCTCTAACCATATCTTTCTTCCCTTCAGAAAAAATAATAATCACTTCTATATCTTCTTATTTTGGGAGTGTAACTGTTATTACATCATGGAAATTCCCAAAATAGATTAGGTGCACCTATCCAGGAAGATCATCATCAACAAAAGACTTTGCCATTTACGCAGTAGGAAACATGAATTTTAGTGTGCCTTGTTGTTTTTTATTCCTCTCCCTAGCTTTTTCCTTTAACGCAGACAGACATGTAAGTACTCCTAATCCACCTTTTTGCCATCCATTTGTAGTTATACAGCACACTAGAGCTTTCAAGGTAGTACTTTGCCTACTTCTAGATTTTAAGCCCTACCTTCAAGGCTTGCTAAAATAAAGAGAAATATTACAGCAGTGAACCAGAGGGGTGTCTTGTCACCAGATTTCACCTCAAAGAGATAGTGATAATGGCAGAATTAAAAATTAACTGAACTGTCAGGCCAGGACTGAAGGATGACCTCCACAACATCCTAATACTGAAATTTGAAATAACTTTCATTATACTTCTGTAATGCATCAGTAGGAAAAAGTTGATGACCAGGGTAAGGACCAGGTTATGACCGACGCAGGACAAAGCACTGACTCACAAACCTCTAAACATGCTTCACTGTTTCTGACTTCTCTGTAACATCCGTGGTCCCAATGCGAATGCAGCCCTGCCTCTGCCTCCCTCCTGGTGCACAACGTAAGCAGCTGAGCCAGGATTACCCCGAAACTGCTGAGCTGGGGCACAAACACAAAACAAAGAGCACTCCTGCTTGTATATGTCACCTGTCCCTAAGTGAGCTTTTGGACCTCTTAGTGAACCTCCTCATCTGCTGCCCAGCTTCCCAGTCCAAGCTGATTTACTTGCTTGAGTTCTGTGCTGTAGTAATCCTTGAATTTAGGCTTGTTAGAGAGGCACCTCACTGATCAGAAGCTCCACTAGCTAGTAAACCCGCAGCCAGTCAGTGTATCAGAAGACAAGTTGCCCTCTGAAAACAGGCTAGAACGTTATTCTTTAACAATCGATTGTGAAATGCTAGCCAGCAACTTTCTCCACTGAGATCACTTAATCTCTTGCCCTCTGTCTCACCCACTAGGACCATAAGCTTTTAGGAGGGCAGTAACCTTGGTGTCTTTGATGAACAAACTATTATTCCTTATATAAGATTTGCCATCATATACGTACAAAGTTATATTTCATACTGATCGCATTAAAAACTGACACATTTTCATCAACATAATTAATGTTTGTTGTATTATCACTCAAATAAGCATATACAGTTGTGAGTTGAGAACAACACTCCGCTCTAAAATAGCCCTCTTCATCTGCAGATCCATGCAAATGCAGCTGGTAATTCAGCTTTTGTGAACAGGCCATCAGCCTGACTAGCATATTAACATCTCAGCCAAGGAGCAACACTTAAAGGCATTCTTTTAAAGGTTAATGAAATGGCTCAATATGTACTTCAGCAGTGATTATTTCCAAGAAACTGGTTAAAGGCAAATGGGCCTCACTTGAATTTTAATTCAAGTTACAATTTTAATCTGAACAGTTAATATAGGTGTTGCCTGATTGTTATGAATATGTGCTTGCTCCTAGTCCTGTTGTATCCTGTTTAGATTTGTTCAAATTAATTGCATATGGTGTTACTGATTAAATTCACTGGGAAAGGACACAATACTCATACATAATGACTAATACACTCGCAGCGTATTGATTCCACGTTCAGAATCACTATGTCAGTACAAATGCGGAACACATGAAATATATATGTGCTATACTTGGCTCACAGAGGAAGCTCATACCAAAAGTAGCCACAACTATTTAGCATTCAAGTCGTATGCTGGTATCTACTTAATTTTACATTAAATTTTGCCACCCACCAAAACATTTTTCTGACAATACACACACACAGAGAGCCTCTACAAAGAAAATTAACTCTGTCCCAGCCAAAATGACGACATTCCCCAAATGCCCAAACAAATGAATAAAGCTTTACCTGAGCTATATCTAAGTAAGAGCTAGAGAAACCTAACTTGACTTCTAAATTTTCTATTACTCAAGCACAATCTGCTCACACCTCAGTAGATCTGGCATCCTCACTGGCAATTACAGAGTTGGAGCCAACTGCAGACCAACAGCCACATTTTGAGTCTTTCCTTGTGCTGTTTAACTCTTGTAGACCAGCTTTTATCCATACATTTCTGTGAGTAGCTCACAACTGAGCAAGCAGCAGCTGCTCAAAGACAAAGACAGAATTTGTCCACTAGTCCTAACTACTTTTTCCGCAGGGGCAGATCACGACACTTAGACCGTGTGCTAATGAAACCAAGAGGACTGAGAGCAGGAGCTGGGAGACTTGTCACAGAACAGCAGGAGCACAAGTTTTTGTCTTCAAGATTATTCTGTACCATGCTAACCATGCTCGTGACTTTCCTCACCTAAGACTTCATCTATATGAAGCAATAAGTGTGTAGGCGTAAGTGAACTTTCATCTATGTACTTGCATATATTAACGTTGACTAGAAAAACTATTAAGGTGTTTTATAATCGTGCGGATAATAGCTGTGGGAAAGAACTGGTGGCTTTATTTTTGCGTGGTTGTGCATGTTAATACTGCCAGTCCATCCTTTTCCATCATATTAAATGTTCCAGTGAGTGACTTCTTCATTCAGACATTACCTAAGTATTTTTACTTAATGATATAAAATAATCCAAAAAACAACAGAAAGGAATTAAAAATAATCACCGATAATACACACACACAAAATCAGCAGGAATCTACTGTGCATAGAGATGCCAAGGGAGAAAGGGCCAGGGGAAGAGGAAATTCCCTCATGAGTCAATCTCTTCTGGTGCTGAATTCAATATAGGGTGCACCCCTGTGGATTAAGAAACTCCAAACACATGTAAGCATATATTTGCCTGTTCACTTACTCCCAAATATGAAAAAAGACACACAAACACTAGGACAGAAACAAAAATTTCACTCCTTTCAACACATGAAGGAAATAGACAACTAACTGCCCCCTTTATGGCTCTGAAAAACCTTCTCCTACTAAAATCAGCTTACATGTAATGGCCGCTGATCTACATACCGTTATGGTAACACATGCAGTTTCTTTCTCTGAACAAAAGATGCTGTTTTTCCTAAATTAACTTAAGTCTGCCCAGTGAATGTTGCTCACAATGTATAGTTGCATTACGAAGCTATCTTTTCGTAACTGTCAGTTTTTAACCATGTTAAAGATAAAGAGAGTTTATAATATGCAAAGAGACATCCCTTGTAGCTGACAACGATAAGAGGTGTGCTTTGGATAGCTGTTCTTCAACAGTCTATCAGTCCCTTCCCAAAATTGGTAGGAGGTTTATACGCTGTCTGTGTGCCAACTCATGGCTCATTTTGCCTTCAGAACTGTAGTTGGTGATGAGTGTCCGCCTGCTGAATCCTGTTCTCAGTTAATTGCGAGCACCTTCCTTTTCTCACCATTTGTATAGAATTTATTGCACTTCAGCTTTTCTTCTTGGCCACAAGAAAACCTCAAACAGTCACTTGCTTCATTTTCTTCTCAATTAAAAGTATCTTTGACATTGTTTTAAGGCTTTGGGAAGTGCTTTATCTTTATTGCCTTTGGTGAGCAAGGGTACTCTGGGGAACTTTTTGCACTGTTTCTCTATCTGTTGCTTGTAACCATGAAGGCTTTGTATTCGATAACCCAGATGGTCCCTTCTAGTCTTACATTCCTTAAAAAGGACTCCAAGTATTGTAAACTGATGCCAAATGGCACAGCGAATTCACATTTTTTAAAAAAATGCCATGCAGTTGTTGTGCAAGTCTTAGACCCATTAATGCATCACAAGGTGAAAAACACCATTTCTGTATGAAGTTTGCATTAAGAAGGTAAGCTCTGAAATCAGAAAATAAATAAATAAATAGATAAATAAAATCAGAAAAGCTACCTCTAACTATCAAGCAACAAAGGTATGAATATAGCCTCTCTCTTCCCCAAGATCTGCAGCAGAAGTAATATGATTATTGAAAATAATGCAACCGTGACAATACAAGAAAGCAAGGGTTGGTTTTGTTTTGTTTTTTTTTGACATGACAATACTAAAATACTCACTGAGATGTATTTTTCTATGGAGTATTTGACAAATACAGGAAATGCAATCTTCCATCACTGTTATTATGGTGTTGTTATGACATTCTGACATCACGAGAACCCCTTGCAAAGTACACAATATAAATGAACAACAGAACTGATTTTAAAAACTAGGAAGGAAAGGTGATAGATCCAAGAGCAGCATTTGTTCCTCTGCATGCTTCAATTGTTCATGGTTAGCTCAAGACTGCTAAGAACTTTCAGACAGATAACCCTGACCACTAAGAACACCGATCACATGAATGGTATCAACAAAATGTAACTAACTTCCGTATGACCCAAGCCAACAGGGTTGAGAAGCTAGGAATAAACCAGTTCGGAAGCATCATCAAATCCAGTTTGCAAAAAAAATGGAGATGCAGATTGAAAAAATTAATATGCATTTACATAGTAGTCAACATGGAACTAAAGCTCCGCTGTCTGTTACACATCTCTTTAGGAATACACTGCTCACAGCTCATCCTTTTCAGGTATCCAAATGTTCATTATGGCTTCTTTCTTACTAAAAATGCATTTTGGAGAGCACGATTCTGTTTGTAAGCAAGTAGCTATTAGATTAAGAATGTTTGTCCTGAACATGCGAAACCAGTATGAAGTCTTATCAAAGACCTTCCTGTTGAAAAGCCTTTCTAAACCACCTTTGTTTTTGCTTAAGGGATTTTTGAAAGCCACAAAGAACACTTTGGTGCTCAAATACCTTTAAAAATGTCGTTGATGGAATGCCACCAGGGAAGTCATTCAGTGCTGCAGCTCATTTTCCATCACTACAAATCAGTGCTTTGTTTCTCCTCTACAAAAACTGCAACACAGATTTACGCAGTTTCTCAGAATGAAGAATGAAACATAACCCTCCTCACACAAAGCATCGAAGAGGGAATTTTCTGGCCTCCTTAGAATTCAGCATCTCAATCACTAAGTCTCCATCTTACTTCGTAGTGTTCAGAGAACTCTACTCAATGACAGTTTGCAGCAAAAGTAACAACCTATCCCTCCTGTCCAGATGCAGACTGCTAGTTCAGCAAGAGCAAGAGAAATTATCAGAAGAAAAATGAAAAGATCTTGAAAAGTATATGTAATAACTGGTAGTGGAAGGTGAAAACATGGGAATCGGCAAAAGAAAACTTTGCACCAGTAAGAGAACTCTTTGCGAACTTTGTAAGAAAATTAACAGGCTGTCACCCCCACTGGGAGCAGCTGCCGAAGAATAATTACGTAGTGGTTGGGTCACTTTTTTTCCCCCCAGATTTGCTCACTAGAATACTGCCTGTTGTGAAATTCAGTGACTGGTCCAGGATGGGATTTACAAGAGAACAATTAGGTTGTCTGCTTATAACTCTGTAAGTAACTTATGGTGGAACGATTAATACCACTTCAGACATCAAAATGCTATTGCCACACAAGCCACTGAAAATGACAACCAAAAAAAAGCATTTCAACTGCTTCTGCTAACTAAAGAAAGATCGAGATGAAGCATGCATCTTATGCATGCCAAAATGCATTGAACAGTCTAGTGAATTACTTTACTGGATGCAGTAAAATTCTTTTCCTGTCATCACCAGAACAAAAGCACAAATGCTGGAGAATTATGATTAAATGCCAAACAATTTTAAAGAGATATAGTGAAACAAATATTTATGAACATGACTCCTTTTTAATGGTCTTGAATCCACTGACTGTGCACACTTAAGTGAGTAAACAGCAAGACAATAAGGAATTGAAGTACCAACGTTTTATATCAACACGCTGGCTTGATTTTTGCAAGTTAGTACTATTGTCCATTTAGCTACAAATCTGGAAATGAAAGTTCTCATGAAAAAAACAAGAACTTCTGAATAAAAAATGTCATAAAATATAAGCTTAAGAAATTCCCAAGCATTTCACTACCTTCAAGAAATTTTCAGTAGAATCATTATTTTGCAAGAGAATATTCAATTTTAAAATAAGTGTTTCCAACTAGGGGGACAATGATATGCAAGCCTTAAGGACCTGAAGTATGGATCTTTCCACTAGAGGGGTGTGTGTATGTATGTAAGCATACATCTGAATCCGTGTTTCTGCATGTCAGTTCTATCTTTGGGGAAATAGATTTTATATAAAATGGTAATGCAAGTTTTATATAATCTATATTAGTAGTCAGGAATTTGTTTTCAAGGTTTAATATCCCCTTTGTATCGAGACCAAATATAATTTGCAAGAGATATGGACAGTATCCCAAAATCCATTTTCAGTATCAGCCTTTGAAAACTGATCCACTTTATTCTTTGAGGTAACTACAGAGCTGGAAACATTTTACAGCAATCACTTCTGTCAAAATCTGTTCCATTCTTACGAGTCATCACTTGCCAGCAGAGCTTTGTTAAGTAAAACCATTTTCACAATTATTTGCTGAAATCAGTTTCTGGAGGCCGATGTGGATCCTCACAGGGTGCTAGGAATACAGTTTCTGCTAAATTCCATGTGATACAAATATAAAGAAAAAGCATGACCAACAGGTGGTTTTTTTTTTGAATCTCAGGAGGCTTCAATAAAGAGACAGGAGAAGCACTTGCAGTTCAGTTTTCATGTGCGCAAATAAAAGTTGTACATGTAGGTTTTCACCTTTTAAATGGATTTTATATAAACTTATATAACGTATATAATACACTCACATACATATACATATACACATAGGAAGATACTTTTCCATTTTTGATTTTCTTCTGATTTAAGCCTGCTAATGCAACCTTTTTATATAAGGCTGAGGTTATTCTATAGACTGACTCTACAGCAATAAGCAGTAGATTACTTTCAGGTAGGATCCTGAAAGAAAACAAAAGAAAGATTTTGCTTTACTGTTAAGGTAAAGCCTACTGGATCCTGTAGAGAACCATATCTACTGAAGGAGTATGTAATTTGCAACAATCAAAGACTACACATTCTGAATATATGAATGTTTTTAAAATGGGCATTCCAGCTGCATTAAAGATCAGCTTTCATTCAAATGAAAGTGTGAACTATTCCTCAACTTTATGCTTCATTAAAATGAAGTTTGCACAGAATAACAATTACACAAAAAGTACACAAGCTTGGGTGAAATCAGTTTTTTAAAAGGTATGAAAAGAAAGAGGCAATGTGTTTGACACTACCTTTTTGTGACATTAATCTCCTTTACAATGGCAGTTCTTGCAGCATATCTGAGTACAAGATCATTATCATATTGTTGCCACATCTTCCTTTAAAAAAAGAAAGAAAAAGGGGGGGGGGGGAAATCATCACGTTCACCAATCTTTCCGTGTTCTGAGACACACTGTGCTCTCTTATGCCTAATTATAGGAATGCAATGAGTTGTGATTCATTTTCATATCTTAGTCTCTTACATGTGCTCTCAGAAGGGTATCTAATCTGAAAAGCTTTAAAGCTGTATTATTCTACCACCTAAAGCAATGCATGGGGAGGGACTATGGGGAAAGAAAGAGATGAAAGGCTACTTTCTGAGGATGTCCTAGGACAAGTAAAGAAACCGACTGTGATCTAAGGGAAATATTCCATTCTAACGGACACCTAAGAGCCATCTCATTGAAGTCCAGGTGCCTGAATGTAAAGCAGAAAGGAAAGCTCTGAACTAGACACCTAGGTTTCCCAGGCAGTTCATACTGAGAGCTACCTTTAGAATTTAGAACTCAAAATAACTGAGCAGGAAATGTGAGCAAGAAACTAGCTGGAAGGAGGCTTGAAGATATTCCATTACTTGTTTAAAACTCTGACAATTGTCTCACAAGTCTGCACAAATGTGGTCAGCCTGTTGGCCTCCACAGGCTTCTTTTTCCAATGCAGGCAGGCATCGATACACCTACTTTAAACGTAACTGAGCAGAGCTCAGCCAAAGGCTTTTCAGAAACACTCACCTAGTGCGCTATTCTCAACTGTACAGTTTCTGAACTAAGTAATAAATAAAAAATAGTGCTGGAAGTAGAAATTGGAAGACAGACTAGAGTCCTGTTCTCTGTCTTCAAGACATTGCGTCGTTCCACCTTAGGTCTTAAACACTCTCTGAAGAATCAGTGGGAGAAAACAGAGCAGAAACACTACCCAAAAAGTAGTATTGGTCAGGGCTATAATGCCAGGAAGATGTTCACGTACAGCATTTACTTTCTTCAAGCAACTTCAGCTAGTTTCTACCACTGTATTTTCAAACAATCTTTTATGCATTTCGTGTTTAAATTTTCTAGGATCAGCCCATGACTGTCTAACTAATGGTTTATCCACTTTCCCCATTTCTTCCCTAGATTTATCAGCACAGTCAGTGCTTGATAGAATCAATGGCTAACATGCCATTTAGCCATGAAGGTAGGTGTTCTTGCCAGTCTGGGAAATACTGGGTCAAACTGCTCCAATATACAGCACAGTGTGTAGGCAATACCAGCACAAACTCCTCCAAGCTACAGCAGAAGATGGTAAAATCCCTTTGAGAAAATATGCAAAGGGAAAGCAAAATCCCTGGTTTTGGAAACCGTAGAGATTTTCCTAAAGCTGCTAGCAAGCTTTTGCTGTCATTTACCCAACCACACTTGCTCCAATAGCCTAGGATAAAGGTCAGAGGACCAACAAGTACAGAGTTTGCCTTTGAAGGATTACAAAATCATGACTTCAACTGCAAAGAGCCTTTCCTAATGCATATATCAACTAAGTAATATTTGAATTATTGGAATATGTGTTACTCAAGTAAAAACTTTGCTCTGTCGGCCATACAGATAAGCACCAGTTGCTAAGTTTGGAATTGTCACATTCAACTATAGATACAAAGTTGGGTCTAACTGTCTTTACTACAAACCTTTCACATGTTTAGTTCCAACTTTGTAGTATTCACTATGCTTTCCTGTCATATTTGTTCTCCTTTTTAATATTTTCTGCTGATACTATAAATACAAAAGTGCAAATGGTTATGTGGTTATATAGAAAGAAAGTGGTTATATGGAAAGTATGTTTGTGTTTTTACAAACACCTCTAAGATACAACCTATTAAAATGTAAAAACATGAAATAAAAAGTGATCCATGTAGTACAAGTCTGCTATTTACATGCATACTTGGAAAGAAAACACGTTTGTGAAGGGGTGAAGGAGTGTTGCAAAAAAGACTAACTTTTAGAATTTTTCTCTGAGCAGTGTTGTTAAAAGGAGGGAAGACTTACAAGAGAAACAATGTAGAAGAATTCACAATGAGCAGTCCCAAGAAGTCAAGGGACTGTTCCGGTCCTACGTGACATATGCTGGCACAGAACATACACTGATGTGCGTAGCAGCTAAAGACTCAAAACCTAGCTGGAAGTTAGCAAGTTTCTCTCACCGCAAAGCTTCTTATTTATTCTCTCAATGCTGTAGCTCATGACTTATCAAATATGCAGCAAAGCTTGAACTTCAGATCATGGAATTATTCAAACACATTGACAAGTAAAGGAGAGTTTAAAAAAAAAAAAAAAAAGAAAAAAGGAAAAAAAAAAAAAAGAAGTCTGACATAGGTACCTAGGGGACAATATACCACTGCAGAAACAATAATCTGGGTTTGAATTTTTGAAAACAGCCGTCAACAACAAATGTCTTTGTATGACACACTGTCCTGCTTACACACATCATTCAAGACAAGCCACAAACAGCCTAGTATCCTACGGTAATAATATTGCTCAATTGCTCATCAGAATCTATTTAGACAGCTACAGTCATCACAGAATGGAGCACAATGCTATAAAATACACCAGGTAAAATGAAAAGTTAAAAAAGTTATCTGGGTTAAGGGTGTATGATAGAGGGAGTTTTCCAGTAAACAGAAAAAGATACTTTCATTCACCGACTGCAAGGAAAAACACGTAGTGTCCTACTGAGATTCTTGTATTTTTCACCTAGTTTTGAAAACAAATACTGCAGAAAGAGGAAATTTCTGTTTACATATAGGTTCTTGGTTCAACAAAAAAATGTTAAACATTTATAGATCCCCTATCTTTCTACTTCAGTCATTTACTGATAGAATAAAACTGTTAAAATTTTCCCCTGCTGATAGTGAGTCTGAAAGGCTTTAGGAAAAAGCTCAGCATGTTTCCAAGATCAATTGATCAAGTGCTTTCAGAATCCAGCAACAAAAACCAGGAATCTTGACAAGAGCACTGCAATCAGAGCGCTAATGGAACACACGTTGCCATCAGCGTACAGACAAAGGAGGTGAACGCTATTATTATTTGTTGTTACTAAACTCTGCGTGCCTGGGTGCCTCTTTGTGCAAGCAAACACATGCACAGCATAAGCTTTAAGAAAAATGTAAGTACAAAAGTATAAGCATAACCTATAACATAAATGCATAAACAAACAAATGACAAAAAACTTCAGGGCATCTGCTTTCCTTGGTAGCTTAGAATACAACAGACAAGGAAATAAGAATCTGGAATAGAGTTTCCAGCTCAAATTTTGTCTTTTGTTTAAGAAGTCACCAGCACAGACTTCCTAGTTGCTATCCATTCATATTGAATTGTTTTGCGGTGGAGAATTCCTAAACAAAATGGCAAATGTTTAATAACATCTCACACATTTCTGGTAGTCTTTTTATGATAAAGACATTAAATGCACTTGAACTGCTCCTCTCCTTACAATGACCACCTTCTACACCGTATCCTTTTATCTCATCAGCTCTCCCATTCAAATTTAATATTACTTTAACTTCCACTAATTTTCATTATTTATATTGTTCCTCCTCTCTCTGCTATAACTCACATTTAATAATGCTGAATATTTTGATGGACTGTTACATAAAGCTCCAGTTTAATAAGTCTAGTATATAAACATTTAGTGAGTAGCTAACATGCTAAAAATTACAAATAAATATATATATAATATAATATAATATATATTATATTATATATATAATAGCAACCCTCCCCAACGTGTCAATGGATTATGCTGATATTGATGTATATTAATTTTTCCCAAGAGGAGCTGGATAAACATCCTGTATTCTAACTCCTGTGTGCCGTACACTCTTCATAGCTAAGTATGTTTAGCAGTATTACCATAAAACAACACTGAAGAGTGACAAAAACAAACAATTTTGAAGTACTCTGACTTCAAAATGTCACCAAAATGAAATTTTAAGTATCAGCATTAAGACAAAACCCCAAAAAGAAAAAATAGATAATTCTTTGGAAGAATTTGGTGTGTTTGGTTATTGTTTGTTTTTAAGTACTCCTATCTTATTACCCTTATCAACACAAGATATTTAGGCAATTTAGGGTTTTTGTTTGTTTGTTTGTTGTTTTTTTTTTTTCCATTTTGTCCATAGCTAGCAAGATGTGCTAGCAGACGTGTAGTGGCCAGCTTTCCTAACAGCCAAAGAAAGGAATCAAGCAGCACTGAGACCTGCCAGGCAGTGTCATAGGAAAACCTGGAACTGCTTTCTTCTAATATCAGCAATTACAAGCACATTATAGAGGTCTTAATTATTTTCTCAGATATATAGTTCAACTCAAGCTATTTTGCTTGGGCAGTAATTAAATGAGGTAAATTTTATTCTTAGATTTTAGAATTGCAGGGGGATACTCAACAGACTTTACTATCATCCTGGGAAGTTCTAATCACAGAACTCTGCTGCACTGGCTTTAAATATTCCAAGAGATTCCTCGGAGAGCAACCCACTGCCAGTTTAATATGACTGCTAACATTTTTATTATAATTTCTACTGCCAGTACAGGATTAGAATTAACTGGGTCCTGCTCTGTTTTAGCCCATTCTTTGACTTTGGTTTTCTCCTTCAGTCTTCCTTCACAAACCAAGGCTTATTTAGCAATGCACAATCTCCATTTATAAGTACATCTTTCAGGATTTAAGCTTGAAAGCAGCTCAGCACATAAAGATTAGCACATGAGCAAACCCTAGGATCAAGCTGCTAGCTCCACAGCTCTGGTCTTTGACAAATGAATCCGCTACAGGAGAAGTCAAGTGACAATCTTCTGAAAGCATTCCTCAAGAAAACAGGAGTGGATAAAGGGTAAGACACACTAAAAAGGAGTCTGTTTATTAACCAGATGTTGTAATACGCTTTCTATTTTTACAGTGCAGTTAGAGTTAATATTTATGAGACACACTTTCAATCAGGTGGTTAATTTCCGCATTCAGACAATCCGACGTGTTTTAATTCAGAGGCATGGCTTCGCTTATGCATCAGAATACCAAGTTCATTTCCTGCGTAGTGGAAGGTAGACAGATGCAGTGCATAGGGTTACCTCTTAAATCATGTTTTCAGGTGTTCTGTCTGATAACGCATGATGCAAAGATTAAAGCATTTTCTGTGAGCTGAGTTCCCATGCTTCATAATTAAAGGCTTTGCACTAACCGCTAGTTAGGGTGAAATATTTCTGATAAATTTCAAGAACATACAACTCACCTAGCTGTCACGTCTTGCTATTGCCTGGTTTCTCCCATTTAAGTAGCTGCAAGTGTAGATGTATTTCTTTTTGCAGTAAGTAAATTTACACAATCTGTTTTACAAAATTATTACATTTGAGGCCTGCTCAGTTCATTAGCTAATGTGACCAAGTGAATGTTTTCCAAAAAACAGTCTTCCTCTAAGCTGGATCACAAACATAATAGCAGAACTTTTTTTTAAATAGAGTGGCAGCACTTATCCAAGAATAGTGTCACGTGGTCATTCCATTGGATAACCGAAGTTTAATTTGTGAATTAGCTGCAGAATTTGGCCTTAAAAGCAGCAGTTCAGCTCCTAAAAGGCCAACAGAAACCCAGAGTTGATGACATAATGTTAGCGACAGTCTTCTTTACTTCAAAGAAAAATCCTGCAGAGTCGGGATGTGCTTATGGATGTTTTTATCAAATGAAAAGTTGAGTACAGCTACACAGTTGGTCAGCACACAAGCCCTACAGCCTACCACCTAAAAAATATAATCTGTCCAAGGGGATTCTATAAAAATATGAAAAAGGCAACTTTATTAAGTTATAGCTCCAGATCCTTCCCTTCAGCTTAATTAATTTATAATTTTACAGGAAAGGACTGGGGCTATGAAAATCTTTGTTAAGCCAGAATTACAACTTCTGTGTTTTCCAGTCAAGTTTTGTAGATTAATAAGGAGCCTGCCTCAACTGCTCGACGATTCATACATTGTACTGAGTCACAGGAAGATAGCTTACCGTACAAATGAGGCGATCCAAGACAGATGGTAGCTATCAGATATATATCCAGGACAGACAATTATGCGTATCACATAAAATATATGTATATCATACAAAATTAGAGTCCATCATCTGTGTATCATCTCTGTGTGGACTGTCTCAACGTAACAGCTGTTAGGCAGCAGCTCCTAATTAGACATTTTGCTCTCACCCCCCTTCTATAGTTCAGGCCTCATTATCACGATGCTTATGGATGTCAAGAACAACCTTGTCGAGCCTGGTACAATCTAAAGACTTAAATACTTGAAGTTCTGTCTGCATCCTCAGAAGAACACTCTCAGAAGAAATCACTGGTTGACAGGAAAGACTCAGATCTGTTAGCATCTTAGCTATCTTTAAACTTTAAATTTGTAAGTCTCCAGTTGACACAGCTGCACCCAGTAGACCTAAACCATGTTCCACTTACTTTGGTTTGATAAGTTTCTGAGTATCTACTAGCAGACCAACTTTTTGAACTCAGTTACATTATGCATTAATCCTTTTATAATTCTACATAACTAACAGTAATACATTTAGTTACCTCTTTGGCTGAGATTTTATGTTTTAGCTCCATTTTCAGTGTTTAATAATAAACACTAAGTGTATTTGCTGCTGTGTTGAATATTCCTTAGTACAACTGTGGTTCAGAAGGAAGGAAACCTCACTGGGACCTTATAAGTGCAGTTAACATTAATTCCACTCTGTTGCTTTATTCCCTTACCAAAAGTAATATGTAGAAACATGGCAATTTGGATATTTAAATTAGCTGCAATTGAGCTGAAGACTGTTTTCTTTAACATGACCCAAGAAAATTCTAAATAGACTACTGAATTTTGGAGCTGCACAAGCTTTAGGATGCTTTCATTCCACATCTCTCAGACTGGCATTTCTAGTGCACAAAGTTAACCTCTCAGGGAGTTGAAAAACTTAGTAAAATATCCCACAGAATTTCCACTTACATAACCAATCCGTGGTTTCCAGGAAAGTTCAAGTAAGTAAACCTGGCAAGCTCACCACATTATAAACGGCTCTGTCTGTACTTTGCATGTATTTGTGAGTGGAGCATTTAGGGAAAAAATAAAGCAGAAGAAAATTGACCTCATTAACAGGATTTGTTTCAAGAACTGAGTAAGCTGGTGAAGGTATTAACAGGTGCTTTCCAAAGCACAATCACCATTTCAAAACATACAATGGGCCAACATTAAAATTTTAGCATATAATTCTAATCAAGCTCTGTGATAGACTCAGAAATTTATGACCTGCTTAAAAATCTACTGAGAATGAGAAATCCTAATCTTGTCATCTCTCCCAACCCCAGAAAACACAAACACAAGGTGGGACAAAAGAATATGGAACATTGCCCCTTTTCCTGAACTTACAGAAGGTGTGTTTGTGGTGTAAGAGTAGGCTGTGACGCCAAAGGAGGTTGAAGCATTAGGTAAGCACCTCTAGAATATTCAGAAAAAGGATGTCTGTCTTTGGTGTTTGTCAAATACCTAGGAGCAGCTACTGGCAAATGTAGAAAAATCACATGCAACACAAAGATTTCGTAAAGAAAATTTTGTCTTGCACCAGTGTCTCATGCACGAGTTTTGCTAGTGGCCTCTTGTGAAACATTTTGCTTGTTCCTGAGTTGCCACCACAGACTGCAAGAACAAAGAAGAAAGCACAGTACAACTCCAACAACTTTACAGGGGAAACTGGCAGGCAGAATTTGAGTTGGAATACCCTCGTTCTTCATAGCATTGGAACCATTTTGTAATCCCCTTTTTAGGGAAGTTACTATAGACATTTTGAAATGTGAGGTTCCGCCATGCTACATAAAAGAAAAACTGAAGTGTGCACAGAGGGAGAAGGGAACAACAGAAAGATGTTAACACATAACATTAAACATACAAATGGTAGAAGATAACATATGCAAAAGCTTCAAATAGAGCACAGCCGCATGGAAAGGTACCTCCCTACCTATCACACAGAGCTTAATTTCACAGCATTCATCTCTGTGTGGCTACACCCCAGGGAACAGCGTTGGCATGGTAACTGCAGGCTCTACGGCTGTCTTTCTTCTCCTATTAGCAGTCATACATGGATCTTGTTAGCTTCAAATTCACGTAAATTCAGAATGATAGCACTGTTTATTTGGGGCAAAAAAGGAGAGGATGGGGTTTGTCTGGAAACAAAAGTGACCCTGCAAGAGGAAGACACATAACACAGCTTAGATTAAACTAAGCAAATAAATAAATCATGAAAAGTTACATGTGGCCATACTCCTCAGAATAATGTCAAACTAAAGTATCAAAAATTTTGTCAGTCTGACAACAGTCACATTAAGAACAGAATTTCAGTTTTACTTGAGTGACTTCGCTATCCATTGTAGTAGAATAACGGAAGATCAGGCAAAATTACAAAAAGACTTTTAAAGATCTACAAGTACACTTAAAAATTCTTTGTGTAAAATGAAGAGGCTTTTCAAATAAGTTTGACCCTTAAGTGACTTTAATAGCCATTGTATTTGTAGATGAAACGTTATGTACAGGACCAAAATGTATGCCGATCAATTTTAATATTTTTAAAACAAACTGCGTCAAACCAGGCTCCCACTATTTTATCACAGAAGAGTTTGCAGACTAACGAAACATGACATATTAGAAGATTATCAGAAAGAAAGGCCTGGAAATCACAATGCATACAGCTTAACCTTATCGTAACAGTCTGAAGGATTCCCCCAATGACTGCCAGCGCTGTCTTTTTCTACTCTCCACCTGTACGTACCACATGCACCAACTCGACCCAATGGCCCATGCTGTGTAAGAAACAAGGTAAGAATTCATGAGACAATGCCCGCAGAGAACACGCTGCAGGAATGGTAAGGGGCTGCAATACATCTTTGTGGCAAGCACCGAGTGAATCAAGTAATCTTGTCAATCCAAAGGTTTATATAACTGTAATTTGTACATGCCAGGATTTCTGCAGTAGTTCGAAAATATGCTGACTAAAATTACTCTCTAGGCATTCCAGACACCTATAAGATGTGAAGCCTCTTTGCACCACCCTGTAGTAATACCCCCACCTCTTCTTGCAGAAGCAAATGGAGAACATGGCTCTGACACCTTCTGGAAATTTCTGTCACCGTGAGTTAGATGTGCTGTCACAGCAGTATCTCAACTACAGTTTGTTCTGCCAAAGCGTATCTCATTCTCCAGATGATGATGTAAGAAACAGAGCAATAACAGATTCTCTTTCTTTTTTAAAAGTCAAATCTATTTCAAAAGCATTTTATCCATTTCTTTCATACTGCAGTCTAGGAGACCATTAATCACATCTCAGCTTCATTCTTTCCCAGCTCCTTACATCAAAAAAAAAAAAAAAAAAAAAAAGAAAGAAAGAAGCCTAAGGAAAGCAATATAATTAAAAGAAGTATCTTGGTCTTGGCTGCCTTTAAGATCTCTCCCAGTCATCATTGCTTCCACTTTACCTCCCCCGTTCTCTAAAACGTTACGCAGCAGTAAAATCGATCTCCCCCAGATCATTCTGGGTGCTTTGGCCAATACCACTGCGGACAAGTGGATGTGGATATACCTCCTAGTTTGGCTTCACCCAATGTAACAATTGCTCTCTGACAAAGGAGAAGCCATAACGTCTGGTTATCCGTACTGCTATGTGCCTAATATT
Organism: Nettapus auritus; assembly: GCA_011076525.1. Taxonomy (NCBI): domain Eukaryota; kingdom Metazoa; phylum Chordata; class Aves; order Anseriformes; family Anatidae; genus Nettapus; species Nettapus auritus. The sequence continues at coordinate 13,684,470 of CM021775.1, forward strand.
TGCAGACATAGTATTTATTGCAGGTGAGGGAGGAGGAGGGCTGGGTCTGGAGTTTTCGTGTTATAATACTGTTACTTTACTGGTCAATTTTATAAAACTCAAAGAAAATGCAACCAATTGTAAACCAATGGTAAAGCAGTTGAAGTATTATACTTCCTGTCCATTAGAACAATGCGTACTTTAAAACAAACAATTCTCCCCCTCCCAAAGAAAACCTCCTGAGAAGGAGGGGGACACTAGCTGCGTTTCGAAGCAGCATTTATGAGAGGAAGAACTGAAGTGGCTCAGTGCAACAAATACACTTCTACTAGCAGGAAAAAAAAATGCAAACTTATTTTGATTAGTACCTACAATCCCCACTTTCCTGAAGAGCCCAATTCGCACTAGTGAAGGTTTTTGTCAACATACTGATTCAGCAAGTATGGCCAAAAGCCAGCTAGGAACCCAACCTACTATTTAAGTGCTTTTCTTCCTGATTGAACAATAAGGTCCTTCACCTCCACGTCAGCTCAGTTCAGCTTCACAAGCCTCACTCTGCAGGACTCTGCTGTTTCTCCTAGTGTGAAAGTCCAGGCTTCTTCAGTGTGGGTTAAGCAATATTTGTGACTCACCGGTACCGAGTTCCGCACGGCAGCTTTGGAACAAATTTAACTTCTAAAAAATGTGATCTCTTATACAGGCATTGGGAATGAAAAAACAAGTTAGAATTACTTTCCCACAAAGTTTAAGTGTTCACTCGCTTCCACAGCTAGTGTAGTCACACATGAGGAGTAATAAGATAAATCTGAAAATCAGTGTTAATAAAAAATACACAATGGCAAGTGAGCATGAATCATAAAGATGCAATTTCTTCAAATTCACTTTGGAACAGTCACTGAAACATCTGAATGACAGAATGTCAAGTAAGTACAGAATCCATGTTTCAAGATAATCCATAAACTTCCAAAAACTACTATAAAAAAAAATAAAAAAAAAATCAAACCTTGTTCAGGCATATTCGCCAGCTTATTATCCATGCTAAGATTCTGACTAACAGCATACAACCGTCCTCTTGTTATGCAGGAAGGCTGGGACCAGCCAAGTAATGACGCTTGTACTACATGGCCACATACTTAAAAAATTCAAAACAAAGATCCTGTTCTGCATATCACTGGTTCTGTTACCTGCATTGCTTTTTTTTTTTTTTTTTTCCTCCTTCCTCTGAATCATTAGAAAATCCAGATATTTCTACCACATGTAGTGAACTGGACAGCATGTTCTCATCTTTCTCATATAAAACCATTTCTTTCTGTAACTAAGAAAAAAACCCTGATCTCTGAAACAGTAAATTTACCTCATTTTTAAGATGAAATACCCTTGAAACTTTCTCAAACTAAATCTTTACTGTTGTTATTCAGAAAGTACTCAAATTACATTAAAGAAGATATAGAGAAAATATATAAAAATATATATATAATAATATAATAAATATATATAAAAATATATATTTTAAAATATATTAAAAAATAGAAGACCTAACTTCTCTGGAAGTTTCTTATCCATTTGCAATTAGAGCAGTTTGATTGACACTGAGATTTCAGTGCAAATGACTGGATGTAATCATACAATGCCAAGGGCTATTTATAAGCATTTCTGGTCTTTACATGAAAAGATTTTTTTTTTCATATAAATGCTTGTCTTCACTGTCTAGATTAATATGACCCAAATCATTCCATAGAGCCCCCTTACAACATGTTATTTCATAGCATGACCTAATCATATGCTATATCAAAATAAGATTTAGTAAAGGCAGTACAGGAAATAAAGGAAATAGGATTACACTAATTCAAACACTGAATAAAGAATGGAATGACTGTCTTAATTCAGGCAATTTGAATTATTAATGAACTGTTTGCATCTGTAGAGATTTGCTCTATTAGAAAGATTTCCTCAACCATCTGGATCAGGAAATTGGAAACTCAACTTCAGAAAGGTCAAACGCAACAAGCTGGAAAGGGCTGCTCTTTTCCAGAACTTATTTCTGTGCCTCAAACAAAGTTACCGGGAAGCCCATCCTCACAGGTGGGTAACAAAGTGCCAAAGCAAAATAGTGGGATACTGAGATAGGTAAACACATCATTCCAAAATTATTCTCAAATATCTTGGTGATATGGCAATTTCAGCATCAAAACACCATTGCAGCAGAGCGACAGGCATAATGTCAGATGTGCACCTGGCTCAAAATTGTTCCTCTGCCTCTTCTTCCCCTCTTTACTAACAGTTACCTTCTGGTTTGCCTTTTTACTTCTGTAGCAGAGACGGGAAGGAACTGGGAAGAGAGCACATTCCTGTTCCCAGCCTCGCAATTGGCAGTACTCTTCCTGTCCTCCCAGAAAATGACGAAACAGAGATGGCACGAATATGAAGTCACTGTGGGGAACTTTGCATTCAGCAAGGAAGTGGAAGAAGGAGGATACAGAACTGCAGAAAAGACTTGTTGAGAGGGGAGCTCTACATTGATTTAGTCCAACACCCACACACAACCACTGCTCAAAGCAAGGACAATTTTCAGCAGGTTGCTCAGGGCCTTCTTCAGTTGAAGCTTTGAATATCCCCCATGCATGGAGATGCCTGAACTTCTCAGGACTCCTGTTCCGTGTATTTGATCACCCTCACAGTGGAAAGTAATTCCCTTCTAATTTAATTCTCAGCAAATGACTTGTTTTTATTTTCAAATGTGAATGCACTGTATTTATCTATAGGAACTTCAAGTTTATCAAAATAAAATGTATTTTCCAACAAGGGAAATGGAGTATACTTATTTACTACATCATCTCCATAAAACATATCATGCAGCACCGAGTCTGTCTGTAATCACCCATAACTAAACTGTCAGAGTAAGAAAATATGTTCTGTTTTCCGAGCCCCTCTTCCTTTCTGCTTCAGAGAGGAGTATTTGCTGTGAAAGTTAATAGGCCATAACAGTTTTAATCAGCCTATTGACTGCTTCAAGAACAGAGAGAATGCTTTTCACTCATGAGCAAATGTTGAATTCACTTGTTTATTCTCAAACCGGAGAATTCTAAGATAGAACATCTTAGATGTGAAATCCCTCAGAATTAAAAATCTAATTTACATATCTGTAGACTTTCAGGCTTACAATAATAATCTGATTTGTTCCTGTACCTAACAAATTCTACTTAAAGAACACCAATGTCTATGTCTAAATTTGACTGAGACTTCCCATGAGAAATTTGTTGTTGCTATTCTTTTAGCCATGTTGGCAGTGAACCACCAGTCCCTCACATAAGGTATTTTATCCCTTTAATCTTGCTTAATTAAATATTTTATTAAGTCTTTTAGTTATTATTTGTCACCTCTGTACATGCCGCTCTTCAGTGATTTGCCAGTCTTCTTTACAGATAGTTACTTTCACTTCGAGAAATGCTCTCCTGCCTTCTAATGTCATACTTCCCTTTCAATTGGAACACAATATCCAAATTTTACTTTGTTTTTTAATTACAGCCCCCTTCTACTAAGCCAATAACTGTTGCAGAGATTCAGGTAAAGGAGTAGAGGTGATCTCTTCAGGATTCAAAGTGCTGGTTTTGCAGCCTTAATATCAAGATGGCCCTTAGGACTGGAGGTTATAACTCTTCCTGACAGCGTATCAGATGCTCTCAGAAAAAATATGGGTAACTGCCACAGATGCAACAGAGTATACTGTAAACAAGAATAAACAGAGAATCTAGCACCGTATTTAAAAGAAATCCAATACCAAGCTTCAGAATTTGACATAGAAAACTTATTAAGTATCTTCTGCATACATGCTCCATCAGTAGCTCTAACATCTGATGCCTTTTCATCACTCAGCCTCAGCAGGGACGTGTATAATCAGAAAATGCTGCCACTGATACCAGTTGGTAAACATACATCAGATGCACTGTAAGAGACTTTTACTACCTTCTGTACTGGAAAAAAATAATTGTCAGTTTTTATGATGTTTTAAAGTCAGCTGGCTAACTTCACATGGATAATTTTCCCATCCATACTGTAAAAGCCTATTATAGCTACAGAATCCTACACATTGAAGCACTGCAGCTTCTAAAGCTATGTAAACAGAAATCTTGCAAATAAGACAATCCCAAGATAAAGAGGCAGATGGTATTAGCAGTCTAGCAGCACTGAGGCTCTCAGTAACTACTTCCCTAATAGAGTTCCCCCACTTCTCAACATAACCCACTGCATCTTCTAAGTATCTATTAAATGGCATTGCAATTCTCAGCATGCTCTTAGCAAATCTTCTCTATCACATCAAGCACAGTATTCCCAGCAGTAATCAGAAGTTATGTTTCAGTCCTGGATTCACCAGCACATTTGTCATACGGAGTGCTGCCTTACATTTTGCTGATGAGTGACAACAGCTAAATAAATTGCATTACATTTCTTTTGTACTTCCATCTGCATCACTCATTCAACACTGCCATTCATTGCTGCCACGACTGAGACATTTCACACTTCCCAGGTACAATATTCTTAAAACAAACAAACCTCACAAACTAAAACAAAACCAAACAACCAAAAAAAAAAAAAAAAACCCACACATTTATACCAACAAAACATTTCCCTTGCTATCATGACCTACTTACTACCCTTTCACAAATTCTAGCAATGCTTGCTGAAGAGGAAAGATAAAAAAAACACCCAGATTTTTGCTGGTAAAGAACAATAAAACAAACATGGTATTTTCAGCATTGTTATTTATCTTTGCTAAATAAAACATCAGAGAGGTATGTGGTACAGCAGAGTCATTAAATTAGTTTTCAGTAATCAGTTAATCAAGGGTTTTACTTTATATTAATGCCTCAGTCTTGATGTTTACTTCTATGGTTTTGTTCTTCCACCAAGTTCCATAAATCCTAGAAAGAATTACTGCATGCACATTCCTTAGTAATCATGGCTTTACAATGACTATTTCCAAAACAAAATTTGCTCTAATTACTTTAGTAACTCATTGTAAAAAAAAAAAAAAAAGGAGGGGGGGGAAGGTGGGGAAGGGATAAGCAAAATGGAATGAACAGCAAGTTAAACACTTAGCAGAAACTCCTGTCTAACACCCTCCACACGGTTCCACAGCACCCTTTACTGAATACTGGATGCCTTACAGTCACCGTTTGAATTGTGTAATTGAACATACGGTGAAGAAGTGATAAGACAAAACAATGACTGCTTTCTTGTGTCTCTGAACCACTTCATTCTGAAGCAGCCAGCCAGAAAGACAGCCATACTGTTACAATTTTTCAGAGACACTGACTCAACTTTTTGTATAAGCATATAGAAAAAAGTTACCTGCAGCTGCATTTGAAATCTGCAGGTATCAGTAGAACATATGAACTTCCCAGAGGCTTCCAAATATTAATTTATTTACAATATTAATACCCTTTGCTTCCAAAGATTACTTTATATGAATACCTGTAATAGATGTTTAATATCGTACAACACACCAGAAGTTTCAGGCTTTTTTTTTTTTTTTTTTTTTAATTAAAGACTATCCATTTTGTCCTCCTGCATTCAACGGCCAGCTACGGCTGTTTTCCAGCACTGGGCTCAGCACCGTCTTCTCTCAGCAGCTGTGTTCAGCACACGGTATAATCGTGACTCTGGTGGGAAACCTGCAGATAATTACTGCAGTTTTGCAAAGAGATCTTGACCGTAACCAGTTCCTGCTGTACTGATGGAGACAGAGTACATGCAACTCTCAACGAACACTGATTACATCAAAACCAGAACCTTGCTAGGGGTACCAAGGAACACCATATACTGGCTTCCCTGGACTGAATTATGTGGCTCCTAATGTGCAACGTAAGAAGTTTCCTACCTTATTCCATTAATGTCAATAGGAAACAAAGGTGAACTCTCACATCAAGTCCTGCATCCGTACATTTCTGATTGTAACATCTGATACCAACAGGTCATAGATAAGAATAATTCTCTAGTCAAGGACCAGTGGGGAAGGAAAAAATCATATATAATGATCTACTGCTAATACTGACTGTTGACTTTTATCTTAGAAATACCCATCCCCACTTCAGTAGGTCATATGCACAAACCTTTGTAAACAGAGCTGTAAACGGCTTTCTTGAAAACAAAAATAAAACAGGAAAAAGTCTTCCCGGCAGCCTACTTTTATTTTGCAGCTACCGTAAACATTCCTGAACACCTTCTGTTATCAAATACTTGAGAAGATTTAAAAAACACATCAAAAACAAATGACAATCTAAACCCAAAAATAAATTTTTTCCTAAAAAAAAAAAAAAAAAAAAAAAGAAAAGAAAAAAAAAAGAAAGACATAAATATGCTGTTGGTCCCCCAAAACAATAAATTTCAGACTCTAATTGATACTGCATATTCAACCTAATGCTCTACAAACTATTTCAAATGAAAAACTTGTATAATTTAATATCAAACAACAAGAACTTTGTGTATTTTCCAATAAACATTGCTTTCCAATTTTAAACATCTATCTGCAAATCATTATGCAGCAACCTTTTCTCCTCAGTGGGATTCAACAACAGATTAGCAGCAGTTAAAAACCTCAGATTTGTACCCTGTGGTTAGCAAGGGAAAAAGACCTGCTGGTTGCTAATATTTTGGTCAAACCTGACTTTAAAGAAAATAAGAAACTTGGAACTACTGTGATTTAAGTACCATTCTACATAAGACAAGTTCAATCTCTGTAATAGAAGGACAAATTTTTGATGACAGGTTCTAGAATCATTCTAAGGCTTTCTGCAGTGGAGCAGTGGTACATACAAAAGTCATGCTGATAATCGCTGCGGCCGTTTGTGAACCTGGTTTGCAAACAAGCGAGTCTGATCTCCTGCTGCCTTCTCTAGCAATTACATTTGGCTTTGTATGAGCAATACCTGCAAGTACAAATTTACAGCATGACTGTGAGTATGGCAGAGCTGCTTATTTTTACTTGAACCCACAACGTCTCTGAGTTCTCGAGAGATTAAAACAAAAATCCCATACACTCAAATGTTACGTTCCTCAAAACAAAATTTTACAAACAAGAATTGTAAGCCTACTGTGAGGATCACTGGAAAGCTCTCTGGAAAACTTCAACACAAAAGAAAAAGAAAGCAACCTAGTGGTAATCTCCCCCAACAATATAAAGGAAAATTACATGCTAAGTTGATTACATTGTTTACAGAAATATCTAGAAATTGCTTTAATCTTTTTCTACATTTTCTGGAAACCAGCTTCAAACTTCTCTCCCTTTCATGCTAATAAAGGGAAAAATAGTAGCACTATGTTATTATAGTCCTAAAAGCATTACTGCAGCCCTTCATTGAGAAGACTAGATTTCTTTTCCGGGTTTTATTTCAGACTTGTCCAGAGACTGATCCCCATTATGTACCCTCTACTCTCCGGTGAAAGCACCTCTAGCCCCCCATAAGCACCCGATTCAGGACAAGGTGTGCCTCTAAGTCCAGTTTTTTTACTTTTCTGTGTGCCTGGTTGTGTGCAGCTGCTGGGACTCAACAGTGATATAAGATCAGGTTTTGGCCTCCGAGTTTGCTGTTTGGACCATTTTGATCTCTGTCTCCTTGGAAAGTGCCTCATCAAACTGAGGAGTCTTTGCAACATATCCTGTCTTTAGCACATCCGTAAATGGCTTCATGAAAGTTACCAGGAATTATACTGGCCCAGCAGCAGCTAGAAAGTACCAGGTAAAGAACAGTATGAACTATAAGAGAAATGAAATTTAAGAAAAATCTTTATAAAAATACAGCATTTTTCAAAAGAAATAGAACACGCATATCCCTTCTGCCCTCCAAAAACAAAAACCGTACTGCACTACTAGATTCAAAAGACACTCTGTACTAAATAAAGCACAAAAAAGTGATGCAAGAAAGATTAGAGAATTCTCCACATGACAGGAGACCTAAAACATGCAGTGTAAAGCCTGTAGGAAAGACATTTGCTCCCCCCTCCCCACTATGTGTCTTGCTATTGCTCAGACAGAACTGCTTGCTGACATCCCTAGACTGAGGTCTAGATTCTAGTTCTGTCTGTGCCTCTTGCTCACAGCCCTCTCTGAGATTTCGGCAGGTCATTTTCCCCTCTCCCTCCCTCTGCTTTGCCACATGTTCTTACAAATCTGAACAGAAAAGAGAATTTTGGGGAGCAGGCACCCACCTTTTTTTTTTTTTTTTTCCTACAATATATGGCCAAAATTACTAGACTGTAAAGATGTTAACACTAACAGAATGTCCAGGACCAAGTATTTGGCACTGTTCAGTATTACTGCGGACACTGATCTCACTTCCGTCATGAATACGGTTATCTGAAAATACTTCCGGGTTTACTTCTGCAAAAAGCTATGTATGAAATTATTTTCCTAGGTCAGTAAAAAGCTCAAAATAGTGAAATACTTTCCTCAAAAGGGAAAAATCTTCAACTGAATACCCTTCAAATCTTAATCTTGTTTCAAAATCATTTGCTTAGTTTTAAATAATTGTAGGTTGATTTTATGATATTTTCTCCAGAAAATAATTTTAAAATTAATTTTCAATAAAAAACGTTTCATTTTGAAAATACAAATGTGCTAAGTTACATTCATTTTTGTTCAAAACTCTTTTTTCTGAAGTTGGTAGAGTAAGAGAAAACAATCCTATTCAGAAATATATTTTGTTTTCAATTACTCCATTTTTGACATACAATAACTATGCAGAAAAATTCACCAGGAAGGCCTATTTCCCGTCTGCAGTATTGTTCAGTAGGATCTGATGATGATTCACCGTTTGCATACTGAGATCTTTAATTTACAGAGATTTCAAACTCTTCAGGAAAAAAAAAAAAAAAAGAACTGGATTTAGGAAGAAATGGTAATTGTTACTCTTCTCAACTGACACTCAACTAAACAAAGGCTAGGAAGACACAGCTATAAAGTACCTGGTCATTATCAGCAGGTGAACAGTCAAATATTTGGACCAATAGATCTAGTCGGGATTTATACTTCAAACATACAATTAGCCATACATTCACATTTCTATTCCACATGGATATTGACTACATTGTTTTCCCTGTTATCACTGGTTTGTACAGCGTGGAAGTTCCTTGCATATTCAACTTACCTTAGTAAGCAATAATAAATTTCATTTCTTTAAAGATGTATAGGCTATGCAGTCCACTTATTACTTGGTATTATTACAGCTGCCAGCCCCTTGAATTAGTACTAAACAGTTAAGGCATCATCATTTTTATGGATGGGAACTCCGGCTGTACTGTCCATGCGTCGAGCCACCTCCGTGAAACAGTGATTGTAGCATACTAATGAGCCACATTACTGCTGGCAGTTCTCAGAATTTGATTATTCAGAACCATTTACCTTCATTTAGGTTGAGCAAGAGGACTGTTCAGCACCAACTCTGTTCAGAAGATACTGCACCCGCCTGAATTAAGTAACCTAATTTACTTTGCATATCCCACACTTGAATTATTCGCTTAAAAAAGCTTAACTCATTTTCAAATTAAGCAAAGAATTGACCCCCAAATAGGTTTCACCACACATTAACATGTCAAAGGCCTTATTTCCTTCTCTATACTCATAGGATCACGGGGAATTCAGGTTGGAAGGGACCTCACATGCTCTGTAGTCCAATCTCCTGTACAATGTAAGGTCAGACCAGGTTACCCGGGGCTTTATCTAGTCTCAAGTTCTTCCTTCATTAATGAAAACAAGGATAAACACAAGTGTATTTAGCCCATGTAGCCACTCTGAGCTAGCACAGTAGAAGCAAATCCCAGTACCAGGAGTGTAGTGCAGAGAAATCTGAGCTGGATCCACATGACCCAGGTTCATTCAGAAAGACTGCTGTGGGCTGAGCTGATTAGTTTCAATTCACAATGAAATGACTACAGTCCTGCTGGAGCCGAAAACTAGGAACCATGCACTGTCCTTTGGCATTTGCTCCCCATCCTTTGAGCAAGGGCTGCCAAGAAAAGTACTTATCTTTTATTATTATTATTATTATTATTATTATTAATTACAAATGAAATGAAAGTACAATTTCTTTTACAACAAACAAACAAAAAACAGTTAACCAAGCCTGCTTCCAAGGCCAGTTCTTAATGCACTGTTACATTGAAAGACCAGGAAAAGGAACAACAACAACAACAACAACAACAACAAACTAAATAAGATGTAGATTACTGACTGATGTTTCAAACTTTCTTAACTTTTTTTCAGTCCTCCCTGTTTCTGCATAAATAAGATTACTAACCTGATTGATATCACTCAAAATGGCTTAGGAATAAGTAATAACTCAACAGAGCAATTCCCCCTTTTTTTAAAAAAAAAAGTTATGAGTACATGTGAGTTAAACTACTACATGGTGAGAATTTGCAAACAATACGATACAGCTTAACTTGGAATGAGCATCTTTTACAACAACAATTACCAGGTAAGAAAACTTGTTGTAACTGCTCATAATGGAGGCATCCAAATTGCTCATATCTATTTAAATATGCAACAATATTCAAATGTCTCACTCAATTTCATCTTTATACACTGTTCCAGCTACATAATTTTAAGTAACTCTTCAAAAAATTATCTTTATTAAATAAAAGGTAATAAAAGAACCATAAAAATTGAATCTTTTTTAAGCAGTCTATGTGTAAAACATCAAGTATACAATCTTTTCCTCCCTATAGGTCAAAAGATATTAGATTTCCTTAAACAGATGTAGAAGTAAACTCTAATGTGTGTAAAACAAATAATAGTGATGCTGATAGAGAACCAGCAAACACACAGGATTTTGCCAGTAGTGAATAAATTCAGTGGCTAAAGTTGCAGAAGATAGGGAAAGGTCTTTAAGCTTCTTGCTGCAGTTCACAAAATTAAAATCTAAGCAACCCAGAGAGAGAATAAGAGAACTTTATATTCCAATCTTTCTGGCTGTTCAAATTTAGTCTCCTGTTAAAGCTCTATTCAGAACCTTTCAAAGGCAAACAATGGGCTTTATAAAAATAAGACAGCAAATCTCTGATAAAAATAGAGCCAACTTTATGTTGAACAAATGAAGACTATTAAATGTCTTTTTAATAAATGAAAGCATAAAAAATTCTACTTAAAATGTAAGAATTCAGAGTTATCAGTCAATAAATATTAATAGATATTTATATAGAGAGAAAGCATTTCTTAGCTTTCTATTTTAAATTGGCTCATTTGTGTCTGACTGAAATATTCCAACTGTATATTACATGTTAAAATAACAAAGTTCTCCTGTATACAATTTCTAGTTGACTGCCCATTTTAGAGAAGAAGTTAAAAAAAATTACATAGTAAAGCACCCATGCTAAATAGTTCCCTCCTGTTTGTACCACATCTGAGCTACCTTCCACCTAACAGCAAAACAAGAGAATCCAACAACTCTGAACCATATAGTTCAGAAACTACAGCTAAGGAATTGTTTCGGTGCAGCTACTACTTCAGCCTACTGTCTGAAGCAAAACTGGCCTTTGAACGTTCTCTGCAGCATTTTTTTAGCCAGAGGCAGAGGAAGAAAGAAACAGTAAAGAAGTAGAGCATTAGCTGCCTATCAAGGACTGAGCACTCACCTCCGTCTTTAATTTCAATTTCTGATTACTTTTTAAGACAGCTACATGCATTCTATCACTTCAAATTAAAAAACTTATTAGCATGTTATTAGTCAGTCTTTTTCCCATTGAAGGGAGCCTCACATGACTTCCATCAGTATTAATGGATGCAAGAACAATAGCTGTTACTACTGTTATATCTCTTCAGTGGTTAGTTCTTGGCCCACTTCTGAGAAGAAACCAGCGAAGAAAATTAGGCAGTTTCTGCTCAAGCTTGCCATTACAGTGGCTTCCACCCAATTACCAACCACAGAGACAGAGGTCAGACATTCAAGATTCTTGAACAGCTTCCTTATGGGATCACCAAACTTGATTAAAAACTCATATTCACGCTGCAAAACACGTATTCATAAATGTGATAAAGATGGGAGGGAAGAATCGAGATGTAACACATGCTCAAATATTAGTCCTATTTTTCAGTAAAGGCAAACCTCTGTGATTACAGTATGTGCACAATGAACATATATCAAATGTTCTTTCACTGAAGTAACATGACTCATGGGCTATATTTTACTTTTCTGTAACCAGTAAGATCACTTTAGAGAAAATGAAGAGACAATACTTTAAAGAATGATGTCTGCAAGCATATAGCAGGTACAAAATGCGTATAGGTATATAACATGCTCATACAAACAAAGCAAGAAGCAGAAGAAACTTCAGCCTGAGAAACCAGACTTCTGACACTGCCCAGGTCCTTCAGCAGGATGCGTGCCAGACAATAACATTAAACTTTGTATACTCTAAGAGAAATTGTTCCACCCCAACACAGAACTTCAAGTAAGATTGTTATTATACACATGAGGCTAAGTAGTGCAAGATGTACTATATTTTCCATGACCAAAACCTTAAATATCTTTACTTACACCTTCAAGCATAGTTTTCTTTCTATCTGAAATTCATTTGGGACTGTCCATCTTTTTCCCCTCCTCTTACAAACAAAGATACTAAAGTCACTTCCTTTAGCACACAGAAGTACACTAAACTTCACCATTCAGTGGCTTTGAATTCTAATATACATCATAAATTCATGCAAGGAAAACTATGACAAGAATCCAAAGTTACGGATTTACGTAATTGTGAAAAAAGAATTATTTGATTCCATCCTCCCAGATCTAAGTCTACCAGCTGAAATCAGAATATAAGTAGAAAGGAACAGTTTGAGAACAAAATCTGGAATTACACATTCCCTTCTTTCCCAGAAACCTTTATTGATGCAACATGCAGAAGGGTTGTGACTCTCTTGGAAGCACTGGGCAGAAGCAATACCATCGCTGTAAGGGAGGCACTCCTTTCCCTCTCATTACATTTTGTTATTCTAATTTTGTGAATCTTTTATGAGGCCATGCCACTCTCATAGTAAAACAGATGTAAGCACATTAGTCAAGGTATCAATTGAATATAAATATAGAAACATGGGAAAGTGGTCCCCTTATGTTCCTTAAATTAGTTCCCCTTAGTTTAGAGACCCAGCTGCATAACTTATTATTCATATATTATTGCAATGACATGTATTAGTGCATAACATATAGATATACACTCCTTATATCGTTCAGGCACCAATTACACAATTTAATTCAGAGAGAGAGACTGTACAGAAGTTGAATCTAACATGCAGTTATTACTGTGCTATGCCTAAAAGATTTGAAATGCTTTATAGCTTTTGTAAAATGGTCAAAACCACTCAACTCACCCAACAACAACAACAATAAAAAGGCAATTTCTGCATTTTACTCGTAGAAACAGAAGGTAAAGAAAGAGCTCTCTAGCTCTCTCACAGTTTCTATGGATGCAATTAGTATCTCAAGGCAGCTACCAAATTTGCTCAGTCCAAAATAAGCCTGTTAAGTCTTAAAACCTAACACAATAATATTTAAATTCAGTATTTTATGCTCCTCAAAAGGCTAAATTAACATAAACTGGGACCGAAGTTTATTATTAACAGCCACAATAAACTTAAAAAGATAGATGCCTCAGCAATAAAAGAAGTATATTTTTGTTAAGTAACTCGCTAGGCTCTAGTAAAAAAATTTACAGCACTGAAAAGAGGACTGCCTTTTGACTTCACAATAGACTTGGGAGGAGAGGAGGTCCCCTCTTGCTGTATAGCACACTAGGGTTGATACAAACCTAAAACAGAGTATAAAAATCCCTTTAAGGTCACGCATTTTAAACCCATGAAAAGCAATCTGGCTAAACTTTATCTATTTATTATAATTTTAGTTCCAAACACCTCACATTTTATAGATGAAAGCTTTAATTTAGACCTTGAGTAGTATTTAAAGGAAAACAGGTATACCTCCAATTCATGAGTGAATTGCTAATACTGAGAGGCAGCGATTCTTTCATTTTAAAATCAACTCCAGTCTTGATTATTCATACTCTAATAGTTGGATTACAGCAGTAGAATGAAAAACAGACACTACCAGACCAACACAACATGTAGACTAGATTTAAATCAAATCTGAAATGCCAGAAAATCAAACTGAAGGGTTTAGAAGTCTCATGTACCACAAGCCAGTAACTGGAATGAAATGGTGATATTGCCTTCCAATTCAGAGAGAACTCAAAAAATCCTCTCTCTGCAGCTTGGATGTCTGCACATGACTCTTAAAACTTCAGCCAAAGAAAATATTCTGCCAAACACAGTCACTCCTACAGACACACAAAAACCATCATAAAACCCAAATACTAACTCAAGGAGCTACTGCAGTAAAGCACATTTTTCTTTACATAGGATCATGCTGGAAATCAGAAGCTACAGAGTGTCTGATTACTAAGTGTGTAAGCAGCAGAATCATTCTTCTAGTAATACAAAGAACTGGAAAAAAAAATAAAAAAATCCAGCTTTCTACTCCCCAGCTAATTCTACTAAAAAAAAAAAAAAAAAGGCAAGCAAGATTGACTGATGTTACTTCCCAAACATTCTTTGTGCAGCATATTACTCAGCATCGCTCCACATCAAACACCCTCAAGGTTTCCTGAAGACAATAACAAAAAAATCTACACACAAACACCAGAAACAGAAACACACACACATTATGGCCAGCGTAAGCAATCACCTTCCCAACTGAAATGGCTCCAAGCTCAAACAGCATGTAGATACCTTTGAAATAAATTAACTCATGACCAAAAGTTTTCCCCTTAGAAGAAATGACCATGAAGAGAGCTTCACGAGAAAGTAAAATACCAATCTCAGAATGTCTTCAGCAATGCTTGTCAAAAAAAAAAAAAAATCTATTAAAGAAACTTTCTTTTCTATTCTGCTGTCTTGCATTGTGCCTAATTACTGTGGTAAAAAAGAAAACTGGATGAAAAACAATCATGCATGGCTTTAACTCTGTATAAGCTCTTTCTGATTTGAGGATTATATTTACTCTCAACCAACGTCAATTTCTCTGCATAAAAATAGCTAGGATTGCTCAGAGGTTACTGAGATATTTTAAGTAATATTTTAATATACTTTATGATGGTAAGACAATAATTAAATTTTATTAATAAAAAAAGCAGCAAGTCCACAGTTATGCTTTTTATGGAACTACTCCCTAAATATCTCCAGTTATTTTAAAATCATTACCTTAAAGTCTCTACCTAAGCAGAATTTCAAGTGGAAATTTAAATGCTTCATATCCAGCTCCCACTGAGTTTGATTCTGACTCAAGAAAACTGATTTAATGGTAAGACAATAACTCATGTTAGCTGGCTTAATTTTAAAATTACATGTTTTGTTTTAAATAAAAGATAGAAACTCAAGTCCCTAACCCATACATCCTTCAGTTCTTACTCCTTGGCCTGGAAATGTTTTTTGCCTCCATTCAAAAGATTATCTGCTAATTTGAACATTTGTTCAGTCAGCTCTGTAACTTAACATCAAGCCCATTTAACAGATGGTTCAAGCTCGGCACCTACGTACTTCACCTATCAGCATTCAGCAAAACAGTGGAAGAAAAAGGAAGAAAATAATGCTATAAATCCTACAAGTCCATCTCCAGAATTTAACACTTTAAAGCTTTGCAGATCTCAGTTAAGTCTAAGGGCAGGCAGGAAACCAAGTAACCAAATCTCTGAACTGCAGCGGGTAACTTTGACACCACTCTGGCAATTCTTTCTTTTCTTAAAATGAGGTAACAGTTAACAAAAGATACTTATGTTTTTGTTAGAACTTTTGATACAAACTTGAGCTATAAGAACAAGTTGACAGCTTTACTCAAAGGAATTCACCTTGAGGGTTGTTGCAGGATATCAGCTTGTACTTGTCTCTTGCATTGCTGGTGAAGAACGATGCATAACAGCAGTTCTGAAATTATGACCGTTCTGTATCCTGTCAGCATTCTGTTTTATTAATTCTGCCAATGAGAAACATACACTAGGTTGTTTTTTTTTCCCTGACAAGCAGTCGAATGGAGGAAGACAACAAGCTTGAAGACAGCTAAAGTATTTATTGCTTTACAAAATAGGACTCTTACCCTGAGTGCAAATTAGCAGATGGACAACATACCTATCAATTTCAGTAAGTTTAGGACCGTTCCCTAAATCATATTCCTATTACACTGCACAATACTTCATGAGAAGAGGTCAACACTTTTCCTGAACAATTTACACACAACTGACAGTAGCATTACTGCTGCTATGCCCAGTTCCTAATGGTTAGATATAAAACCAGTAAGATACCCATCCAGTTATCCAACAGATGTGGATTCTGTTTTCTAGCATGGAGAAGTCTACAGAAGGTAGCGTTCTAGTAATGCTACAAAGCAAGGCAAAAGGGAAGCATATAAATAAAGACGCTCAGAAAAACAAAAGTTTATTTTGCTTCCAGAAGTTAATCATTGTTTTCTCTTTGGCTTGGTAAATATTAGCTATGAATATTAAAGGTCTTTCATGACAATGTTTAACTCCTTATTTGTGTTCTCATCAGATTGGTCCACATCATGCCTATTTTCTTTCTTTACTTATAATGACTTATGTATGGAGTATTTTTACCAAGTATAGCATTTTTAGGATTTCCTTTTTTTTTTGTTTTACACCCCGCCCCCCATCCCAACCCTTAAAGCAAGTCAACAATAACTTAAGATTTGCCTTCAACCTGCCTGAGGTGTGCACGCATCCACAAGCACCATTCATAATGAATGCACTAGGTGGGTATCTCCTTACTCTCAGGTTTCAGGAGCATGGCTTTTCCCCCCGTTGCTAGCTATAACAGGTTTACATGGATCAGCTGCATTAGTGTTGTGTCCTTGATAAGCTGGGATGCTAGGTAGTTCATCATCATCTCCTTCCTTTCCATCACCCCTTTTCAATACAAGTTGTTCTTGTCTTTTTCAATTTCCCCACCCCCTGCCCTTGCACACCTACTGATCTTTTAACATTTCAGGAGACAGCTATAGAATGGGTAGCAGGCTGTTAGTTCTCTTATTGCATCTCCAGAAATTGATGATTGCGTTACTGTCTAAATCAAACATAATCAGATATAGAATTCTATCTTGTAGCTTTACATAACCATTACCCCATTGTGAAGTATACACTGCTAAATCCGTGGCTCCTTTTCCGAGCCATCACAACACAAGGAACTGATGCTGGATGAGAAGCAGACAACAGAACGACTCCAGTCACTATGGGTACAGTTTCTTACCTTGCTCTTCTCTAATATTCAGACCAAAACTGTTTTTACTATGATAAATCTGAGAGAATGAACAGATAGATGACAATACATCTTTTCCACCAGTCTTAACTGCAAACTACAAAAGAAAACAGTAACACCCTTTGGAGTAATCATCTTCTGTAGCAGACCATGCTTGTGAAGCTGTACGTTTCTCAAAGTAGATTTTGGAAAGGGCAAGAACAGGACAGAGAGCAAAGCCAAGCAGACCTAGTGTTATTCCTCACAACTTGCAAGTCATTTACCAAGAGTAGGTTGGCTCTTTGTTTGTATTCTAACATCTGCTTAAAGGTGATGTCTCATTATCATAAGCCGTAGTGTACACTACATACATTATATTTCACTGCAGAGATAAAATTGTTCTGTATGGTTGTTAGTATGGTAAAGTACCATCCAGGAGATAATGAGCACTCTCTGTTCTTGCTGAATATAATTTTGTAGAAAATAGCAAAGGGAAGGATTTTCCTCATTAACGAACCATGACAGGGGGAAGAATGAAACTTAAGACAGCTAATTTTTCCAGGATGATAATGTTCTTCATTTTTAGGTCATTTGAGTTCCATATTAATTACAGAAAGATGGAGGCTTTTCAATCAACCTGCTCCCTCTCCCATTACATATATAATTGTAAAAGCTACCTTGCTTTAATAAAAATTTAATCTGTACTTATTATTATGGGATGTGATCCCATAATAAAAGACAATAAAAGACAAGGCTCGTTGTGATGGATGACCACATATCAGAGCACATTTCCATAGCATGCTGTAATTTCACTGAGTCATCATTTGGCATGTGATAACAAAACTCTAGAGGTGTAGCTAGATCACACCTTTTTGTTTGTCTTAAACCAGCTTGCTGAAGTAGCTTTAAAGTCATGTCAGGTACAGAGATACCTGACATTTTATTTGGGCATAGTCAGACCTTATTGAATAATTCTGTACACGTACACAAATACACAGCACTGTAATTATCTTCAGCATCACATTAGTACCAGCGGGATGGTGTTGCTTTGCCAACCTAAGTACTTCTCTGTAACTCAAATGCATGTGTGTGTGGCCCTTTACAGAATATTTTCCCTTCATTCTATCCAACACTAAATGTTGAGTTTCATCTGTCCTTAGCGACACGTTTGTAATACCACATTAATATTAGTTAAAAAGCAAAAGAAGTGCTTGAAGATCTAGCCATTTATCATTTTCAATGTTTATGCAAACTGAGTTAAATATGAAGTTCTTTTATTTCCCTAATACTTATCAGACAGAACACAGAGCAATTTGAATTTATTTTTATAAAAAGATCTTAATGTTTTCCAGCTAAAAACAGAGGTAGAAAATTCATGCCTTTAAGGTTTCACCATCACTGGACATTACTCATATTAACAGGTTTAACAACAACTTGTGGAGGAGGAGAGACCATAATAAATAAAGGGCTCACACATTTATTTCCCTTCTGCAAAGTGAACATGTTTTGTTGTGGGACAAGAGCTATCTGAGAGTCCCATGTAGTGCTACTTTTGGATTAGGGCTAAAGAAATCCACAAGAAGCATTTAATGTTGATCATACAAACTGGACCCATGAATTGGAACTTATTCGTAACGATCATTCCAAATTTTCGGTATTCATAACCTGACATGTACCTGTTTTAAAATTCAGAAACCATTGATTCCTTTAGTATTTCACACTTCCTATCAAAGTTCAACTCAGCAGAACAAGACAAGAGTAACCAACTGTCTGGAAACTGCAACTTCACTTATTTATAGCAGAAATCATGTCTTCTATAGCTTTTAAGTACTGCTATAAATCCCTCTTTCCCTAGACATTTTGTTTCTTCATTTTTTTAGTCCTGATTTACTTTAATTAATTGTTGCCTTTAGCACAAGCATTAGAATTAACAACACAACACATCAACATCCACCTGACAGCAAAGAAGAAAGGGTAAATACAGCAAATCACTAACCAAGAGCTTCAGCTTTAATAATCAAAGAATTACGTTACAGACTTGATAAAACAACCCTGTCCTGCCAGTACCACAAATCCTTGATTATGATAAAGCGACAGCCATTGGTTTAGCTGTGCTATATGTCAGTTATTGCAGGCTGTTACAAACAATTCATTTTTGGACAGAACTTAGTCAAAGTGAACCTGTTCCATGTTTAAGCATATTCAGGACACAAGTATGTAGTTTAAACACTGACTGAAGTGATGTAAGCCACAGCCAAATGCATTGTGCTCTTTTTCCCCTACAAATATACCCAGGAAGTTTTATGAGCATAGTAGGGCAGACCGCTCTGATCTCAATAAAGTAGGATTTTTCACTCCGATTTACGAAGCTGAAATGAACTGCACACAGAAGTGCTTATGTCTTTCCATTCACCATAAAGGTTGCTCAGATGATTAACTTAAGTGCTATGTAGACGATGTCTTTATACTGTAGTTGCATAAAGCTAGAGAAATTGAATAATAACATCACTTCTACCCAAAACATAACCTCTGTGTTTTCCCTGGCCTTTGAAACTACTTTGAACTATTTTATTTTGAACCTTTTGCCTTGCCAGAACACCTGTTTCTTTGTCCTTGTCCTCTTGAAGATATTAGCAGAAAATGTCAATTCTCCTAATTAATCCATGCTAGTTTTAACATTTTAACTGTAATTCAATTGTAAAAAAAATATGATGATGGTATTTAAAGAACAACTTTATATTCACAGCAAGCAATAGTAGTTAAGAACATATAAAGTTTTCACACAGAAGGACAGCACAAGGCCTCACACAACTCAGATATACTTGAAAATAAAGCTAAACAATAAATATGCTTTCTAATTATCCTCTGTAAATTGGTACATTTTCCACAGATAATTCGTAAGCATTTCTAAAGGCAGCAAAGAACAAGCTTGCAAAATGTCACCACAAAGAAAATGTGGTAACATGAGGGAAAGAACCCAGATCTCCCAACTCCTAAATCTTACATTCAGTCCACTAAGCCTCTTCTGTGTTTCCTGGAACAACATCTAAATATAAAGACAATGTAAATTATGTGAATTTCAACCATCCTCATTAATTAAAATAAAATATCACCACTTCTTTACACCAAGGATTAAGACTAAGAATTAAGTCTCCAGACAGATATGAGAGGGAAAAGCTGCAGAGATTAAAAATTTATTTTGCCTCAGTTTGCAAAGCAGACTTTTTCAGAAGTCAGATTTATATAAAAGCAAAGCGAGGGACTGTGAAGTGAACAGTAGAGCACAAATGATTTCTGAAACCAGCAAAGTCTTTCATATGGGATTTAATAAGGAAAAGAAAGCATAATACACAGAATGCTAGCTGAAATAGGGATTAGAAATAGGAAGCTCTCATGTAAATTTCCCTTTTCTTCCCAGACAGATGGAAGGAACAGTAACTAGAAGGCTGCTAGTTTCGTGAGATGTCACTGTTGCAGTGAGAAAAGGTATACCATGGCTCACAGAAGAATACTCATCCGGTGATCTGACACTTGGAAGTACCCGACTTCTCTAGTTGATAAACAGGACACTGAAGTCACTAAAACTAGTAAGGACAGTTTTAACTCCATCTCATTTGTTTCTCTTCCAATTCTCATCAGTGAAGAGTGAAGGATACAATGGCGAGCAACAGTGGCCAAAAATGAAATAATGTGAAACAGTTGTTATGCTTGAAACAAGCCATAACTAAACTTCCTTATATGCCAAAAACATACAAAAACCCACCCACAACACCAACAACTGTCCTATAAGCTAAATATGTATCTCATTTCCCCATGTGGTCTCTCCACACCTCTGCATGAATACTTGGTATTCTCCACCAATTTTTCTGATAAAAGCATGAAAGAGATTTATCATACAAAGGGGAGCTCCCAGTTGTACCACAGCCATTTCAAAGAACACTTAAATCTTAGCAGCAACAAATAGAGCCTAACAGCAAACGCTTTTATGAGTATTTGTGACCTTTAACCTTTTGTAAATTCTTCTGGTTCTGAAACCCAGAGCGCTACCCCAGCTTATACACAGGTTTTCTTTAGCTGACTATTTGCCATTGACAGTTTGAAAGAAAAAGGCACATTTAGGTCAGATGTGACTTTATCATTTCCTTTATTTAGAACTTCATATAAAGAAGTCATCCAGATCTCTGACAAACATGTTGCATATGGCAAAACAGATGACACCTGCACAATTCAGAAGTTCAGGGCTACCTGCCCATCTTATCCATTTACCACTTCCTCCGGTTTCAGACTTGTATTAAACCTTGAAATCACAATCTTCTTAGATTTAAAGCAACAATATCATCTCAAAGGATTCTACACTATTTTAAGCTAGTAACTAGGTACTATTTGCCACCAAATACTAGCAAAATAAGTGCTAACTAACACAAGCCATGTCAGAATCTGTTCTGACTTCAGGCAAAAACATTTTCAGTCTCTGATAGAGCTCCGCTATCTGAGGAAAAAGGAAAAAAACTACAGCACTACAGTCAACTACAGCATTTAGTAAAATGCAGACATCACTATAGTACTCTCTAATAGCAAATGAAAATATGCTGCAGAAAGCAATTAGTGCTTTTCATTTGAGGTCTTCAGCCTGTGCCATGTGCCATGGACTCCTGTCCCATGGAGTCCCCAGTGCCATGGACTCCTGAGCAACTGACATTTCAACTGACAGTCAATTTCCAATGAAAAACTATCTGGAAAGAAATTATTATGCAAAATGCATGATATACAGTTATGCCCAAGAAGATGTGAAACTTTTTGTTGCCAATATTTTGCAGAACCATAGAAAACAGCCTATAGACAACGCGTCCTTTTATGAGAACACAAATCCCACTGTATTTTGTCATAAGTTACTCGGGCATCATCACTGGAACATAAAGACAACATGCTGGGATGATGTTTCTATTTGCAAAATAGGTTGGATTGCTAATTCTACCAATGCCCTAATGGAACACAACAGGCTCTTGCACAGTCAGTTCTTTTATTCTCAGTAGTCTTTCCCTGCAGCAGATAGCAATCCTTTTTTTGTATCACCAAGGCTGATTTTCCAGGCTGAGGGACAGGGTCACACGGACACAACGAACAAAAACGCCCAGGTACAAGTTACCATTTATTCCTGCTTTACTAAACCAAGTATTATAGTAGCTTTTTGTAATAGTAGGATTTGAAAAATATATATATATATAAACACTAAAAACATTTCCTTGATTTGAAAAATCCATGCACAAACTCAGCTCCTGAAATTTCCAAGGAACATAAATGTTTTCAGTTTTATGTGGTCTTAGAATCTCAGCCCAGCTTTGACTTTGTAAGAGTGAACTTTGTGAGCAAAGTCTGGAGACTTACCATTAAAAAACCCTGAAACAAACGCTTTTATCTTCTAAAGCTCCAGCAATTACATGAATCTCAATTCTCTTCAAATAACAAACAGTCAACGAGTCTACTCCTGATGGCTGCAGAGATGAGTTGGATTTATGTGTGGTATTGGACCAAATGATAGTGACAGATGATAAATTGGGAAAAAATAAGAGTAAATTAAAAACAAAACACAAAACTGCCACACACGCACCTGGGGCTCTAAAGTATGATTTCGTTTTTGAAAATTTAATCAGTTTGACATTACTGCTAGAAGTATGTATTTCTCGCATTTTAATCTACTTAACCTGTTGATGCTTCTGTGCAGGAAACCAGTAGGCATTGTTCTCCATTAATGATGGTTTCCATGTCATCTATTAGCAACGTAAGCTTCTGAAGTTACAAAAACTATTTCTGTACAGCCTTAAAGACCTAACAGTACTTTTTGATGCCAAGGAATTATTTAATATTTTATAAGGAACATAATAAAAATTAAAATAAATAACACTTTTCACATCTTGAATCACTAAAAGCTACAAGGATTCACATGGTATTTTTCAAAGTAATACAGCAGAAGTCTGATGTTCATAGCTCCATTAGAAACATTTATATGCAAAACACTGCTTTTTCCAATTGTGAATTTCTTATGAGATTCATTATTGCCCTACAGTACTTCAGTCTGAAAAGAGACTCCAGGGAGATGACACTTCCCTTGGTTAGCATTGTTGTAGCTGACAGAATGCATAAAAGGCAAACCACTTTTGCCTTTAGCTTTCAGCCTGAGCCAATCAAAGGCAGAAATCCTTGGCCTCTTCTAATCTTGAATTCTGGATTTTGAATTTTACAGAATAATTGCAGCTTTTGAGCACAGAATCATTTTGTCACACAACCCATTCCACCTTAGGTAAATGCTACTGGTGCTCTAAATACCATTAATAACAACAAAAAAACCCAGCCGCACTTGTACTTTGCAGTGTAGACACGTCATCCTAATTAAAAATGATTGCATATTTTTAATGTTAATGCACATTTCATTATGAAGAAACGATCCCTGAAGGCACCTTACTCTTACCTTCCTATCAAAAAATAATTTACAATTAGAAACCTTTTTTCCTTCTCTCTCACCCTCCTCTCCACCAGCTTTTCTTTTCAACAGTTCAATATCATTCCAATCAGGGTTGTACTTTCACATTCACTAAGCAGCATGTGATTTCCATACTACACACTTAGATGAGCTTATACTACATGCAAATTATTATTGGTTTTGCCTTGAACCTATTCGTACTTGATAGTCTATTAAAAGTCTACCTCTTTTTTTTTTTAATGTATATTTCCTTTTTACAGTAAACTGGAATATTGATGGGTTAAAAGAGTCCAAATGCAGAAATACTGTTAGGACAATGAGCACAGGTCTCACAAAGATACTTTTTGTGTAAGTGAATATGGACAAATATATGCAGAAGACAATATGGAAATGAGATTGACATAAAAACGACTCTAAAATCCCATGCATTATTTAAAAGTGAGCTGATACTACAGGCCTCTGCCTGAATGCCTGGACGCTGCTTTTAGAATGGAGCTTACAGAATCTATCATTTTATTTTTAGAGAACAGCACAGACTGACTGGAAAGTACATGAAACAAGATAATTTTGAACATCATGACAAGCACTGTTTAATTGCTGTAAAAACTTTATAGATATCACAGCAAATGAAAGCTTCAAAAGATGAATTTGAAAGGAAAGAAGATGACTCAAGGGATTTTTAGAGGCAGCTTCTCCTAACCACAAGGGAAAGTGAAACAGAAAAGGCTTGTTAGAAAGCTTGACAAATAAGCAATAAAGACACTTTGCTCATTTATTGTTCAGAATAAAAACTAACACCAAGTGAGGCAATAGATACGGCAGTGCAGAACACAACTAAGCAGCTTGGTTTTGGCAGGAAAGGTTCTGCCACAGCTGTACTTAAAGAGACACGTAGAGAAATCATGCAGGGTGGCTAACTCAGTATCCAAGCTAACGACCTTCGTGACAGAGTTCTGCACTGATTTTCATCTGCACAAAACAGGACGCAAGGTGTGTAGAGGAGGGGATTTCTCTCAGAGTGAGGGAGATTTTGAAGTCTGGGATTTGGAAAGCTTTTGGGGGGTTCTGTTCCTGGTTTTGGCCCAGTTCAGTGTAAGATACCATGGCAAGATATTAATGGCAACAACACAGAATTTCCCATATAATTCAATGCTCAAGATAAAACAGCCTTCCCCCCCCCCGGCCCCTCACCTATCAAGAGTGGCACTTCAAGCCATCTCTGTCGCTTCTCTTCACCCCCAGGCTCCTCAGGTTTCACAAAAGCCCCGTGACTTGAGGGGACACCTAAAATATGAAGATTTCTAAAGGTCAAGATAAGCAAAGTACCAGGAAGGTACTTCATCATATAGTAGGACAGAAGGAATGAGAGTTGAACAGGCAGTTTAATCTGGCCCAAGTCTGCAAATAATACAGACACCTGAGCTGGCACCAGTTCAAGCTAATGCAGCCATATGGTGCTGCTCAGCTCTGTGTGGACACAGCACGACACCACGCAGCAGTTTCAGTGACACAGCACTGGGGTGAGCTAACAACTGCTGTCTCTCCACAAGCTCTACTACTTCCCAACAGTCTATCACATCCATCACTAGCTCAGCACTTCTGAACTGCAGTCCAATGCTCTATATTATGCACCAGCAGCCAACCCCTGTAACTGCAGACATCTGTTTCCCTTTTCCAGGCCCCTACTGCAAACATTTCTGACATCAGCACTGTCTCCATAGCACCTAGAACACTTAAGGGATTTTTTTTTCCGGTTTTAAAGCAAACCAGAGCAGAAAACTGGACAGATTTAAATGCAACATGACATTTAATAATTTAATAAACTACTCCAAACAGCAAGGAGTAACTATGTGCAAGTCCATTTTTCACATGTTTGCAGAAAGATTAAGTCAGCCAATGTGAACCTGCACAGCCACCAGAAAGGATTGTCTTGCACTTCCTCCCTCCTTTCACGCTTTTTCCCTGTATCCCTTGTACTGATACTTGCACCTCAAGCAGCCCTGCACTGGCAACTAAACCAAGGAATCAATCCCGCTAAAATCTGTGTAGCAGCACTGATTCACCTCATCTTAAAACTGAGTATGATCTGCATCCCCCAAATATTATTTTGTGTCATGGCACATTACTACAGCTGACAACTTTAAAAGATTTATGTGAATATTTGAAGATAAACTAGGAAAAAGCACAAAAATAGTATCTAAAATGAGACTGGCTATTACTTGCTATTCCGCAAGTCAACAGTTTTATTATTCACTTTGCACTGGATCCTTTCCTCTGTCAAAATAACTTACTCAGCATATCTCAAGTTTAATATGCGTTACCTGAAGAGAATGTGCAGTTTTTCCTCGATTTCTGCCATTTTTCTTTCCTTTCACCATTTACTCTACCAAAAGAGATACTTTCTTGCTTCTGAAGTTCATTCCATTTTCTTGGGCCACCAGTCCACTGTGGGTCTGTTTTTTCCTTCAGATTAGAAATACTCATACTTTTAAAGCAACTGATTAAAACGTTTGATACTACACATGTAATTCATATGGACTCTGCCTCCTATTAACAGTTATTACCCCTCTGCTTCCTCTAATCCTTTCGGTTTACTGGGGCACATTCAGTAGCCTCACAGTGAAGTGATCCTAAGCAGGCAGGAGCTTCTCTAAAAATGAATCCTAGAGGATCCTGTAACAATCAGGCTCACAAAATTCTACTCACACCAGAGAAAGATGTTTTGGAAATGCACAAAGATACTTTCTAATATCTTAAATCACAGAAGACAGTTACATTGATTTTATACTGATGCTAGTAAATATTTGAGATTTCTAGACCACAAATAAACCATTTAATAAGCAATATCTGATTTTCGAAACTGAAAGCACATCAAACACCAAAGCAGAAAATATGCTTCCATGGTGATTTTTTTTTTTTAAAGTGTAATTTAGACATTATTCTGACAAATGAAATAAACAGTGTAATATCAAACTGTGTTCCATTACTTCAGTACAAACATTATGTAGTACAAACTATAGACATTGTACACATCTGCATTTGTGACAAGTTCCGGTCTGTAGCCTGGATGAACAGGTGATGGCACAGTATTTCTCAGGAACTTACTACTTCTTGGGAACGCTTTCAGAGTAGCCACTTCAAAAGTGGCCTTCCAATATCAGCATCATAAATATATATTTTTATCCTTTTGCCTCATTTAAAATTCTTGTCACACCGTGCTGGGCATGTACCCTTCATTACTAGGTCACTTCTTACCTTCATGTCTATAACTGGAGACTAATAATGCCATAATAGGCTCACAATGTCAGGGAGGTGCGAGCTGAATCAGATTCACTGTATTATCTCAGCAAATTAAATCTTCATTTGCAGAAAGACATTCAAGAGAATAAACTACAAATGTGGAATAAAGCTAAATTATCCCCCCCTCCCAAAAGCATGACAAAGGAAGCTGCATCTCATCAGAAGTACATGAAGAATTCTTTGTCCAAAATGAGGTTTGTGACTGCTGTGAACTTATCTATGCGAGAGTCTAGAGAGCTTAATGTTCAAGTTCTACATGAAAGAACAGTTTAATGTTCAAGTTCTACGCAGAAAGACACGAATAAAGAAAAAAGACAGAAAAGCATTAGCAGTAGCTACATTAAATTGATAATGAACATTTTAGACTCTGCATTTCACTTTGACTCCACAGCACATATTACTCTTGTTTATTAGGATGCAACGCTAAAATTCCAGAACTTTGTGTCCATACTAACAATGAACACGAGAACATTCCTCAAAGCCCTATCAAAAGTCGTTAATTAAACTTGTTCTTGACACTAACAACACAGGATAACATTGTATCATCTCAGTTAAGAAGTTACAAGTTGAATAGAGTCTCCATATAAGCAGTCTGGTCCCAAAGCAAAACAGAAGGACCTGCTCCTGGAGCTCACAGTGGTGACAGTTTTCATGGGCAGTTCTCTTCATGCTAGTTTTTTCAATCCGTACAGTCATCATACTATTCTAATTTACCAAGTTTTGTTAAAAGCCTATTATTTGTTCCAGCTAACATGGATGGGTTAGAAACAGAATGATATCCTAGGTTTCTAGTTCAATTTAATGAAAGGTTTGTAAAGCAGTTATCTCAACAATTCATTTATTTACCCTTATCACCTTTATTTGTATGTTTCTGAATCTCTGACAGTTATTGACTAAAGCGTAGCCATTTTGTGTTCATTTTCATGTTTTTCTAAGGATTCTCTCAGCTACTCTATCAGCACGATAACAGCAGACATGCAGGTGTCCCATCCACAAGAATTACAGTATTATAGACTGCTTAATCTAGATTACTTAGATTCCATTTTTAACTGTGCAAGCACAGCACAAAACAACTACAATATAGGTGAAAACCCAGTGGAACTTTGATTTGTTTTTTTCTTTTATACCACCACACTATAACTATAAGGGAAAACATCTTAATTGCAAGAAAATTACTTTACCTCTCAAAAGTCCACAGAAAAAATATTGGTTTGCTTCTACCATTGCAACAAATAATAATTCCTTTTCTCAGGGTTTATGCAAGCACCAAGTGATAGAGACTGTGCATACAAAAGTTCTGTCTAAAGGCACATTAAATTATTACAAAAAAGCCATGCTAAGTTCCTCTGCATTTAAAACACAGAGGATTTACTTTTTCCATAACAAATCATTTTCTATCAAATAAAGTTGATCAGTATTTATTTTTATGCTTCTAAGCAAGCAGGACTAGAAAATTTTACAAGAAATTTCATATTCCATTCCCACTTGGGAAACGAGCACATTGCGCACAGCTGCTATTCACTAATTAGGCATTGCAAGGTGCGTGGGACTGCAAAGTAAAGAATAAAAATATACCTGAACTTCAAGGAACTACCTTTCTGTGGCTCAAATTGGCACAGAAATTACTTACAAAAAGCTTTGCAAATTCGTAATTATCAGTCATGTCATAATATGAAGTAAAATATTAAATCCTTTCATGTAAATCACAATAATTGCAGACACTGTTTCTCATAAATACAAACTAACCGTCAAACATGTAAAATTTATTTAACTATTCAATATATATATCAGACATAGTGATTTTTTAAACAGACAAGGCCAAAAAAGTGTGTGAATGGACAACTAAATTAATTTTTGAATGAAAGGAATTATTCAAAACTGGAACCAGAAATCTTCTAAAGTGCCCGAATCTGCAATAAGTCAAATATGTAGCCAGAAAGACCACACATCTCAATATTAAGTCCCTGTAACAGCTCTGCCAGTAAAAATGTTGGACAATTGAAGCAAGTTTTTTCTAACACGACACATGAATTTTACCAGTGATGCAACTATTTTTATACAGGGCTCAATACTGCTAAATCAAACAGTCTAAATCAAACTCAGAAGAAATTGCCCTGTTGATTACAGAGAATCTAAGATAAAATATTTATAAAATATATTTATAGGCCAGAAGGCAGTACAGCTCTAGAAACAGCGGTGGTATCTCAAAACTCACAATATTAATGCTTATGTAAGTAATTTTTCATTAAAGCATTTCATTGCTGTACTATCCCAATAACATAAGACATTTTGCACTCTTATAACCAGCAGCCTGCCTTTCACAAAAGCTTATACTTCAGATAAACGCACAGCCAGAGTGGAGGTGGCAAAATAATAAAGACGCATTAAGTGTTAAATTTGGTCTCAACACAGAAAATTAATTGCCAGAGAGCAAAACCCTGTCCTATTCTGTGCAGGGTGGCAGCACTGAGCTACTGAAATTAATGGCAGTTGTTGTATATTTGTTTGTTTGTTTTTTACCTGTTATTACTGCCTTCTATTCTAAGAATGCCAGGCTTAGCTATAGGGAGCAGATTTTCAACAGATCAGCGCAGTTAGGCACAAAATCAAAATGGACAAATCTTCACTAGAGCTCAGCACAATCAGTGCTAGCCTCTTTTGAAAATTTGTCCCCAATTATAGATGCCAAGTACTCAAAATCCTGGGTGCTTGCTTTTAAAAATCTGATGTCATATACTCAAAAACAACACTGCAATCACTGAAGGTTTTGGGGACTTCTGGGGACGCTGTTTCTACCAGGGATGGAGCAAAGCAAGAGGCAATCTTTAACAGAATAAGCCTACTTTAAATGACAAAATTCACTACTGCTGTGTTTACTGGCACTGCCCATTGGACAGACTTGGGTTTAAACCGTTTTGTTTGCATGTATTGTTTCTGAGCCAGAAATGAGCACCTCTTCTGTTTGCTACTTCCTCGCTGATATCAGCCTAACATGTTGCTAGACAGTGAGAGAACAGTGAGCTGGCTTGAAAGAAAATGCAGCATTTCCTCACACCTTTCTCCTCTAGTAATCAAACCAGGTTGAATCAACATAAAGGAGTTGAGCATACAAGACACTGGCAATAGGTACGACAATAGAATACTCATCCAACTGATAATTTATACAAAGTCTTGCCAAAGAACACAGCCATTTGCAGTTTAAGTGCACTAGGCTGGTATCACTTATCTTTAATGCACACTGCAGGAGTCACTTCCTAAAATAAATTGTTATGCAAAATGAGATTGAATTGTACATGTTGAAGCTTTTATTCTTTTGAAATTTCATATCAAATATGGAATAACAAGGCTCAAGTTCTGCCTTCAGCAAAACTCTTGGTCCCAAAGACATCAATAAAAGTTGTTTCATTATTGGAGTTGCCTTCATTGTTACTTTGTTTCAGGCTGAGGATATAGTGATGGCTTACCTTTGCATTCAAATGAAAAACTGAAATTACAGTTTTGTCTAATTCAGAGTTACTAAACTGGAAAGTTATATTTCCATTAGTTCTCTGAACTACTCTACAGAAAACACAGGAACATCAGACGTCTTCGCATGTCATTTTAATAAGTCTACAAGCATTGGTTGAAGAAACTCTGGCCTTTAAAAGATGTGCGCGAAGACCAACATACAGATGTTTGAATTTTTACTGCTACCCCTTGCCCCCCAATTTTAAACATGTTATTTTCTTAAGAAAACCTCTCTTTGCTCCACTTAAAATATAGGCTTTTAAAGAAGAGATGTTAATTCTAGCTTATTTAAACAAAGGTGGTTCTTATGAGACAACAAAAACATCAGGGACTTAATGTAAAATCTTTCTAACACCCTAGCGTATAATTAACTTATTCATTAGCAAGTAACTTCAAGTGGGTGTAATTTAACATTTCCTTCCTGCCCCTTGAGCAAACAAAACACAGAATAATTAATCAATTTGATCCGAAGCCCCTAAATTCCACGATCTGGGCAAAATCTCCAAGGGACTCATATGGGAGAGCTCCACCCCAGCTATCCTTCAAGAATCAAGAGTACTTACTTGACTTACAGGTTGACCTTACAGGGGGATGACAGATGAGCTGTGCTTCTTTAATTTTTCAGTGAATTCTGCAGAAAGAAATTGCCCTGTAAGACTTACTCATGTTCTGTTAGATAGGCTGTTCATTCAAGAGGTGCACTGCAGGCAGGCACATCTGCCCTGCTTCTAGCCTCAGACCTCCCCTTGCAAGAATAGCAGTAACTGACCTCAGCTTTGTACAGCTAGGTGGGGAGCTGCTCATGGATAAAAACAAAGCATTCATGTTTTACAGAACCTCTCACCTGAAACAACACTTAGTTACTTAGTAAAGGAGCAAATATATTTATGTTTTTATTAATAATAATAAAAAAGCACCTGCCTCTGAAATACCTATGCTGCATACTGCCCAGCACAGTTAATTGCACAGATGACACTGGAGAAAGAGAACCAACAGAGCTTTAGGAAGAGAAATCTGCCCCTCTGACAGGCAGGAAACCCCCTGAAGCCTGGCAGCCGCAGCCCTCACCTTCCCAGCTCACCCACTCCTCACACATCCCAGCCCTGTCAGCTGCCTCTCCCTCAGCTGCCGCTGCTCCCACACTCATTGAAGCTTTAGTTCTCCTTTCTTTTCCCCTTCTTCTACAAGACAAACTTAAAAAAAGATGGTAAAAATGAGAGAAGGAAGTTCTGGGTTACTGCCTACGACCTCATACCTTCTGATGGGCCGACGACCACAGCCCTCACACGAAGCTGTAATGGCGGCCGCCCTCCACCAGGTGAGGTGACGAGGGAGCAGTTTTCCCGCCACCCGCGCCCTGATTGGCTGCTCGGCTGCAGAGGCGCCGGCACGAGGGGAAAGCGCCCGCCGCGGCGAGGGCAGCGCTGACAGGGCTGCGAGGCTGAGGAGAGCACAAAATGGCAGCGGGCCGTCCTGCTCGTGGGTGCAAGTGAGTTTGTGGTTGCTGGATTTCAGCTATTATCCCCACGTATTTTCTTCTTGGTAAAGTCACTTTAGTCTAGTTGGTTGTTGTAAAGTCTACTAGAGAATTGATGGGTATGTTCTGGTGGTAAAAGTGAGGTAGAGCAGGCCCTGGCCCCTTTCCTCAACAAGAAGGCACAGTTGTGAGGTTGAGGGTTACACGAACATGTACTTGCATGTATGTTCCCACTTGCTTTACTTTAGTGAAGGGCTGTGTATCAGCTGTGCTCTCCAGATAGGGTATAAGCCATATGTTGCTCTGTGCTACCTTATATTTGTTTGCAGGTGTTTAATGTCCGTTTCTGAAGTAAAATATCAGTGCCCTCTGGAGGATTAGTCTTGTTTTACCTGAAGTATCTTTCCAACCTTATGTAGCGAGCCTGTTAGTATCCTAGTCAGTTTTTAAATCAGGAAAAAAGCATATCAGCCTTGGTGTTTTAACTGATGATGATGATGAGTAAATCTTGCCATCTTTATTGCAGGCTAACTGCCTGACTGGTATACTAACTGCTACCCTGCCCTTCCAATTTCTCAAAGTTGAAAGTGTCTGAGGTATGGAATAAGAGGGTTGAGGGTAAACCAGGGAGAACTTGACTGCATTAAGTGAGTAATCCTCTCTGGGATACAGAAGAGCTGCTCATGTTACCTGATAGAGCTTCTGGCATTTTTATGTGGTGCCTCCTGGCATTGCCTTGTAACAGAGATGGCTTTGTTACTGCTGATTCATGTTAATGCCGCTTTCCAGCGGAACTGGGGTGCAACAAAAGTCTAGGGAAATGGAACTTAAGATGGGCTGAAGAAGGGAGATTCAACAGAAGAGTATTTTAACTTCTGATTTATCACTAGATAGAAACTGTTTTGTTGTTGTTGTTTTTGTTTGTTTGGATGTAGGTATTTTGGGTGGAGGGGGTGTTGTGATTGACCTTACTGTAGGCCTAATTCTGCTCAGTGGAAGAGGCTTCCTTTGAATGCTCAAGTTTTCTATTTTTCAGAAAGAACAGTTTCATGTAAGGCTCATACTACCTGCCTCTGTAAAGATTTATTTAGTCTTACTGATGATGACTCTTCAGTTTTTTTTCTCTGAACTGTAAGCATATTAATTAGCTTTATCAGTTGCGTTGATTTATTTTTGTCATTCAGATGTTGATTTTTATGCTCGTAATTTCATTAGTGACTTGTTTAAATCTGTATTATGTACCCAAAAGTCTGGGATGGGTAACTTGATAATTATGTTGGCTTTTTGCATTAACGTGTGATCTATAATGTTTTGGAGCCATCCCATACTGTTATTTAATTAGGTTGCCTGGCCTGTGTATTAAAAATCTTTCTGCATCTTGGAAAGTAATTTAATTTTCTGAATAGCAGAAAGGTAATCTTATTCTATAATAAATTTGACGGGATTTCTAATACTCTTCATCCATGCCACAGCCATTCTGCGATCGTGGTTAAAATTGCAGCAAAACTTTAAGAATTTTGGAAGAGCTGTTTTCAACAGTCGGCTTTCTTTAGCTGTATGTCTTAAACAGTTGTAACATTATGCAATACAAATGCATTTAATGAATACAGCATGTATTGAGGTGTATATCTGTAGTAACACAATATTAAATTCATAAACACCTTCACAGAAATCAAAATAAGATGCAGTTTTTCTTGTCATCAGTGATTGGCAGATTGTAAGGAGTTGGAAAAGTAATTAAAAAGTAAGTTGTCTAATCAGTAGAAATAATTGTTTTTATTAGATGCCCATTTGGGGTATTATTATACTTCTCCATTTTTCTCAGAATTCTCACTTCTGATTAGCAACAAGTGTTAATAAATTTGATACCAATTTTCCTGAGACCTCAGGACACCTCCCTTTGTATTGCTAAACTGTAAAATTCTCAAACTTCTTGTTCCTGTAACCCCCACCCCCCTGTACGTCTTAGTTGCTCTATTTCTAAGAATTTGTATGGTCAAGTATTTCTGGTAAGTATAAAGAAAAGAGAATTGTACTAAGTGTTTGATCTGTGAGTAGCTGTGAGAAACTAAAGGTTTGTGGAAGTTATTTCCTTCTTAGTAGCCACACTTTAAATATGGTTTCTTTTTTCACACTTCTTAGCATCTGACATGGTTATTTCTATTGAATAATGAGCTGTCTTTTTGCAAATTAATTCTAGGTGATAGATTTATCTTTGCAGTGTTTATGTTGACAGCATTTTCAGTACTTGCTTTTGAAATCGCTTATGCAATATGACTATTTGCAGCTGTTTTTCAAGTACTGCTTGACCTTTTAATCACTCCATTGTCTCTTTGCTTTCTGCATTGATGCTGGACTGCCCAGCTCGGGACCTTGTATACTGCCTGCAATTCAGTGCATCGTCCACAGTTCTCCAGAACTGTTGAAATCGCATGATTCCTCTCACCTCAGTTACATGCTTGGCAGCAGTTCATTTATGGGTATAGCTGTTGTTTTTCCTCTCTACTGAATGTTCCAGCTCTTGCAATGTCAGTTCCTTCACCAGCCATCTGTCTTGCTGGCTCAGCTCCCTTTCTCAGGCTAGATTCAAGTCCTACCAAGTACAGCATCAGCTGTTAATTCTTTATTCAGAAGGTTTTAGAACTGCTGCTGCACACACACATCCTATATTTCAATCTTCTATTTAATGTGTATCACGGTTGCTTTCTTCAGCCTCCAGCCTTCATCCCGGTTCTTTTGCAACTTGCTCGTTGTCTACTGCTTCATTTATTTTCCTGAATTTTTTATGTTAATTCTCTTCACTTTGACAGCCTAGCTTGTCTCTGAATTCAGTCTGGAAAGTGCATGTCAGAATGCAAGGACAGTCTAGTCTGCTTTTTGTTCATTGTCTTCCAGCAACTGCATTCCTTAAAAACCCAGAAAGAAGCATCTAAATACTTTCAGATATTATACAAGTCAAGTTATAGCTCCGGAAAACTTAAGATTGATGATGTCTTTGTCAAGAACTTAGAGAACAATTTCTCTGTAGTAGTATCTGTGTTACAGGTAGGATAGATCATATTGTAGCTTGGGGACTGGCATATTGCTAAACAACCTAGCAGTCTTATAATTTTTATTTGCTTGTAAGCTAGTCAAGCCAGGATACAAAATTGCTTTATGAAGCCCCAAGTGCATAGTACCCTTACTTATTATAGTAGCAGATCCTTTTTTGTACACTACACTTGTTTCATAATCTGTCAATAGCTGAGGTTCATTGAGATGGTGTCTAGAGCGTTATAAACCACTACTTGGTATCAATGCAGTTTTCATAGGTAAAATGAACTGCACAGTAATTTCAATAAAGATTGAGGCTTATCAGATTTTTAATATATGTTGATAAGCCTTTCACAGGTTCTCTGATCTTTTCCTGGACAAATTCAAATATTGTTAATTGTTAATGCCAATTAGTCAGCCAAGCATCCATAGCTGGCAGCTGTCCTCATGAAGAAGGCCCCAGAAGATTAAAACTCCTGGGATGCTGACTTGCATATTAAATGTTAGTTTGTCATCTTCTAAGGATCTTTCATACATGTTGCTTCTCTAATGGTAAGGAAAACTAAGTGTGCTTACAAGACTAATAATTAGTAAGCTTGGGTTTTATATCTCCACTGTACCTGTGATCTCTAGGATAAAATTAGGTCTGTCATGTACTACCTCTTCTGAGGGACTGGTTGTACTAGGAAGACTCGCATACAAACTAAATCATTGCAGCTACAACAGCATACCCCTACCTGTATGACAACGTGCAGGATATGTTTAATAGATTAATCTTTTCTGGGATGGGAAGTTAAAGCTGTAGCACTATATTGGTAATGGAACTCAGTTTAATTTCAGTGGTATTGAAAGCTCTTAGGCTTTGTATTTCTGAAATGAAAGCATTGTATTTCTGGCACTGACCAGGTCTTTCTTGTGCAGTGTTATAGAAAGTAAAAAAAAAAATAACCAAGTAAGACATCAATATGGCAGATAGTAAGGGTATATAATTAATTTCCTGTATGTCTTCATCTCAGGCAACTTCCTGCCCCAGAGCCTGACTTTCAAATTGGAGGTGGCATTTGAGGCTGTAAAAGCTCTCTCCAGAACACCATTAAATAAAGTTCTCAAGACAAGCCTTATGTTTAAGTATGACCATGAGAGGCAGAGGAAAATTGAAGGTGCCCAGTGGTCTGCACCTGTGAGTTGGTAACTAATAAGCTTTTCCTCTCATTTAGTGAAGGTACAGACACCTAATTCTAAAAAGAACAAGCAGTCAAACTAAAGAAAGCTGTGGACAGAAGCTAGTGAACTATATGTAGTTCATCTTCCCTCCTTGTTACTGGGCAGGCTGTATTCTGTAGCCTGGGTTCAAACTCAACATAGTCTCATTTGTATTAAGAAACACTGTTAGGTAAACATCATGCCTGTGTTTACTTACTGAACTGAAAATAACCAGTAAACTTGCTACAGAGAAATAAAACCATTCAGTAGAATGTGGTTTTGAAGGGTATTTTAAGAGCAGACAAAATCCACTTACATGTTAGGCTATAAAGTGTTAGCTGTTACTTAGCACCCAATAAACTCAAAGGAATCTCTCGATACCCACTGGGGGAAAAAAAAAAAAAAAAAAGTTAGGCTTCAGAAAGCTTAAAAATTTAGGGCTTTAACCTCTGTTACCAAAGAAAATTCCTGTCAACAAACCAGTCAAAACTTGAATAATATAGTTAAAGAAATTGATAAAATGAAAGAAATATGAACTGAAGTTTTGCATTTGGTCGATAAAATCTTCTATTGTGGAAGGTATAGAAGTTTTTGCTTCAGTTTTTAATCTAAATGTATCAGAATACAATGGTAAAAGTATCCAAATAAGTAATATTTCTATTTGCAAAATCATAAAGTACTCATTTGCAACATCCTAAAGTAATAGAAAAATCACTGCGTAGAGCCTATTAATCTTTTTCACACATACTAAAACAAGGCAGGCTGTTCTATTTACTTATAATGGGTTCAGTACGAAGTTAGGTCAAGTAACTTTCCACATTCTGTTGAAATGAATTATATGATGGAACTTCTGTTGTGGCACAGGTGCAGAGGCTGTATAGGTAAGGTCTGAATGGAGACACCTGCAGCTGGGCCCTACAGCATTGCCAGAAGTAGCTATTCAGAAGCAGATTATGGAATCTGAACTGTAATCTCTGCTTGACAGTTAATGTGTAGCATTTCCAGGGATGAAGCTGTCTACTGGTTCTTCCATCTGTCAGGATTTTTTGGGCTCTGGGAAAGACATGCATGTGTTTGAAAACCTGACTGCACAGAGGAAACCTTTCTTTGTAGCTAGATTCCTTTTAGGAGTTGTAGGTATTCAGGAGCTGCTAGCAGACCACCAAATGAAGGAGTAAATGGATGTAATGGAAAGTTATTTACAGAAATTAAAAACTCCATTTTGTTGTGATGCTTGAAACTTGCTTGCATGAGAGAAAATAGCAGGGAAAATAATAGTGGAAAGCATTAAGACTTGAGGGAGGTAGTAGGGCTGAATGGGACCCTAGATTTTTGTTGCTGTTTTCTTTTAGGACTGTTTTTTTGCTTTTTCTTTGAGGGTGTTAATTGGTAGGTAAAATCTGCATGGTCAATGGATAAACTAAACTTGAAGGACCACTGTGAAGTAATGAAATTGTGCAGCATTACTGTGGGGGTGGTGACAAAAGCAAGCAGGTGGTGTGTGTTGAAACGATGGAGCACAGCTGGGAAGATTGCTTCCCAGCACTCCTCAGTGCGGGCTTGCTCTGCAGAAAGCACAGGATTTTGGGAACTTGTTGCCTTTAGCTGTTGGAGGAGGCAATAACATGGAATGCTGACTTCAAGCTTTCACTGAGAACATAAATTCTACAGCAAGGAAGTAACAAGTTAGGTGTGGGGACTGAAGCATATGAAGGGTTAACAAAAGCCATGGGAAGAGTAAAGAGAAGTTATGTATGAGATAAGGAGGAGAAGGAGTACTGGGAAACCTGCTGCAAGGACACGCAGAAAATTACCGGCCTCTGTGCCTAGTGTACATAAGAAGCATACTTGCCTAATAAACTTGGATTTTGATCCTGCACATTGGAGTCTGTGCCTCTCAATCTGCCACAAGTACAGCTGCCAGGAGAACTTTTTTTTCCATAACTGCAGCACGCTACTTTTAGAGACTGGCTGAGAAAGCTGGTATGTATAAGCATAGGTTAATGCAGAGGAATACTTCATGCTGACTTAGTGATCTGGTAAGGTAGCGTTCTGTATCTATAGGACCCATGAGTGCAGGAGCAAAATGCAGAGTAATGTATTAGGTGCTAGAATCGTGTGCATTATCAGCTGTGTGCTGGAGGAACTTTCAGTAACAGTTTCAATGTACTTTTGTTCAATAAAGACTTAGCTATGCCTGTACCTTTTCACCTTGTCTTGATTATGTTTCTGTTTTGTGGTGAACAGCTATAATAGGGCAGTAAAAGGCTGGAGGTTCTGAGGACTGAAGAGAAGACAGGCTTTTAAAAAGTTCCAATTATTTCTGTTACTTGTGTTATCTGAAGATTGATAGTTTAACAAGAAGCTGAAATGACTAATTCCGTGCCCTTGTGGTGAATAAAAATCATTTAATACCGAAGATATGCCTGTCCATTTGCAGCAGTCTGGATTTGGAATTGTCTGCCAGTCTGTGGTAGCCAACTTCTCATGCTTCATTTCCATTGTACACCATTCTTGCAAAGGAATGCTTATCATATAGCTGATACCCTGGCAGCAACTGAAGTAATCTGCATAATTGCACCTTATCAGGACAGGCCTCTTTTCAGTAATTTTTCCACCTTTGGTGTGGGCATAAGAAAAGTTTCCCCAGATCTAGAAACAACGGAGTGCTATTTTTGGATTATATTGTCATCTTTAACTTCTGTGTTAAAAGATTGCAGGTAAAGCTCGGAGCTCTGTTTCATTACAAAAAAGTGGTGGGTGTGTGCATCCTTCGGCCAGTGAGAATTTTCATCTCCAGTGCGTATACAGCAAAACATTTGTCTTTATGCTCGGAATTGAATTACAGGTGCTAATCGTCAGGGTTTCTCTCTTGTGTCTCAGGCCCTAAGGGAGGCACAGCATGACCTGTATCCTTCCTTCCTCTCACTCTCAGTGATAAGAGAAAGTAATACTTAACTATGTTGCTCCCACTAAATTTGTTTTTAACCTTAGACTAGGTTTGCTGACATATCCCAGCCCGCAGAGAAATTTTGAATTATCAAGATTCTTATCTTTCTTCACTGGTCTCTGCCAGTTCATTAGCTTGGATAAGAGAATCCTACCTGTTGTCTAGAGTCTCCCTTCTGCTAGTACAGTCATCTGTGGTAGAGTTCAGCTTTGTTTTGGATTAGACACTCCTGTAGAAGTTGTTCTGAAACTCTTTGCCATCTGCGTGGCAAAGCAGTACAGATTTCACACAACTAACTGTGCAGAGGGGCCAGGAACTAAATAGTTTTCTTCCAGCCTCTGACATCTTGAAATGTTTCAGGGCACACTCATATTTTAATATATCTTCTTTTCACTTATTTTTCATTGAGATTTTATTACCGCTTCCAATAGCAACAACAGTTTTGCTTAGCAATATGTGAACAGTGGAGTAGTCTGTATGGAAAACTATAACCACTCAAATGCTAGCTGCTAGTTCTTTTGAACTAATAGATCTCTTCCTGGAAGGGTTATACTGTCTCTTTTCCATCCAGAAAAGTAAAGAAAAGACAAAGTTGTACTATTTGCTGAGGAGTGGGATCAGGCATCTTTCTATTAGCTGCTTTTTGGTGACACTAAAGCATTTTATGGATTTTTTTTTAGCGCTCTTTCCAACACACCTTCCTGAATATTGGAATGAGTAATTGGAGTAAAGTGACTATTTTTAACAAATATTAAAGCAAGTTACTCTGTTTAAAAGTGAATTCCTTCCAGTGTACTGGAAGTGTGGTATAGGTGGTAAAGAACAAAGTAACAGTTCTATTTCAACACAAGTTTTGGTTGTTTTACTACTTTGTTCTTTCATTAAAGAGGAGTTGATCTTTGTAGGCAAACTCACTGAGCTGAGTTGGTTACAATGTTTGGAAGCAGACCTGTGACTGAAACTGTTGCAAAGCTGTGGTCCATGTTTCCTTCAAAAGCATGAAGTAATTCAATAAAAGACTGGTTCAGATATGGAGTTCTTGAATAGTTCTGTAACAGTTTTGTGACTTATTCTAATTCTGTAGATCTGGAAAAAATGCTCTCAATCTAGGTGAACTTAATGCATGACCAAAACAAATCTTAACATCTTTGTGTATACAAACTCTCCAAATTCAAACTTGAGTGTTTATAAACTGTGGCTTATTTTGATGTGAACAACAACTTCTTTAGTTAATAGTAGTAATTAGTACATAACAACTAGAAAACTTTCATGTTGATAGGATAGTGATGGTAAATGTGGACTGAATGCAGGCTTACTATCAAGCAGTTTTCTTGGAAAAGTCAAGAAAATGTTATCTGTAGAAACAATCAAAAATCTTACCCTCATAAATAATTGGAATTCTTGCCAATGTTGTGGGGAGGGAGGAAGAACCCTGTCTGCTTATCTTCAGCTTGCATGTAGATATGGAAAGGTACACATTGAGTTATTCAGATACACAATGTGATAGGAAGCTCTTCAGAATCTGTGGTAAAGGACAACTAAGGTATGGAAGATGTGTAGATGTGTAGAGATGTGTAGACAGTTACAGCAAGAGTGGTCTAGACACTGCAAATGTTCATGTCATCTCAAAATTTCTTTACTATTTCATAAGGTGACGGTATGTGTCCAAATATTCAGACTTTGGACATCAATGCAGTGCTCAGAGGTACATAAGACACAGTACCTCGTGTAATAACCAAGTCTTCTACATTATATTACAGCATGTTATTACATATCCTTAGGATACTTTTACTGCATAAATGTGGGAAAATGCAAATTGTAAAAGACAAGCAGTTAAAATTTGAAGGATAACTTTTTGAGGGCAGTGTTCTTAAGTGCAAGAAACTGGAATCAGACTTCTGACTTTGGGTAGGGTACTCTACAAAAACAAACGTGCAGATTCACTATTGCATATAGGCTGTACTAGTTAATTTAGGCACACTTGAAGCATACAGACGTCTGTTTCGTAGTGACACTGAATCCTATTCTCTGAGTAGTTGTTAAGTATTAAGCAATGAAGGTGAACAGTAGTGTTAAAAACTATGATTCAGATATATATTGAGTCCTTGCATTTGCTCCCATCTGCCATTGAAACTTTAATTTCTAGCCAGGTGAAAGGCTGACTCTTACCAGCCTTTAGGGAAGAAAAGCAGAATAAGGGGAAGAAAATGGCTTCCTATGGTGAAACAGTATACTCCTTTCAAGAGGCATTTCAAAGAGGTAGAAGATCAGCAGGCACTAGTGATCATGCTGTTCAGACATCTTTCTGTTTTAGGAACAAGTGTTACAAGCTACCAGTACTTTTTCAGAAGGTGTATTCTAAAGATCAAATACTGAACACTCCATTAGCTTTTTTGTTTTAGTCTATAGAAATGGCTGAAGTGGGAAGTTCAGACAATGAACAAAATGTAGATCCTGAGCCCGGAGCAGGTGTGTCAATTAACTTAAGAACTTAGTATTGACTTGACTTCTGATGTATTGTGTCAAACATTTACCCTCCATTGGTGCAACCATGAAACTACTTTGACACAACTGATGGCCAGCTGTTCTCCAGTATTAGGCTACCCTATGAATTTACTGTGACTTTAAAATGTGCATGTTGTGGTACTCTGGTAGTTGCATCTTGATAAGAAGTCTCTTCTACTCTCATCTCTGGGTTTCTGGTTCTGTGTGAAATTAGCTTCAAAGGAATAAGGAAACTTCTTTGTGAAATACAAGGTAAGAGCAATAAGACTCTTAACCACTCTTGCTGGGAAGTTTCCTCAACAGATAAGTTCAATGAATCATACTTTGGCTTATTAGATGAGCTACTGAAGTCTACCCTAAAAACCTATATTAAAAGAAGTTTTACATGTTGTAAAAGGTCACTTGATTAATGATCATCTGGGGTCAAAAAGTAGACAAAACATTGACCTAGTTAGAGCTGATGAAAGGAATTAATATGGTTAGTCTTGACAGTTTAATAAATAATGTACATTCCTTATAAAGGAGGTAACAGCAGGGAGCAAATGGAGCAAGGGTCCAGCAATGCATTGGGATTCATGACCCTATCTCTGCCATTTCTTTATGTGAAGATACAACATAAGGCTCTGTGGGACTTAACTCGGCCAGCTGAGGACTTGTGCTGTTGACTGGAGTAGAATGACTTTGGCAATAGTGAGTAGTTAGATCTTGAAGTGTCTTTCCACAGGTGCACAGCAAGTTAGAAAACGTACTGGGGCATTGAGTTGGGTGCCCGCTCGGTGAACCACATTGTCTCTCTGGAACGACAGCATTGGCCATTCTTATTTGTGATCAGATGGACAATTGAAGAGGTAAGGAAGACTAGGGTAATTCGTGGATTCAACTGTTACGTGAAAGTCTGATTTGAAAGGCTGAGGGTTAACTGTAATGCTGTTGTAACATGGTAATGGTGACTTAAAATATTAGGAGGAAAAATGATTTAGTTTTTCTTAGTTATCCAAGTTATTTTGATGCAGGGTCAGTACCTTTCTGATGACAGCCTTTGCACCTTTCTGTGGTAAGGTGCAAAGTAAGTCACATGAGAGTAGCGGAGTTCAAACCAGTCTCCTAAGTTAAATATACTTTTTGCCTAATTAAATGTTGTTGTGCTCCTGCTGAATAGTCTTTCACTTTTGACCCTGAGTGTAATGTGCTATTATGCTTCAATGAGGAAAGATTTCAGATTCCTCCACAGGTATGTGCACGAGTTAGTTTAGCAATAGGGGGTCAGACATGGTCTTTGTACAGCGAGGATCATCTCGATTCTGGACCACATAGGATCTTTAGTCCTTGCAAATTTAACTCCCTATTTACCCTGTGTTCTGTCTTGATATGTCTCCTTTTGAGTTCTGCGTTCCCATTTGTCCTGTATTTTCTCCTTTATTTTGCTCTTAATTTCTAAGCTTCCCAAGTGTCATCCAGGCACCAAGCACCTTTCCCCTTCATTTTTTACATAGACTTCATTTGTTTTTTCTCCTCTACCACTGGATCTTACCACCTGATCCATGATGCTTCCTTTTCTCTCAAGAAGCATTAAAGTAGGCCCTTTTCCCATTGACAGCTTAAAAACCAGAGACAAGTGAGACTTGGTTCTGAAACGTGAATTTTGGAAGCAAACATCATCTTAAGGAATAGAAGAAACTGCACGTTTCTAATATTAGCAGCAAACTGTTCCTTTGTCAGCATGTAGAAGGGAGAATGAAATGTTAACCTGTTTAGAAATAGTTGAGGGACAGATGGAATCCTGTGATGCTATCTCTTCACCCGGAGTCAGGTTTTAAATACATTAAAAGCTTGTATACTTTCAAGTGGCAGATATGGCTTGTCACTTCGGAGGTTATTTTTGCTATTGTTAATACCAAAATAGATCGTGCTTGAGTTACAGTAGGTGACAGAAGTCAAGTACCACAGAGAAAATACTTGTCTTGTACTTACTTGTCTTGCATTTATTATTTCAGATTTTCAGATGTAAGGAGCTGTGTATGTTTAAACTATGAAGGGATGCAACAGTAATAGAATGCTGTTCAAGTTGATGTCCTTTAGTAACAAAGGATTTGCAGAGTGGAGAGGAAGCGGTGTCACTATATGCTAGTCACCTGCTAAACCTTTTCCTATGTGTGTTTTTCAAGACAGTGCCTAGCTACCTAAAGCAACGCCTAGGGTGTGCTCTGTGAAGCTTCTTTGTAGTACTTCTTGTGGTATATTTCCTGTGAGACAGTGATATAAGTCTAAGCCTTGATGTTCTTCATATTTAAGTCAGAATCTCCTGGCTTATGTTGTCCAACTGTAACCCATTCTCTGGTGATGTATTGCTGGATTAAATATGCTTCTAATTGTTTGAAGTATATGCATTTGGGATAACCTCAAAACTGTATAGTCTTGTAATTATAAGTCTTGTTCTATGGTAGAGCTCTTTCATAGGACTCATGCTAGTTTCTAAAGTGCAAGATAACATAGAAGTTGTGATAGTAGGGCACTTTTCAGTTTCCCCACGTTTTAAGAATGCCAGATAAATACTTGCCATTTCTGTATTTGAGGTGCTGTCAATGAATACACTTCCAAAGCAAAAATAACAAACCGTGTCAACTGAGTTGCTATCTACCTGCAAATCGAAGCAAGAATAGTCCCTGTTCACAGGCAAAAAAATAAGCAGACAAGCTGAGGTTAAGCTTCCAAGGGGTGGAAGATTGATGGATGGATCTTCTGGTTGTAATATGAGAGATGTCTTGGGTCCAAATCTGTAGAGGACTGTGTAACTATTTCAAACTGAAGTTAATAGGAACTCCAGCTGTTTCAAAAGCTTTAAAGATTTTGGTCCTGTATGTTTCATTGGGGTACTTAAGATGGCTGTATTTGCAAGCTTTGTCAAGTTGTATTGTTTAAGGAAAATTGGGGGGGGATGACAAATTGGTTGAGTAGCAGGAGTTTAAAACAAAAATCTAACTCTT
This sequence comes from Nettapus auritus, assembly GCA_011076525.1. Lineage (NCBI taxonomy): Eukaryota > Metazoa > Chordata > Aves > Anseriformes > Anatidae > Nettapus > Nettapus auritus. Next base: position 13,729,170 of record CM021775.1, read on the forward strand.
TGATATCAGTATCAGACTGATACTCAAAATCTCAAAGTGAAATAGCTTATTCTGTCATTCTTTGGGTTTCTATTTCATGCAGTTCTTATGAATTGATGCTTGTCCAGGCACATCTATGCTAGCTGTAGAATAGCAAGTGAGTGGAGAGCATAAACTATGAAGTGCCATTTAACCTGAAGCCCAGTAGGCCAGCAGCCAGAGGGAATAATCATACAGACAGGAGCAGCAGGCATGCTGCCCAGGCATCCATTCCCAGCGAAGAGATGGGGCTCAGTTCACACACGAGTGCTTCAAGTTCTTCAAATATACTTGCTAAAGCTCAGACTTGTAGCACAAGAATCGAGACTGAGAAATTTCTCAGTCTCCTTCATCTTCACTGAGATTCTCTGTAATCATGAAGCTATCTCTTCCTGCTTAATGTGACCAGCAAACATCCTTTTACTAAGGTATGGCAGCATTCTTCCTGCTGCTGTGGTGGCCGTGACAGGATGGCCATCAAAGGGCAGCACTGTCATGACTAAGTCAGGAATTGCTGAAATCTGATGACTTGGATAAATACAACTGTAACATGCAGGGCTTGTCCTCTAACCCTGCTTCACTTCCTTACTCCCACCCTAAGTACTAGAAAAAAAGTTCAGTAGAACTTAGTGAATACAACTTTTTCTTTTGACTGCAATTCAGCATGGATACTTGTCCCCAAGCTAATGCTCAAACTTTTTGTCTAACTCAAAATAAAATGGAAATGAGTATTCCTCTGCAAAATCTTGCCAGCATTATGTAGTCAGCTCAGACTGTTCCTCTGCACAGCGTCACAGCTCAACTGTAGTCTGTTTTCAGTTTTTTTTATAGTGACTTTGAACTGCAGTACATAGAAGTACACGATTATAGCAGTTACGCTTGGAGAGCAGCTGTAATTTTCTTTGCTGTTGAGTGTTGTGGAAAACTTACTACAAATATTTAGAATCCATAGGTAAGTGTTCAAGTTAGGAGCTAAACCTTCACAAATTACTGAGACCATTACTTGCTATTTTAAAGGTGTAATCCTGGTGACTTGCTTTAAGCTTGCAGACCCTCTTTTAAGAGGAAGCAGTTCAGTGACTTTAATGCATTGTGTGTTTAAATAGCTTTCAAAGAGCAGAGTTAGAGGCATCACACTAACAATTTAACATCATTCATGGGGATAAGTACAATTAGTTATAGGTAATGGCAAACATTGCTGGAATTCAAGCAGAAAACTGGCACTATACCGTCCTCTTTTTTTTTTTTCTTTAGGGTTCTAAAATGTACATAGACAATCTCGGCCACAATCCAGGGAACAAAACAGCATGTTAAAAGACTTTATCGTGATGCAGCGTACTTGGGCTCTCTTTCATGGAAGTATGTCTCTTCACTCCCACATATAGTTAGCAGGAAAAAAATGTTACTCTGCTTTTCAATAACATGTTGATTTTTAACTTTAGCATTTTTATACCAATTATGCTTATAAGGATTTTGATCTCTTAAAAAGCGTTGCTGTATAGTGGGATCATAGCAGTGGCTCTCAAGTACTTTTTTTTTTTGCACAAGTCTTTCTGAGAAATAGACTTTTGGTTAAGTGTAATGGAAATATTTCCATGACTTCAGCAGTCTACTATAGAGGATAAACATTTCCATGAAGAGCTTGCAACTTGAGATTTATTGTACTGTGCTGAATGCATGGTAACTGGACAGGGAAATTGCTGTGGATCTACATCAGAAAAATACTACTTTGTTGTCCAAACTGCCATGTAAGCAATTAAAAAATGTTCTAATTGCAATAGCCTTTAGTATAAGTAATGTTGGGCTGACAGAAATTTCCTTTAAAATATATCTTGAAGACTAAGATTATAGATCTTATTAAAGGCATGCTGCATGAGCTTCATTAGCACAAAAGAGCTTTGTCTTTGTCCTAACTGACCAGGTACAAATACCGATGTGGCAGCAAGCAGTCTCGGTTTATGAATTATGGCAATGTAGGGGTGTGGTCAGAGCACGCGGCTTAGCCCCTCTGGGATTTCAGTGGCTCCTCAAGGACTATTGCAGGCAGCAACTGAAATGTCTACAGTGCCATTCTAGTATTAAGCCTCTTTCATTCCTGCCCAAAAAGAGAACCTATTTTAAGGTTTGTGTCCTTTAATTTAAAAGCAAGCTGCTACAGTGAGGTGTGCAGAGTGGGTTAGGCTGTGTGCTATGGTTACCAGCACTGAACAGAGCTAGATCTGTTAACATCAAAATGGTTGACTTGTCACTCCATAGTAATCGTTCATTGTAAGAAAAAATCAATAGCATAGCTTAAGTCACATATAGCTGATCACATGCTCTGAGGCTTCTGTGGCACTGAGACTAAAAGCCAGAAGTAGGGAGGAGCCATGTCAGGAAACACTTTATTTCTGCTGGGGGGAAGCCTGCTTCGTATACAGTCATAAGCACAAATTGATTTTTAATTTTACAGTAACGTGCTGTTGTAATTGTTAACTTGAAAGGCTACCTTTAAGGGCCTGGTGTTCTGCCCTGCGTATCCAGGGTTCTCACTGGGAGGAGAGTGTCTCTGGATATGTGACGACTGAGAGACAGTACCCAATCTGTTCAAATCTTCTTAGTAAGATAAAGCACAAAAATTGAAACTACAGCCTAGGTAAGGTGAATCAAATGCATTATCTCCTGAAAATTAATTACACACCTGGACCTATTAAAATCATTAATTCAAGGAAAAGTAATGAAAAATGAGAAGTGTTAAATCTCAATCCAGACTGAGAAAATCTTTGATAACATGGGAACTGATGTCTCATCAACTTGCTTTTAAATGCCTGCCTTACTGAACCCAGCAATTCCTTTCTGGTTTAATACCTGATATGGTAACGTGGGGAGTAGGGGTTACCCTAAACAAAGAAATTCTTGATACAGGGCAGAAGTAAAATGTGAAGAATATGCCAATTAGATTGCATTTGGTTCTCTAAAGGAAGTATTTTTTTACCTCAGTTTGATTTGCTGGTTTCTTGTTGAAATCAGCACAACCTGTGCAGGTTCCTGGTCTGGCTGCATGCGATCTCCCAGGCTCAACTTCTTTCTTACCATCTACACCCGAGAAGAGTGCCGAGTGTTCTTTTGCCAGCCTCTCCTTTCCCACGCCACTTAAATTTTAAGCTGGTCAGTTACCAGCACAAAAAATACAACAACTGCAGCCTACTCTAGAGTAAAACATGCAGTCCTTGGGTAGTTACAGAATATTCACCACTCCACTGACAAGGGAAGCTACTCCACATAGGCACAGCTGAGAACACTTGCTGCTTGATTGTGCATGTTTAATCTGCTTGCTCCAGTCCTTACTCATCACCCGGCACTAAGAGGAAGCCTGGAGCTTCAGGCATGGCAGCACCATGCTTGGCTGTATGTGACTTCATTTAGGATGCAACTTGTCATTTGGCCTTAAATACAGAGGCATTTTTTGCTCCCAGTTCTGCCCCAGGACCCCTCTCCACGCTGCTCTGTCTCTAACCTTCAGCTGTGCGCCCCGGCTCAGCTGGGGCAGTTGTAATCCATACAGAAATGAGCAAGAAATTACTGCTGTGCCAAATCCATCCGAGCACCACAGCTAAGGAGGGTATTCAAGGAAACCATTTTGCAGACTTGCCTGTAGCACTACCTGTATGACAAACCCCACACGTATTTCCCCGCTGCTGAAGCACGAGAACACGATTCCAGGGGCAGCATCACGCCTCCCTTTTCTCCCCGAACAACGAGGCAGAGCTCTTCGCGATCGACCAGCCCTTTCCCTTCCCCACCTCCCGGCAATTAAAATCCCGAAACTCCTTCAGCAGCGGCCGCTCTGCCCCGCTTTGTTCCTCGTGCTCCCCTCGCGGGGCTGGGCGGGGAGGAGGACGGGAGCTTTACCTGCCGCGGAGCCGGGGCCGCCTGCAGCTGCAGCATCCACGGCGGGCGGACGGGGAGCTCAAAGCCCCGGAGCCATGCGAGCGGCGGGCAGGGAGCGGCGCCGGAGGCTCCGGGAGCCGGGGGCAGGCTCAGCACCGGGCGCTGAACAGCTCCGCCGGGCGCCGCGGGCGGGGCCGAGCCGCGCTCCCCGCCCCTGGGCGCGGGAGGGCCCCGCCGCCGCGCCCCGCCCCGCGGGGGACCCAGCGCCCTTCCCAGGCGCCCCCTCGGCGGCGGGAGGCGAGGCTCTGCTCCCGCCGCATGCCGGGAGTTGGAGGCGCCGGGCAAGGAGGGAGGCGGCTCGCCTGGGCGGTGCTGCCCCCTGGGGACACGGCCCCGCTGGGGGGGAGAGGCGGTCACTGCCTCCTCCCGCCCCGCTGGGCGCCGAGCTCGGGTGACCGCCTCGCTGGGATGTTGCCAGGGGGTGGCTTGCGCCTTTTGCTTGGGATGGAGGATTCAATTTTTTATTATTCTTTTTTAACAAAAGACTAAGATCCTGCAGGTCTTCCGTGATTTTGCGGGCAAAATTAAGGACAAAGAAGTGATATAGTTGTTAAGGTCTTGGAGAAAGTCCTGAAAGCTGCACCCTGTCCCCGTGCACCCTTCCTCCCTGTCACCGAGATTTAGAAGCTAAAATACCCATAAAAGCAACCAAATGAAGTCAGGACGCCACCTTCCTAATGAGAAGCAAAGCACTGCAAAAAAATGCTGTAGCCCGATTACAGCTGCCTTTCAAAAAGGCATCAGACATAAATCAAAGACATACCAATGTCTCCGCAGGGCTCTTCAGATAATTATGAAGCAGAGTGTCATTATTTACCTTACAAGTGAACTGACACAGTATTTCCAAATGATTTCTATGTAGCTCCTTGTCAGAAGAAGTGATCTTTTCAGTGTATAAGTAAACTTACGTTTTTGGTAACAACCATTATAGGAAAGTTTCTCAAGAGTTGTTTAATGCAAGGAGCTAAAGGCTTGCAACTTGATTCAGAAGTTTGAGCGCTATGCCATCTCTTGCTGTGAGGTGTGGTATTCACGATATTGAAAAGTTGCGTGTTTCAGCTCTGCAAACTTTTTTTTTTTTTTCCTTCTGGAATTTTGTATTGCTAGATGGTGAGGATTAAATGGTGCTTTAGCTTTCTCTTTGTAGAGAGGAACTTCAATTCTATGTTAGGATCCTATGCATAGCCCTGGTGTTGCTACTTTGGAACCCCAGTGCACAGGAGATGTTTTCTAGCAATTGTACTGCATGCTAGCAATTAATATTACAGGGAAACATGGACAACTAAATTAAACTAAGCAGAATATTTTATTTATATGATGTCAGCAAACCTTTCATTTGGATCATCCTCATCACTGCAGGGATTATTCTATACTAATGATGCAGAAGAAGTTAGGCTTACTGTTATTTTTTCAATAGGTTGATATTGCAATGGTTTCTCTTCCTCTTTCAGATGTTTTTTGGACATTTCTTAAATGTCAACATAACAGGCTTCCTTGATAGCAGCCGCATCATGCAGCCACACTCTACTGAGCAAGCTCACTTCTGCAGCTTTCCTGAAAAGGTGAGAAATTGACACAGATTCTGATATTACATACTGCGTAGTGATTTTTGGATTTATCCGCTATTGGATTTATGTTGTTTCAATAGGTTCCTGCCCTGATTCTACATTATATGCCACCAGCATACTGACTTGATCACAGTGTAAGTGAAGTCTGTGGAATACATACAGCTGTCTTACAGTTATTCTAATCCTGGCTACATGACAACCATCAAATCACTTCCTAAAGTACCTTCCCCAGAGTATTTCACAGCTTACTTAAATCAGAATTCTGTATTCTTAGTGCCGTACCTGAATTTTTCATCATTATGCAGTTAGAGCAAAGTACAGTAGAGAAGCTTACAATGGTATTTACTACATTAGAATTTTTATTTGACTGAAATTGTAGGTGTAGGAAGTATTTATGAGACTACAAGGCAAATGCTTTACTCTGAATAATGACTCAGAATTATTAAAAATGAGTTCTGGGTATAGTCAAAAACAAATAATGAAAACAGAATTTCTTTTGTCATTTCTTACACATTCAAGTAACAATAGAATGTTACATCCTCAAAATTGGAGCTTTGGTGTGGTAGTTTGGGGCAGAGGGATGCTACATCTGAAATAGCAGGAAACTTGAAATGATAGAGAGCCTAGCTGAGCTAAATGGTGTAGCTGAGGAAAACTTTCAGGAGTATATATAGCTGTGCGGTATCCCAAATTACAAAACCAGAAATTAACACAGGGTTTGCTTGTGTGGAAGAGAGTCACAACTCCCTTCTCTTTGCATTTTGTTTCCTCACCCCATAATCATGATGAGGCCAAGATCTTTTTTTAGCTGAAAGCACACCAGTAGCCATTTTCTGCTTTGGAGAAAAAAAAAAAAAAAAAAAAAAAAAAAAAAAAAGATTGTTGAGACACAACCAAAATATAGTCAAAATAGTTGTGAATAATCTAAATATCTTAATTCAAACACACAGATTATTATTAACACACGTTATCATTCAGTTAAAGGACTTAATGAGAACAACAATTCTTTATAAAATGCAGGTAACAATAATTCATGTCCCAAATCTCACATCTTTCTTACTTTCATTTTTTCTTTCCTACACCTAGTCCTTATTCTAACTTTTGGGGTCCTGAAATGGAAGAAGAATAAGCATCACTTTGCTCCCAAATTCACATAAAAATTCTTGAGCACTACTTTTGAAGCTGGAATTGGCTCTGCCTGTATTAAGTAAGTCAAGTAAGAGTTCCAAATAGTTTTGGACAGAAGTAAAAGCAGAATGACTTTATCAAATCAAGTATGAAAAGTTCTTTAAGGTCTTGCATAGGCAATCATTAACCATTTGAGTACAGCTGAATAACTGGATTCATGGATCCTGCTTTCTGCTAACAGCAGCTGTAGTGTGCTGTTGTCAGCAGCAACCAGCCTGCTTACCCTGCAGACAGAGACTCCCATTTTCCTGCACAAGTAAAATGAATTCAGGGAAAGCCAGATAAATTTCTTCCCAATTTCAGTGGCATCCCTGCATTTATCTCAGCAGAAGGAATGCAAGAAGAAATCTTAGGAAAGAAAGGAAGAAAAAGATTACTAATTCTATTTTCTATGGATACCTCAATGTGTTACTTGTTCTCAGTTTGTTGTACATCCAAATTCTTATTGATGGGCTTAGTAAACATTTAATCAGACATTACTGAAGGATCACTGATTGTTCTGTCTAAGGGTTTACCTAGCTATGTTTCCAAAGGTTTTCCCTTACTATGTTAAAGAACAGCAGATGTCATGATTCCTCCTCACTACCTCCATTTTCTCATCCTCATTAAATTATAACCATGTAGCATCAATGCTTCCTTTGCCTTGCAAAGAAATAGACTAAAAATTAAAATAGAGGAAGAAGTTCTGTTTCATTGATATTGGAATAGAAAAGCAGAGATTGTGCCAAATGGGGTAGCTAAAATACATGACACAGCCAGGTACAGTAAGTCTTGTATAATTGAAAGGATATATGAAATATATATATAAAGCATTTAAGTATTCAAAAATGCAATAAACTGTCTAATAAGTGCTTCTTAGAGACAGCCTTGATCTACCCTTAAATAGTCACTATCTAAATACATTTTTGAAACTATTTTTAGACCTTCTAGTTCACAGAGTACTGAAAATTGTTTTGAGATGTCCTGAATAACTTTTGCATGATTCCTCATTTGAAGGTAAATGATTTATCACTAAGAGATTCCATGGCGTGGTACTCCGTATGTCACTGTAACGGTCTGTTTATCAGTGTTCAAGGATAGATATTACATGCACAGAAAAAGTAGGTTGAACTGAGAAAGCAGGTCATTTTAGAATATCTAGAGGGTTTTTTTTATATGAGGGACTGTTAACAAACGAGCAAAAAAAAAAAGTGCAAAATAGTTGTGGATGTGGGAGATTTCACAACTATAAAAGGATTATGTTAGACAATGCTTAGAGGTGTTAATTAGGCAGTCCACCCCTTTTCTGGTAATCCCCAAAGCTACAGGGAATCCAGGAAGATGATCAGGTTGGTGCTTCACAGAAAGGGACTTCAGCTGTCGTGTTACCAGAAATAAAATGGAGCACAATGTGTTACCTCTAATTGTGCCATATTGTTGGAAAGCAGGCAGGTAAGGGAATTCAAGAAAACAGAAAATGAAAGAAGCGGGGAAAGCAGTGTATACTGAAGACCAAGGCCCTGGGGTAGGTATTGGAATTACTGCCTGCTGGTTCTGTCATCACTGTAAAGATTTTTTTAGTTATAGTATGATTTAAATATATCCTTTCATATATTAATAATTAATACCCACAGTGGGAAGCTAAGGCCCCTATTTAACTTTATGCCATGGCTTCTGGCACCCTCATTGTGGAGCCTTGCATGAATGCAAAACTTAAGTCAGAAATATTTTTGATAGTCAAGAAAAGCTTGTGCCTTGTTCATGACATAGGAGCTGCCCTGTGTGTAAAGAAAAGATAATTGATCGTGCTAACTGTCCTCCTGGCAGTAAAGAAGGATAGGATGACTCATAATGACTAAACTGTATTTGCAATTATTAGGAGGTAAAAGTTGATCTAGTGAATAAAGTTGAGTCACTTTTTATATTCATAGTGTTGCACTGATATGTGAATATTTTACTGTCAAGGTCCAAAAATTAAATTTATGTAGTCTTCTGTTCCATGTTTAGTTTAACTTTAGTAGAGCGACATCTCAGCCTGAAAGACAAGCAAACATGGCCCTATAATTAAGTTTAGTAAAAAAAAAAAAAAAAGTCAATTAAATGCTAAACTATTAAAAATAAAAAATTGATTTTAATATAGTTTAAGTATGCAGTCAAAATAATGCTAATAAACCTTGATTTTTCAATATAACCTAAATTTGAAAGGCAACAGAATAGCAGTTGTCATCAAGAACTGAAGGCTTGTAGTTTACGAAGGCACTATTGTAGCCTTATTACACTGATTCCAAATCACTTACTGGATCATACAACCTGAAGGCAAATAACTGTAGATTAAGACATGAGGACATCTAGAGCTTAACAGTTAGTGTTCTTATTTGGTGTTCCTGTTACATGAAGTTAGCTTGAGGCTACCTGTAATTTAAGGGTTTTTTTTCTCTCTATGGATGAGAATTATTTTTCTTTGGCAGGAAAGAAAAAAGAGATAGTTATCTGAGATCGTTTTTGACATTTTGCTGCTCAGCAAACTGTCCGATGAACAGTTACGGTTGAATCTGTCTACAGAGTTTTTAAGCGGTGTAGTTATCCGAACTAGTAGATTATGCTTCAGATTTCTGAAAGAATGGATGTTCTTTTTCATGTCCAATTGGCCAGGATAATTGTAGCATCCAAGGGAGTAACAGAAGAGGTAGGTAGCTTTTAGCTCTGTTCTGATAATCAGAAACAGCAGGCACCTCATGGCCTTTTCCTGTGAACAGTTTTAATGAATTGTAATAGGCACTACAAACCTGGTTTCACTGGCTAAATAAAAATGGCTTAAGTCAAAACCTTTTTACATACAGATTGTTTGACTGAATTCAATGCCTAAGTGAGTATTTCTTCCATGAATATTTTTTTAGGATGAGATGAATTAAGTTATTTGCATAAAGGTGGCAAGAATATTTATTGGAGACAGCTGGAGAACAACTATAGGAATAAATGCTACCATGAACTTCTGATCATTTTCAGGGTTTTTACCCTCCTGTTCTGAACTGGATATACTCATCTGTATTCCTTCTTGTTCACTGTCCATTTTTGGGATACAGACTTCTAAATTCTTCATTTTTGGATTTAAATAACAGTTCAGGCCTTTATTAAACAAGTAAAAAGAAGAATCAGCACATGCCCGGTACCAGAAACAGTTGCTTACAGCTCAGTTACAAAACCTAGGGATTCTTCTACTTCTGAATGTTTATTAGTTTAAGATGATTCTTTAAATTGCCTCCCTGTCCTTGCGTTTTGGGCTCAACATTTAATCAGGCTAATATTGGCTGGCTCCCTCAGCACCCATGGGTGCATTCTTATCAGGGCCTGTGGGTTTGTGGACGTCAAGCTTGCTTAGCTGATCTCTGACCCGATCTTCTTTGACAAAGGGAAAGCTGTCCTTTATCTGGACTTCCTCTCTTGTCTTCAGCATCTGAGATTCCCGAGGGCTGATCTTAGCAGTAAATATAGAAGCGAAAAAGGCATTAAGGAACTCTGCCTTCTCCATGTCCTTTGTCACCAGGGCACCTGCCCCATTCAGCAGTGGGTCAGCATTTTCCCCAGTCTTCCTTTTTCTACTGATGTATTTGAAGAAACCTTTTTTGTTCTTTATGTTCCTTCCCAGATCTAATTCCAGTTGGGCCTTGGCCTTCCTTGTCGCATCCCTGCATACTCTGACAGTGTCCCTATATGCCTTCCAAGTGGTCTGTCCCTTTTTCCACATGCTGTAAACTTCCTTCTTCTGTCTGAGCTTCTCCAGGAGCTCCCTGCTGATACGTGCAGGTCTCCTGCCCCCTTTGCTTGCCTTCTTGCTCATGGAGATACACTGATCTTGAGCTTGGAGGAAGTAATACTTGAATACTGACCAGCTGTCTTGGACCCCTCTTCCTTCTAGGGCCCTAACTCAGGGAATTCTTCTAAGTAAATCCCTGAAGAAGACAAAGTTTGCTCTCCTGAAGTCTGGGGTCACAATCCTACTTTCTGCCCTGCTTCCACCTTGCAAGATCCTCAGCTCCACCATATCGTGGTCACTGCAGCCAAGGCTGCCCCCTACTCTCACATCTCCAACCAGTCCTCCCTCATTCACCGATACAAGGTCCAGTTAAAATATGTTAGTACTTGGTCCAGTTTAAAATACTTCTCTGGGTAATCATGTAAATGATGGGTGTTCATTTTGAGATGATTTTTCTTAGGTGGTTCAGCAAAATCTCCATTAAAAACCTTCATGAAAGTTACTCACTTCCAAGAAGTTAGTAAGTATGATTGAATTAAAAATTTAATTTTTATTCAAGTCTGCCCAGATCTTTTATTTAAGATGACATCATAGAGAGGAAATATTTAAATTGTATCATAGTTCAATACGATTAATGTCCTGTAACATGAGTAACCAGATGGGAAGCTTTTCAAAGTTATACTGGGTGAATGACCAATTTCAGAAAGGTTTTTTCCATGGTGTGGATATCTGAACAGTATGAAAGACATGTGACCTCTAAAAGACTTTTGCTCAGAGAACTGAAAAATACAAAGATATAGTTTGTGACTTGTCATCAAATCATTTGAAAGAAGTGTCCCTTCCCTGTCATCTTTTACCTCCCTTCACATCTACTCAAAATTTCTGTGCTGGTTTACCTTTGTGTTTGAAGCTGTGTAGCAGATAGTGTTGTGCAGCAGGGCTGCTTTTGAGAGAAAGAAAAGGAGAGCAGGCAGGCAGAGCAGAGAAACAGTCCTATGTTTGTTGCACAGTGCTGTCCATGCTGGACAGACTTAAGTTATGGAACACAGGAGGGAAAACCATTATTTAAACAGGTAAGAATAAATCAGGCAAAATGCCTAGAGTGCAAAAACACTTTGAGGGGCAGAATAAAATCTAGGCAATGACTGTGTCTCAAGAGACGTGGCTGTCAGAGAACAAAATGGGAGCATAGTAGGGAAATACTGTGTAAAAAAGAGATCCAAAGAGAATGTCTGAAGATTTTCAGGCAACTTGTAAATGTACCAAGGAGAATTTTTCATCTGTTAGTACCCTTAAAGGGAGCAAATATCTAATATGGATGAGCTGAACTAATCCATAGAATAACAGGAAAATAATTATCACTAAAATGTGATTTATCCGTCAGATACCAACAATGCTCTAACTGCTTATGAAGGCCAAAATCATAGAATCACTTAAATAGGAAAAAAGGCCTCTGAGATCATCTAGTCCAAACTTCTTACCTCTGAGAGCTGCTTTTATTTGGATGCCTAAACCAGCTGGTTTTTTGTATACCTAAAATGGGCTTAGAGCTAAATTTCCAGTTGTAATTTCAGGATTTTGGATGCTTTAATTGTTGGGGGTGCCTCATGTCTTAGAGCAACTTTTTTTGGGGGTGGGGCTGATTTTTTGCTAAAAAGATCAGCCTTCTTTAAGGGGTCAGGCTGGATCACTTCCAGAATAACTCTCTAAGCTTGACTTGTACGCAAACTGGAAAATACTGGCTAGACTCTGTAGTTAATATTTCACAGAGGTCAAGTTAAATTGATTGATTCATTGATGCTTGTCATGTCATCAAAGAACAGCACTAGTTAAAATGCGCAACATCTTGTATATCTGAATCTTCATGTTTCTGGTTCTTGCTGTTCCTAGGAAGAGTGTGTGTGCCTCCTATCAAGTGCCATCTTTTAATGGAATTCCACTTGCTGAAGCAACCAGATAATTTTTTTTTTACCACTTGGACAGAATGACTCATCCTTCTTTTGGGAACAAAGCGTATTTAATAGTAATAAGAACTGATTACCCAAACTTGCCCTCTCTGTTGCGACAAGCACTTTGTAAAACTTATAAAAACAGTAAATTTTGTTGCTTCTTTTTCAAGTTGGAGTAGTGGTAATAAGTTACAGCCAGCCAAACTTGCCCAGTCAGACAAAGCTTCTGAAGATTAGAACATCATCCTTCAGCAGGAGGGCAGTTAGCTAAATAAGGGTTGCTGGGAATGTTTGTATTGCTTTCTCCATACCACCACCACCAGAAAAAAATGTATTTAATTTCTGGCTGACTACTTTTGCCAATGTTTGAGTCTTGAACTGAGCTTCTAGGAAGATTATTGATTGTGTATGGTAGTAGCTTCCACATTAGCTCTAGGAGGAAATTAAATGATCAGTAAGTAAATATTGAAAGCATAAAAACTGCAGTCTTCCATTATTCATTTGAATTAGGTATTTATTTTTTTTAGGAGAAAACTTAATTGTTATGGGTAGAGCAAAAGAGCTTCTGTTTTTATTTATTTATTTATAATGTTTATTTATTTTGGAGTACAAGGCCAATTTCTGTATTACTACTTAACAGAAGAATATTAAAATACCATTCTTTTTGTGAACTGTTTGGGAAATGAAAACCTAGTATTTGCCACTCTCAGAGCCCTTCAAAATCACTAAATATGTGCAGGCTGTAATTAGTTACATCTTAGTAGGGACTAAAATTATTTTACTTAGCATATTTGAAAAACCAGACCATTAATTTAGGTACCCAAGTATAGATCACTCTGCCTCCTCCTGGAAATCCAGGTTGGGAGGTTTCAGAACGCTTTGTAAGTCAAGCTCGTTTAAGATTGAATTATTGCCATAAACATTTCACGTACAAGTTCCTAGTCAAAATTTAACTTTAAAAAATTAACTTTAGATTCTCAAATTAATTTTGAATACTGGATTATTTCAAGAAAAAATGATGTGATCATAGATTAGGACAGAGTAGGAAAAGGATCAAATTCATTTTAAAATGATTCATTAAATATTACTCCGTACTGAAGTCACATGCTGCCTATCTAGTTAAAATAAATAAATAAATTGCTGTAATAAAGAAGTTAGGGAAAACTTTAAAAAGATTTGTGAAACGGACTTAATTATCTGCTCAAACATAAACCTTTAAGGTAGTACCAGAGACATGAGATGTAGCTAAAACTGTAATTAAGTGATAAAAAAGACCAGACTAAAGTCTCTAATGTATACGAAATAAGTGAAGAGGGGGGAAGTAAAAAACAAAAACATGTCGGAGTGTGTTTGTAGGCCGAGTGTCCGTAAGCATTCCAGTGTTGTTCATTACTAGTATGTGGAATATGGAGAGCATAAGGTTAATCAAAGACCCAATGTCAGTAACTGTGACTTGTATTTTACAAGTAATGGATCTCCTATGTAGGGGGAAAAATATTTAGTGCCTTAAAAAAATGATGTCACCGTACCCTCCCCTAAAGAGTACGGCATGAAAAGTTGTGAATTTAGCTTCAGTACTTGATTGATCCATTCTAGCTGAAAACAGAGCTGGATTCTCAGAGTTAATTTATGCTGAAATCTGACTGCTTCCCAAGTAAAATTATTCAGAAGTGGAGATTTCATTACTTTGCTGTTTTCTCCACAGACTGCTGCTGATTAACCACAGCTTTAAAATTTTCCTTCTGTGTCTGATGAAGCTATTTTTGTTTCTTCAAAGTAAAACCTGCTGTGATGGAGTGGCAAAGTCACTGATGATATAAATGGCACACTGGTCAGCTCTTACCTCGATCAGCTTTAAATAAACATTGGTTTCAAATGGCAAAACAATTAATGTAAACACAAGTTCAGTTCTGGAAGGAGCCAGTGCCTATCTACTGGCTCCACGTGGTTTATACCAGCGTTGAGGATGAACAGGATTGTGTCCTGTAATCAGCAAGGTCTTCATATGAACCTTCATTCCACCAGACATTGGTGGAAGATCCTCTAACAATAATAGAAGGGACAACTTATCAGCCAGGGGAGCAAAACAAAAACCAAGAGCTCAGAGTTGGGCAGGAACCATTGCAAACAGGATTTTACTATGCTGAGACCTGTTTCTTAGGAAGAGTGAAAAAGCTGGGGGAATGCTTCCGACATGCTCTCTTAGCCAATGTGCAGTCTTAAGACGTTTTGAGTGAGGAATACTGCAAAGGCCGCTTAATACAAGAACTGAAGAATTATGCCCTGTGCTATATACTGTGAAGCTATAAAGCACTGAAAGTTTCCATAAATTTGAGAGTTTTTTTTGTTTGTTTGTTTGTTTGTTTGTTTTTAAAAAAAAGTATAACACTTGATCAATCACAGGCAGTTCGGGCCCTCTGTGATCAAATGGGCTTTGTGTGCTTACTGTGCTCTTAACTCCTTAGATCTTCAGAAGTTAGCCATCTCTCTTCTAAGCAGATAATTTAAAAGCTTTCTTCAGTTCCTCTTTTGGTTGTGAACAGTTTCAAATTTTCAAGCAAGGGGAAAGAAAAAAAAAAAGCCAGAATTAGAACCATGAGTTAAAAGTACTTTAAACACTGTGGTGCTAGTGACTTCAGCAGTAGATGTTAGTACTATTTAATGATTCTTACTTTATAGTAATGAACATTGAACTTTAATAAGGAGTTTCAACCTGATCAGCCCTTTTTCATCAGCAAAAGGATGTCGAACTTGAATGTTTTTTTTTGCTTCTATTTAATATATAAACTGTATTATTTTTGGAGCAGAGTTCTTAAATTCTTTCAATTACTGCGAAATGGTGGCGTTGATTCTGTAGAAAATTCTTGCTAAAGCTGTGTCCGCTGGGAACTTTTCCAGTTTCCCAGTTGATGTGTGTTTCAGATGGCCATGCCATCTGAAATGCCATGCCATTTTGGGAAAAGAGCTATTTATGTTTGTTTGTTTGTTTGTTTTTAAATCTCTTTAAATATATATATATATTTATTATTTTTTTTCCCCAAATGCAATACTTTTATCATTCTTGTAGCTGTCTAGTTAGCACCTTGTCATTACTGCTGTGTTGGAAGTAAAAGCCATAGTTCTTTTTCTTTCTATAGGAGGTGATTGATGTCTGTATTGCAGATGAATGTGTGTAAAGGATGCGGAGTCTCTATTTTCTTTTTTTCTCTATGCTTGGGCTTAAAATTCTGTCATTAATATATTCCAAAAAGTGATTTGGATTTACAAATGAAAGGAAGCTTCCAGATTAGCTCAGTAAATTTGGATTCTGGACTAGTCAAACAAGCATTTTCACGGGGAAGGCTTGCTACTTCTATTGAGAGTGACATGAATGTTGTGACCCATTGCTTGGCACAGCTTCATTTTCCTCACTGCATCCTACATGCAGTCTGCTCTGGACAGAAATGTTTGGCTGTATGAATCTCGGTTTAAGTGGGAAAAGTTGAAGGTAGTCTTTTAAAACATAGGATTCTGTTTTTGTCCTGCCTCCTGCTGAACTGTTCAGTGTATAGTGTAACAAATTGCACTCTAGTCCTTCCTAGCAATCACTCACTAAAGCAGAACAGTTTCATCTCACTTATTTCACGGCGTATGACTAACTACTTCCCAGTGAAAGTTGCATTGTTAGCTTGATACGTAGTTCCATACTAAAGGCAAATGCACTGTTAAAAATACAAATCTTATCCGTAGCAAAGGAAGGTGTAATGAGGCCTCAATGAAAAGTCAAATAAACATATGTAAAATCGTAACAGGGAGACTCTTAATCTATTGATCATACCAATGCAATGAAAACTGAATTGAAACATCAGCTTGTCATACTGCTTAAAATAATAACCTGCATTCAGAATCCACTGTCAAAATAGTACGGTTTCATTTTGCAGGTGACCAAAGGGAACCAAAGCTTTGCATATTTAGTGAAAATACCATTGAGTTCTCAAAATTAGGAGTATAACAACTTCTAACTGAAAAATGTGTTAGGTATTGTCTATATCCCAAGACATGGCTATATAAATTTGAGTTGCTGGGCTTGAATCTCAGTTTTTATAGAGGACTTTTACAAACAAGTCCTTGTAAAGTCAAGGATGGTTCATTAATGTAATTAGTATTATTCATTTCTAAATGTATTCTTACACTGAATTATCTATGCCAGAAATAGAGCCTTCATTTTTCTGCTTCATATGATGAACACATTCCTTAGCTTTCTCTATACTGTATTATTTATAGCGCGTCATATACCTACATTGCTATACTTTTCTCTTACTCAGTGACTTTTTCCCTTCCTTCATTCAGTTTTATCTGTAGTCATAAAAGGTAATCTATATTTAATATGTCTGTATCCAGCCAGGGGATTAAAAATCTAAAAATATTTTTACTCCAGCACGTGCCTGCAGGCTTGTATTTCATTGCATTCTCTGTCAGAGCAGAGAAGGATGTGGTCAGGAGGAAATTGGCTAGTCTTTTGATCAGACAGAATATTACCTGAATCATTTTAAGAGCTGATGGGAGAGATTTTCAGTTCCTCGCACCAAATTTGCTTTGCTGAATGAGGCAGCCTACATTAAAATGTTGTTAATAAATAATACCCAGTCTCTCCAATCCATCTTTAACAGCAGCACATATGTCCTAAGGGAGAGTGGCTTGGAAGTTTTCCATATTAGTGTCTAAAATTTTCTATTAAGTGTACTGTGAGCCGTAGAAGTTTACTTATGGGATGGAAAAGAGGAGTATATAGATTATTTCATCCCACATTGAACTGTATGTTGGGAATTTAATAATGATTACTGAGTGCCTGTACTCAGGGCTGGTGAGGCCCCACATGTGCTGTTCAGGGCTGCCCAGTACAAGACAGGTGGAGATACAGGAGAGTCCAGCAAAGGGCTTCAAAGATGGTTTCTGGGCTGGAGCATCTCTTCCTGTGAGGAAGGGCTCCTGGGGGCACTGGGACTGTCCAGCATAGAACGCTCGGGGGATCTCATCAGTTGGTGTAAGTACGTGAAGGGAAGGTGTAAAGAAGATGGAGCCAGGCTCCCTTCACTGGTGTCAAGTGACAGGAGGCAGAGGGCACAGACTGAAGCATGGGAGGCTTCCACTGAAAATTAGGAAACAGTAGTTTGTTTTTTACTGTGATGGTGACTGAGCGCTAGCACAGGTTGGCCAGTGAGGCTGTGGGATCTCCATGCATGAAGACACTCAAATCTTGTCTGGGTGTGATCCTGGGCAGTCTGCTGTAGGTCACCCTGCTTGAGCAGGGGGTTGGACCAGACGCCTCCAGAAGCCCTTTCCAACCTTTAACGTTCTGTGATTCTGTAAGAGAAAGGTTTCTCTCTGCACTCTATTAGGATCGTTGCAGGTAATGGTGCATGCTCTGTTAAGCTGACAGCCTGTCAGCCTGAGTACATCAGGCATCCTTATTTCATTATCTGGTAAGACTTCTTTACATTGTCTGTATTGCACCATGTCTCACTGAGCTTTATGATGCACAGAGAACAGAAGTTTGGCATAGCAACTGTACAAAGGTACCTGATGCAGCAACACAGTAATCCTGATCAGTTCTTGTGTTCAATTATAGGAAAACTTTTATTGTCAAAAAAAAAATTACTCAGGACTAAAATTCTGATTATCTATGTCTCCTATAACAAATGCGTGCTCAGTGTTCATCAGATTCTGCCTTTAGTGATTCCCAAATTTTATTTTTTAACACCACATAGAGTATTTGTTAGTAGAACTCTGAAAATTTTGGTGTAGCCGTGGACAAATGCAAAATTGTTTGACCTTGTTTAGCGATGTAAAATATCTTTGTGCAGTTACATTTGTGGTGTGGAAAAATGTACATTGGCATGTCGAAGAGCAGGCTGATCATATACACAGGTGTACTTGTGGTCTTAATCTGTTTGTGCCAACTTAATGGAAAAAGATCTTATCCAAACGCTCTGCTTTTAGCTTTCCATTTGAAGCTCTATAACATTCCTGTTTCTGTTTTACTTATGTGCAATTGTTTTTAATGTTTATTCACTAAAGTATCAATGACTAAAAATGTAGCAGAAAAGCTTGAAATAACAAATAATTATTTTTGATGGATAGTATTTAAATCTGTACTTTTATAGATTACTGGTTTTTGTTTGTTTTTAGAAATTAATTGCATGTAAAATACAGAGGAACTGCTCAGAAGAACCTGATTGACTTAAACAATAAAACTTGAAACAACCTGGCTGTTCTGTATTTTATCTTGCTGCGTGAAATGCATGGTTATCTCCCTATCCTTCATAGTTCCCCCTGCAACCCCCCAAATCCTTGGGTTTTTTTGCAGATGTTGCATTTTTATTTATTTCAGTAGCCCATGAAAATCGATCACTCTGGTCATAAGTGCAATTTTCCGGATCTATTTCCAGGTATTGGCAGATTAATGTAGTAACTGTAGCGAAGTCACAGGCAATTGCTCATGGTTGCTCTTGCATGCTTAGTGATGAAGTATAAATGTGCTGGGAACCAAAGCTCATCTATTGCTAACATTGGTAGGAGGGTGAAAGAAGAAAGAAAACAGCTTGAAATTAAGGTGGCAGAGTTCTAAGGCCTGAGCTGTGCCGTACAGCAGGTCCTAAATAAAAGGCTAGCAGTTTTTCTGCATGGTTGGAAGAATTTGATGCATGTGGGGCTCTTTCTGTTCATGGTTGTGATTCCCTACCCTGCGAAGAATAGTGAAATTCAGTGAAAGCACAAAAGTTGTCAAGAAAAGGCACATAGAAGAAATAACTTTTTTTTTTTTTGGTCTCCTTTTCTGGATTTCACAGAGAACTGACTTTCCTGATACCATCCTCATTGCTGTGTGAAGGGCTTACTCAGGAGCCTTAAGAAGGTTCAAGAAGGAATTCAAGTTGTCACTGTTCATAAAATAATCTCTATGTAAATACCATAAGTTTGTTGAATAGTTGTTTGACTTAACAAGAGTGATTTAGTTATTTTTAATTCTTTCCCAGTCAGGACCTTAAATCATTACTCTGTGCTGTTATGAACATAAAAGATAGAGCATAACAATTCTCTCTACCTTTCGGACATGCTCCATGTAGCAGGAGGGAGCCAGTGACATATGTCTGGATAATCTCTGAAGTTACTTGATTAGCCCTGTTAATGAGCAAGACCCTCTCGCCTTCTTTCTCTGGAATTAAGACATGCAGCCTCATGTAAGCAGTTCAGAAATGAGCTGCAAAAGTATTTTCCAGGGATTCTTTTCCAAGTGGCTTGTCTTTGAGTTCATTCAGCCTTACACGATTAAATATATATATATATATATATGTATATATTCATCAAAAAATACCTTTAATTACATAGATTACTTGGGTTTTGATGGTTTTTTACATTTCAGTTCTGTTACTTTGGGGGAGAAAGGTTGCTTTTCCTGCTGTTCTTGTATTGTAACCAAGCATACGTATTTTACAGCTAACAACTGTAGTGAAGCAGAGTCCTAGGGAAACATGGGGTACTGAACTCACTACTAAATGATTGGAATGTAAAAAGAAAAAAAAAATACCACTTTTGATACCTATTGCTGTCCAAATTCTTATTGTACTGCTGTGCTTCATATCACTGTACATTGTCTGTTCTTACCAAGCTTTCATATGTGTATTTACCACTCCATGCATGCTGATTAAGTTCAGCTTAGGAAACAGTATGCTGTGTCACACTACGGGATTATTACAGAAGGTGAAGTACTTAAGAGCTATCCATAACAAAATATAACGGGCGTCAAGCTGACTGCTGAAATATGTCTAAATTACTCTTTTCTTGTTATGGTCTATTTACTTGAGCTATGCTTGCTCGAAGCATACATGTAAAAATAAAACAAGCCAACACCACTTCACTCATCATATTTTGTTTCTGTTCTAAGTCACAGATCAATGTTGGGCCCGAGCAAAAGTGCCAGGCTGTGGGCAAATGTGCCAAGGTCGGAAGAACAGGGATCGTAGTCACAGTGCTTTCCAGCTTCATACAGCAACCCACATTTGCACAGAACTCTGTTTTCTTTCCACTGGGTTCTTTTCAAATGGGTGGGAATTAGAACCTTGTTTTTCCTCTCACAGAGTTGTTATATATACTTGCGGGGAAGTAAGTTATTACCAAATATAGCTTAGAGGGCTGCAGCAGAATCTTTCCAGTCTGGCTGTCCGCCTGGAAAAGGTTCAGAAAATATAGGGCTGTCACTTTTGCCTGAGATTTACTAGGAAGTTGTATGCATGTACGCACTGTGGAGTGTGCATGCAGTAAGCCTAATGTTTCCCCGAAGCAGTTTGTATTGTGTGTCGGATGTATCGTTAGAGTTATAACTATGATTGCTGTATTTCTGAACGTGTGTGCTCATTTGTGGTACATCAAATATGCTTCAGAATGTACATGTATAACAAACATATCTGGAATTATTGGCCATATGGTGACCTCTTTGCTGTTGTGTGCACGGTTGATGTGACCTAAATACAAAATAAGTAGGGTACTTATGTACAGAGTGAGGAATCCCGAAGGAGCTGGGAAAACCTCACTGGTTGGAAGCACGCAGGGATATGCTACATAAAACTTTATGACTAAGAAAACATGCATTAGCACTCCTAGGATCTTAGGAGAAACGATTAATGGAAGAACTGCATTAACACAGTGACTGCTGTATATTATCTGTCCAGCAATGTCTAATGTCATTATTGGTATTCACAAATTATACCACCATCAACATTTTGTCTGTTATAATTTGCTGTGTTCACAGATGGGACCTCTAAGCAGACATTTCCAAGTATAATTCTAGCCCTAATTCAGTTTTCAGAACGCCTTGCATAAATGTCTATTTTTGATGAAGCTCTGCTCTAATTTATTACAGCATTTTGTCAGTTCTAAATTGGGAAAATTGACAGAAAAAACAGTTGCTTTTCATCCAGTATTGCTGGATTCTAGGAGACTTTTCAGAATCAAGTTGCATAGGCATACATCGGAGGGAAATGCAATCCCATGTACAATTTATGCACTTCATAGTGTTGAGCAAGGAAAGCAAGTACAGAAAATGGTGCTTTATAGTTAACCTATCAACCTATTGATTTGAAGCATCTTCACTTTAGGAAAAACGATGGTCTGCTTGGCTAATAATCTACATTAAGCTTGTAGTTATCCTTTTAAAGAATAAGCTTATTAATATTTAAACTACACATTAGCTGCATCTCTTACGAGGAGGAGATAATATTCAAAACAACTATTATTAATTATAACCAAATTAACACGAACTGAGAATAACTGATTGGTAATAAATCTTCTGTAGTTCAAGCCAACTCTTAGTAAAAGTAATAAAGGTAGTTTTAATATAAAATAACAGGTTTGGTAGGTTTTCCATATTAACTGTACGGTAGGAAAGAGCACCCCATATGTTGCTCAGCTCAGCAAATTGTGTGGAACAAAACTGAAGTAAAAGCAAATTGGTACAGTGTCAAGACCTGTGTACTATCCATTCATGTGTGACTTCCTATTCTTCAAATAATCTTGAAAATTACAACAGCCAGGTTAGAGAATTAACTGACGTATATTATGAAAAACCTTTTTTCTCATGAAGTACAGATTACAATAGACTTTGTTTTGCCGTTGTGTTACATGATGCTTAGCTCACGTTTGGGTGAAACAGGTGGTTGAAGTTGGAAGGGACCATTGGAGGTCTTCTTGTCCAACCACCCCTGCTCAAGCAGGGTCACCCAGATCTTGTTGCCCAGGATCACAGTCAGAAGAGTTTTGAAGAGCTTCATGTAAGAGCCCCTTGTCTACCTATGGTGTACACCTCCAAGAAAAATCTGGTTTCGTTTCCTCTGTACATTGCCACAGAGTAGCTGAAGTCTCCACGAGCCTTCCCTTCTTAAAGCTGAACAGATCCTGTTCTCACATCTTTGCCTTGTGTGTGGTACCTGTTGTAACTTTCAGTGGGGCCTGCTTGTTTTAGAAGCATCTGTTTCAGAACTGATCTACACCTGATTTGGAATAGGGTTTGGATGGCCCTGGATTATCCCATATCCTATATTATCCCTTTTCCTAAACTGCTTTCATTTATGATTTTGTTGTATGTTAGTATCCACTTCTGTATTTTAAATGATCATAAATTTGAGCATGCATTTAATAGCTTTAATCTGACAACTGCAATATTTTCATTTAATACCTGTTGATCTGTTTATGAAACTGCATATTTTAACCTTGATATTATAGAGATCTGCGTTAATCTCAAGCTCATAATATCCTTCTGTACTTTCTAGAGAAAGCTTGTATTGAGGATAGGATGGCAGCTGAACCTCTTTTCAATACAATCCAAATTTTATAAGCTGCCACATAGAAACCAGATTTTCTGCAATGACCTGACAAGACAATGTGAAGAAGCACTCTGTGCTGTAGCTTGTTTATTTCTTTTTCGTATGAAAACATAATTCCTGCAGGGAATTCTGTTTCAGCCACAGAGCTAAGGCCTGTGAAAGGCTCTTCTTTCTGCCTGAAAGTTCCCCTATGAATTGCTGATGGTTAGGGAAGCTCACAGTGACAGGAGACAGCAGCTTTGTGCTTAGATGACAAGAGTCTGTGCCTGTGCTAACTGCAGCTGGCACCATTAACTACCTATCCATGGACTAAAATAAAAACAATTATCGCTGCATGCATTATAATGACAAAATCCACTCTGTTTCTATAGTAACATGAGTGACAATTTATACTATGACCTTAAGAAAGTAGAATGTGACCATTTCTTATTATTTTTTTCAGTTTTACAAGGAGCAGCAATTCACAGAAAATAACGTTTGAGATGATGTCACATAAGTGACAAAGGTAAGACGTGCTTTATGAAAAACAAAAAAATGCACAACATACAAGTTAGAGTGTTGCTTTTGACTTTTACGTATTGTTACATAGAAGCATACCCAGTTCAGTGCTGTTTGAAGTAGATTCTTTTTTTGTTTATTACAGATAATCCTTTAAGTAGAAGCTTAACAAAAACAAACAAAACAAAACAAAAAAAAAACAGGAGTGAGAAAATGTGTGAGGGCTTAAGCAAGTCAAAATTTTTAAATTGTTTTTATAGTACCATATGAAAAACAGCCTTACGTTCTGAGCTCTTGTCTTCAGAAGCACATCGAGATAGCCTCAGAACGCTCCAGCACTTACACTGATGAAACTGCTAAAGATTGCTCAGTGGATGTTTTTATTATACTGCAGCATTTTCAGGTCTATCCAAACTAATATTAATCTAGTTAGTTTGTTTATTAGTAGCAGGAAAGCTGTGGCAAAATCTTGAGCAATCCCCGCTGGGATTTGGAGGATGGGATTTATGGATACTAGTGAAGTAAACTATTACTTTATAGATTGATCAAGGGAATAGAGTTCCTGAGTTCTTCAGACTGATTTAGGCATTCTGTTTGAATGTTGCTTTATTTCCAAAGTACCTTCCTGTACAAAAGGTAT
The DNA here is from genome assembly GCA_011076525.1 of Nettapus auritus. Taxonomy (NCBI): domain Eukaryota; kingdom Metazoa; phylum Chordata; class Aves; order Anseriformes; family Anatidae; genus Nettapus; species Nettapus auritus. The sequence goes on from CM021775.1 coordinate 13,753,049, forward strand.
GGCACATTTAGTTGTGCAGTTATTCAGTAAGAGACCAGAATATCCAGAAGCATTTAACAATTCACAGCCTTTTTCCTCCTCACATATTTGTCTTGCCCAAAACTTTTTTCTTCAATACGTGCTGCATAAAAAGTGCTCCTATGAGCAATGCTGAAGCTAGGATCATCTCTGCTATAAGTAAAGGATTATAGAATCTCTCTTTAAGTTACCTAAAGCTTCAGTGTTTGACAGTAATCCACTGCCTATTGGCCTTTGCTTGCATGTGGCAGACATAATCAGATAAAGAAGGAAGAACTTAATTCTAACTCTGTGTTAAAAAATCCTGTTCAGTCACATGATATTCATTCTTTAGATGTAGTAATTAATGACTATCCTGAATTCATAGGAATTTTTTCTTAACTTTAATGATCATAATTGATTGTAATCTATAGGCATCAATATCCATGCCTTTTAGAAAAGCTTTTAGCCTCTAGCTCTTTTTCAAAATGTGTTTCACTGCTTTAGAGGACAAAACTTGACATCAGACTTTATCTTAACATCCCTTTCAAAGCCCAGGCTTAGTCTGCTGATTTAACTGTATTTTCGAAAATGTACGGATGATTTAGATTTTTTGATGTTATGCATGCCAAACTTAGAAATAGGTCTTCTGTACCTGCTGTTACAGTAATAAACACAGACATCCTACTTTTTTAAAAAAAAAAAGGCAATAATTTAATTTTAGACAACAAAGTAAATATTTCATTTAAAGTGTGAAATATGCAAGTAATATTATCTCCATTTCTAAGAGGATCCAACTGAGCTTATCAGAAAAGTTAAGTAAGAGTAAAAATGCTAAGTATTTCTTGCATTTAGATTTACACATTAAATATATAGTCAGTTATATCAAAATAAAACTTGTAGTTTATGAACCAGATCATACACTGTGTATGAAATGGGAGGTTATTTGACTTTCAGCGAAGTAGGAAAGGAAACTGCTTAAACAGAACAGGAAGAAAGGAGAAGGCTGCTTTTTTCATGTAAAAACAGCAATAATTTATAGTCACGTAACACAGATCCTTTTCTGAAGCATAAATCGAAGAACCTTCTTTAAGGGACAGAATGACACTTCAGATTGTAACTTGGTGAGATCTGGTGGTCAGAAAAATGGAGAAATCTCATTATGCTACCTGTACATTCTTCATTCTGATTTTGATGATTCCCATGCACATCCTGTATTGCTGTGAGAATTCCTCGCGAGGTGGCAGGATCATGGAAGATTAGCAAGATGATCTGCATGGAAGGGAGAAAATAGAAATACTGGTAGCTTATGCTGTTCTCAGAATTCCAGTGATGGGATTATGTTTTCATAGTGACTTATTATTTCAATTATATTAGCTTGCTTGTTTGTAGAAAACATGTGGAAATGTTCATTTGTACTTCTGTCTTTTTATATTTACAAAATCTGATATCTCCTACTCAAACCATGTATTTCCCAGTTTGGTGTTTGACTTCTTGAATTGGCTGCCTAACGAAAAGACAAGAGAGACCAAAAGAAACCAAAAGAAGAACTTTTTGAAAGAAAAGTTAAGGTTACAGTTGGCATGCAAGCACTATATAAGTCTTCCAAATTCCAATTAAATTTAGGATTTTGCACATCATAATGCCTCTAATAAGATCCTTAAAAGAATATATCTGATTAAATACAAGTAAGTTGCAAATACTCATGAGTACACTTTGCTTTTTAAGCCAGGTATTTTCCTAACACTGAAGGATCATACTGATGGGTTAACCAGTAGATTCTGTTCCCACATACAGCCATGCATCAATACAGTATTGTAGTAGAGAGATTTATTGCTTTGTGTTAACAAGCAGTGTGTAGTAAGGAACAGTAAACTGGAGAAGAGGAGTCATGGTAAGGATGGGTAATTCCTGTGTTTTATGAATCCAAAATTAACAGCTAATTATGTCTTACTGTAGCTCATACCTGCATAAGTATGTTTCTTAGTCTTTTGTAAGTTTCTTGGTCTTTTGCCTTGTCAGTGTATCCTATCTTTGGGCAAAACAAGGCTCTAACAGAAAACCTGGACCAACCAGCTTCTCATAAGATACTAAAGATACATAAGATACTAAACAACTCACAAATCTGCAATATACTGCTACCAAAATATCTATTAAAAGTATATATTCAGAAAATATATCTATTACGTATTTTATATGTTATATAATTATATATAATATATAATTATATATATCGTATATAATTATATATACATATATTTTATATAATATAAAATGTATATGTAATTTCCATGTTATATGGAAATATTTATGATTAGGGGAAAAGACAGGGTTTGAGTATGGTACCTCAGATATAAAGCAAAGACAACTAGAAATTGATCAGGTTTCACCTAAGTACAGGAATCAGTTGAATTTAAAGGTAAAGGTAGATTGTAAGTGAAACTGTGGGACTGCAATCCTTTAAGGAAGGAGGCTAGAGTGAGACATGCATGTCTAAGCAGACAACAGTGGATCTAGGGAAGTAGAAGAAGGTCCATAATCGGAAAAATCATAACAGGCCAACAAATGCATGTCTGTGCTACAAGAAATCTTAACTTGATGGTGGATTTTTTTTCTCTCCAACTGTCAGGTCGTCTAATTAAATAATTGTCACATAAAATCATTCTTCCTTAATCCCTATATCATCACAACTACAATACCGTCATAAATAGATATTCCAGAGATTTCTTTCCACATTGGTAGATAAGCAAATACGTTACCTTTTACTTACTGATCCTTCAAAAAGAAACATCAGGGAAAAATTAAGCTATGATTTTCTTCTCGAAAAGACCTCAAGCAGGTCTGTTAGTTGTGGAAAAATCATATAGGGGATCAGGGAATGGGATCTGCTTTTAAACCAGATGTACATTTGGAAAAGAAAACAAAAAATTAAAGTGAATGAATCACAGCTTATTTTATTCTGCTGGATGTGATCATGTAGGACTAACATACACAGTATGTTTACCAGCCTGTCTAATGAATTCTGCTTAAGATCATGAATTCTGAAACACTTTGAATTTCTGTTGGTATCCCTGTTTAACCTCTGCTTCTACAAAGGTTCATAAATAGTTCTGCCTTTTGGCATGGACCTGTGCAGGGAGAGTCTGTAACAGCAGCCTTCAGTGATGAGTAAGTACAGTGAAAGTTCAGTAAATAAGTGCAAGATTGTGGTTCCTGTTTCCCAAAGTGTAGGAGGGAAAGTCTATATGCAAGACAGCTGTGCCAGCTTCTAAAATGTATATGTAGGAGTAGAGATTTCCAGCCTCCTTCGAGTCCCAGTAGCCATTGGATCTCATGGCTTTCAATATAACTGGAAGTTTCCATTCTGTGGTTTTAAACATATGAATTTCAAATGAAGGCTAGCTTAGCTTTGTTCTGGCAGGATTTTTTTTAAATGGATTCCATTTATAAATCTCCCTGGTTACTTTGTTTATCTATAGTTTTGCCTTCTATTCTTTAAATTGTATTTAAAGACCTATAAAAGAGGGAAAGATTTTTAAATGTAGGTAATGAGAATGCCAAAGACTAATTAATAATCTGAATTTTTAGCCTTACTCCACCATTTCTGCAACATTCTTTAAAAATATTAATTTGATGTAAAAACCAAATGTCACACTACTTGCACATGCATATGAATGCAAGGCATGTCTTCATGGCATATGCTATGCAGTTAAGCCTGTCATATTTGACATATGTTTAAGTAAACTATCCTGCTGCTATTATATATTTAAATTTATTCATTTGCATTTTGCTGAGGATAAGATGATACTGGGTGTTTATGGCACCTAGATATCTTTCTTCCTTAGCTAATGGCTTTTCTTTACTTAAACCTTACGAGAGAGTTACTAGAAAATTTTTGCTATGCAGAATGAAAATCCCAGATCTCTACTATTGCCAGTGAACTCAATTTGCAATCAACTGAAATCCAATCTGACTTACTTCCTTCAGTGTTCCCATCCTCTGCTGCTACTGCATGCTGTTATAAACTAATGGAGTTCACTGACATTTGTTTTTAAAAAGGTATTGGCAGTCTGCTCATTGTGGTCTGAAGTGTTACCTTTGATTTTTCTTTTGTTTCTAGGCCAGTATTCAGTCTGTGAACATCCACAGTGTCCAGCAGAGAGCCTTGCATAGTTCTTTTAATCCTTCTAGGTTGTAATAAGCAACACCCTGTCTCAGAACTGAACTGCTATGGAGATAATGGAAACTTTCCAAAAAAAAAAAAAAAGACTAAATTCTCTAATGTTGCCATAAAATTCTTGTTCAGCAAATTCCTGAGTGATTTTTTTTAACTTACGGTGAATAACCTAAATAGGAAAAGAGCACTTTAAAGTTCTAGATCTGCACGTTCCACTTTTCTGGACAATCATAATACAATGTACTTTAGCTTGAATTTATTTTACGAAAAAGGAGAACAAATCACTCTTTAGTGTGAGGGTATAATGTTTTAAATACATCGTCTACAATGCATGCAGAAATCAAGAACGCCATTTGTAAAGTTAAACTGAAGCACACTAAAAGCATATAGTAATTTTATAGCTGCATGAAGTATATGAGCGATAGCAATTATCTGCTCCTGGCTTTATTTCTTTAGAAGAATACAATAAATTCATACAGGATAGAGGAGACCTGTTGAAATTAAAACTGCGTTGTTCAGCATAGGATAGTAAGAAGCTTCAGCATGGTAAGAAGCTTGAACTAATGCCGTGAGTTTGAGATATTCTGATCTAGACAAAATCTTCAGGGCAGCATCATCCCTAGGATGTGATATAGCAAAAGGCTTGTTAGGAGCTCATTTTCTCCATATTCCTGCACAATCCAAATACTGTTTGTTCACCTGTTCATGCGTATACCTGCTGAAAATATATTCACCTGAGATTTGCTTTTTGGTTCCATAGCATTTTGCAAAGAAGGATTATTTAATTATTAAAAAAGAAAAGACTTCAGGCATGTCAGTTTTGTGCAAGTGGAGTCTATTCAATGAAAATCATTCTACTACTGTGAACAGGTTCCTCACCAGACAAGTACATTGCCTTTCATTTCCTCATTAATCAGCTTTGTGCTGTGATTCAACTTTCTAGCTTTTGCTTTTTGCTGATTTATACACTTGGAATGTTAAAGAGAAATACAGCCTTTACATTGAAAATGTAAGTCATAAATCAGCATTGTCAGAATAAATCCACCAGATTTTTAGCTAACTAGTATTTTATTAAGGCTGCAAAACTAATGACTGCATCTAATTTGCATGCCACAAATCTCTACTTTTACATTGGCAAATCTGTAGGGCTTTTCTCGCTACAAATAATGTAGCGCGGTACAGGGATTGCAATACAGTGGTTGCAGTAAGAGACCAGATGACTACTTGCTCAAACTAGTGCTGTTTGTTTTTTTTTCAACTGTTTTAAAAGAAAATGTATTAAATTAGCTATTCTCCACACTGCATCAAGAAGCATATTTCATAAGATCTTAACTCATATTTAGACCCTGAACTTAAGCAGTGTCTTTTTTTTAAATGCTTAAACTGATTCATACTTGCCGGTTGATCAGTACTTTAGGAAACGTAGCTACTTCCTTTTCTATCCTAAATGGAAACTGTTGACTTCTTTGAGAAATCTCACCGTATAATTGTATACTTTGATTGCTAACAGAAGGCTGAAAATCTGGGCTTGAAATGGTAAAAGTACAAAGCACACAATTTCAGTGATATTTGAAAGTCTGTTTTTCAGCTGGTCATGCTTGATTTCATGTTCTTTGTTCTTAGCTATTTAAAGTTTGCACATACGGTTGCACTGTAGGATACTGTAGCGACCTTAGAACAGTTAACAGTAGTTATCCTCTAAATCTAGACTGCTGTCCTTATAGTAGCGGAGTTTGTCATTAACCCAGGGCTATGGTTTTATCTCTGAATCTTTCTGCGTCCTTAGGTTTCCTGCTTCATGGTACTGTCACAGTGCTATACATTTAATGTGATCACTAACTAGAATAACAAGTAAAATGAAGACATCCCAAACTGACTGACTGCTGTCAGCTTATGGAGCCATATGTGTGGCTCCTTATGGATGCTGACTAAGATCAGAGGTAGATCTCCCTAATAGCTGTTATTTATTCTTGATTTCTTGTAAACAATCCTAGGGCTAAAGCTACAATTGAAATACAATTTATATATAAAATATGCTAAAAGCACTGTGACACTGTGATGACACAACAGCGAACGTTGCTCTTCCATTAATACCTTTTAAGCATCAGATACTCATGAAGAACCTGACCAGTCCTCAGAAATTCCATTTTGCCTTTTATGTTACAGTGGAAAATAGCATACACTAATCTGTCTGAACAAAGGTGTAATTAGGTTGGAAATGGTAGTACGAACCAAGCATCTTTCTTTAAAAATAGTGGAACTCAAGTGATTACACTGGTTATAGCCACAGAAGTATGACAGGAATAAGGTTGTCTTTAGATTACATTATCCCAGCTACTACTTTGTCATTTCAAAGTCTTGGTACACTTTAATAAGGGATCATTTTGTTTTAAATACATAGGAAACTCTTCTTCCAAAACAACATAAATCAGCTTGTGTGTGTTGGAGGGGAAAAGCCTGTATTTTCTGTTTGCCACAAAGTTGTTTGCAATGCAAAACCACCTGTAATTTCAACATCAAATACAAGCCTGATTATTGTGTTTGAGGGTAAGTTATTCTTGACTGTCTGACCTCCTTGAGTGATACATTTTTAACCACATTATCTTTGCAGAGTTTACATCTTTGTAAGATGCTGCTGCTACCAAAATAGCTATGGTTAGCATGTTGGTTGCCTAACTGTACTTTGAACACCATGGGCTTTTTTTTTGCCTATGTTAGTGGAGAAAACTGTTACACAGCTAGAGCCTTGGCTGCATAACTACCCAGAGAGAAGAGAAAACAAGCTAAGAAAATCAATAGAGCTGTAATTGTTTAACCACAGTTATTTTTGCATAGCAAATGGAGGTGTTAAAGGTGTTAAAGTACATGTTAAAAACCAGGCTGGAAAAGAGTAAAATGTTAAATTGAAATGTTGATCAGTGAGATTTATTATAACAAGATTACCAGGCTTTACCCGTGTAGAAGATTAAGAAGTGGAGTAGACTTCCGAAGAAAAACGGCTGATAAGGCAGTAACGCATAAATTCAGAGTTAGTTCAGAGTTAAGATTAAGTATAAAGAAATGAAGGCATATAAAGGCATTGGAAGGCAGTCATGGCTACAATATAACTTCTATGTCTTGCAATTACAATGTTGTTTAAAACATTTTAGGCTTTGATCTCAGTTTACATGGAATTGAGGTCTCAACATTTATTTTTCTTCTCCAGAAAGAAGTTACATTTTGTTGTACATCCTGACTCTCATTTCCTTGCCTTTATATGAAGGCATCTCTAAGGATTGTTTTCTACTGACTGATCCCTACAGGATCTTGATCCTGTGCCCATTTTGAAAGGAGTGTCTCTCTTTTATTCCTTGGGGTAGATTTTTAAAAGAAATACATGTAAATTCTTAGTCAGGATTATCCTGCATTTTGTTGCAGGATTCATGCATCAGACACCAGTGTAGCTTAAAAATACTCCACCTGCTAGATTCTTACTTTAATGATTCCAAGCTGTTACAGAGCATATGAAATACAGGTCGGATTAAAACGTTTTTGTGATGCAAGCATGTATCACAAATACAATATGTAGGTGAATCATAGATATTTATTTAGAGATCTAAAAATACACTTAGTGGTTGCCTTGTGAATAAAATATACTTGTTGCCTAGAAAGATCCAAATCTTGAGCAGTAAAGCTTTCACTGTAGGAACCACTGTGATTTGAAGATGTTACTGTTAAAAGTTACGCTTGCAGTGCACAGCCACAACGTTAGGAGTACAACTGCACAAATAAATTTGCATTTTTAGGTGAAATCTCAGCTCTTTAATGGAGAAAGAAAGTTAGAAGAGACCAGTTAGTTAAGGAGTTTGCATCAGTTGATAATTTGGTAGGAGAAATCCCCGTGTGTCTCTCATAATACATCTGATGCATTTAATGGATACATCTGATCATAACATTTCTTTATGCAGATAGATGTTTGAATACCTAAGTTGTATCCTGCACTGCAGATTCAATAGTATAGTATACAGAAATATGAACCACGCGAAGGACAAAGTACAGTAAGATATCAGTGTTTGAGTAGATCTTAGTGGGTTTGTAGGCCATGAATTCTGAACTTTGAAAGGATGTTGGTCTCTTGTTGGACTGATGTTGAAGTTCTACATAATGCTAGTTCAGCTGAACCCTTATCTCTCTTCCTTACCTACATTGTTCGGCATGGTAGTCTTGCCTGGAACATAAGACAGGCTGGAGAATGGTTAAGGACTACTCATGGAAAAGTAAAAATAGTTATTAATATATCCTTAAACCAGAGTTCATTATTATGTTTTTTTGCCATGTGCATGAAATCCAGATGTTCTGCCAAGAACTGTGGGAGAAGCTTGTGAATTAAAATCTCTCTTAAATAATAAATATCTTTTGAAAGAATTCTGTTGCTGTAAGTGAGGAAAACAATGTGTGTATTACAGATTCATTAAATACAGATCATTTCTGATGTGTATTCTATTCAATAAAGTGAAAAACTTACTTAGGGTGCCAAAATTAATGTGCTTATAATTTGTATAATATCTTACTTGGTTTGCATGCCTTTACCAATAGTAAGCGTATGAAAACTTATATTACGTGAATTGATTGCAGCATCAGTTGAAAATAATGCATGCTTAGCTTCTGAGCTTTGTGCTTCATTTGGTCTGTAAGCAACCTTACAGTATTTATGAAAAAAAAAAAAAAAAGGCTGCAGAACTACAGCTTAACATTATGGTCTTATTTTGAGTCCAGAAAAAGCACTGTGTAGGTATCAGTTCCCAACTTCATAATTACATTCAATGTTATAAACTGAGTTAAAATAATGTTTTAGACAGGAATACATCAGCAGTGAAACTAAAGCACAGTGGTATTATTTTGGGAGAGGTTGTGAAGGCAAAACATAACTTTATACATATGGCTCCCCTGTGGATATCGACCTATATTTTAGTACCAGTTTATGTAGTAGATGTTTAATACATTATAAAACCTAGTAGAATTCATTCAGTAGTAAGCTGAAGAGAAATGTGAATATTGTATAAAATTTATTCTTCAGGGGCCTTTTTCAGAAGTTGACCTAGTGTATTTAATATGGTTGTATTGCCTCTGTACCCTTCAGCCACAGGTGAAAAGCACAGTTGAAGCATACCTTATAAAAAGAAAGAGACAGAGCAGATATGGAAGTTTTACTCTGTTGGTATAAGGAGCCTTTTTAATGACAAGTCTGGTCTAGTACATTTGCTTATACTTTGTTACACATTTTGTGGTGTGATATGCCATCTAGTGTTAAATCCCCCAAAAGCAGCAAAACAGTGCAAAATTATTGCACTATCTTCCTCAACAGTACACTTGGATAGTTAGTACTGACTTTCTGAAATATTAGGTGCTCAGGACATCCTGTGTATTTACAGTGGAGCGGAGAGACCATTTATTTGTTTCTACTGACTGTTTACTTCAATATTTTCCATCTAGTGCTCTGTTCAGTGCCTCTTGTTGTCTGTGGATACCTGTCTGTTCACAATCTGTCTTCCCATGTACAACATTGCAGTTTGATGTCTATGCCTCAGGTAATGTTGATACCTGAACTGTCCTTTGTAAGAGTGCAAGCTTTATGTTAGATTTACAAAAGTTAAATTGTAGAGATAAGCAGTTTTCTAATTGATTCTAAATGCATCTAGTAGAGTAGAGAAATTAGATAACCCCATAGATTTTCTAGGGAGTGATCATAGAAAACGTTATGTAATGCAGAGGAATACCCTTATAATAAGCTGAATATGACAACACTGACTTACTCTGACTCTGTCATACAGAGGTGAGACTTGTTTAGAAAGTGTGTTCTGAGGGAAAAGAAAAAAAAAAGCTCCTGTATTTGTTTTTTCAAAAATTAAAAAACTAAGGCTAATAGTGCCATAGTGAGCAATTTTCTTTCCTTTCCTTGTTGAACGTAATTTTCTTGAACATCCAAAATATTATTCCAGTGCTTGGAAATTAACTTTTCATACTCAAGAGCAAATTGAGCAGATGAATTGATTTTCTCTGATTAAGGTAATAGAAAGTGGGGGTCATGGTTCTATCCCCTAGTTGAGATTTAAGCAAAAGCAAAATTCATTCAAATACGAGATTTCAGAAGTCCTATTTCAGTAAAGGTTTTAAAAACTTTTTTTTTTTTTTTCTGAATGAGAGTCATAAAGTGTCTTTTCCATTATTGCATGCTACGCCATATATCCTCAAAAGTGTTCAGTAAATGAGCACTGTGCAGATTTTTGTCACCTACCCACATCATGAATTTATATTTTAAAAAATAGTAATTTGATAAGCATCCATTTCAAATTACATAGAGTTTTCAGTTGTAACTAACAATGGTAACAGGTTGAGGAGATTACAGGTTGACACATTCAAAACAGATGGATTGAAATATACTCCCATGTTCTGCAGTAGTTTTGAAATTCTGAATAAACTTGGAAACACTCCCTAGTTACCTCCATCATAAAATCGTGTTTCCTTGAAAAGAAAGGAGAATCTTCTTTCTAAAACCCACCATTTTTATTCTAAGGGCAGCTTCAGTGTGCCCGTAATGTTAAGCTACCTTTAGGCTGAAAACTCCTTTTAATTCGTATGAGCTTCTGAAACAACTGTTAAAATACATAAATGAAAAAGCTTTCAAATATCTTTAAAAAAAAAAAAAAAAAGTATTCAAAAAAAAAAAGCACTTTTCAAAGAATCTGAATTCATAGCAGGAAAGGACATTCCCTATTTAATAAGTAGAGAGGTATGTCAGGCTGTTAGCATCTTGGAACATACTTAAAAGCTGTTCGGTGCTTGAGACCTTTACATTGATTTTTCAATAAAACCTGCTATTTTTCCCCTCCTCACATGATAACTGACATGAGGATATGACATTTTATTTATCAAAACAAGCAGGGAGATATGAGGAAACTCCCTATGTCCAAGTTCTTTGCCTCTCCAATATTTTTTTTCCTGTGTTGCATCAGTTTTTCTAAATTAACCTAGTTTTTTTTGTTGTTTTTTTTTTTTTTAACAGTTACAGGAGAAGCAGTGTAGAAGCAGCTTGGTTTGTGGTCTGGCACCCATCTCAACATGAAATGGGAACTATTTAAAGTACTTGTCAGACAAATATAACTTTCTCTTGAGTATAGTTGAAGAAAGGAAATGACTTTTATAGTGAGAAATCTTACTATGATGGCAAACTTCAGCATCACTATATTTACGAGTTAGCAGCAGTTGAAGTACTAGAGTATAAATGAAAAAAGATTAAATGGTATCTCTTGCAAAAATGTAGTTCATCTCTCTATTTGTGAGAAAAATCTCAAATAATTTTCTTCAGACAGGATCTTCTGTGAAGATTATTTTATTCATGGTTGCAATGGCGGACGTCCTGTCAGTCAGGAGTGCATCTTAGTAAACAAATCATCACCTTTTATTCCCTATTACCCAATGCCTGATCACCTCCCCTGTTTCCTCATTGGCTGAGTACTACAGGCTCACAAGCTACTCAACGCTCCTCTATACCGTATATGTACAATTTTTCTTTTTTTTTTTCAACCCTTTAATTTCTCCTTTCTTATGTTTTGAGAACTTGTGATCTTTGTTTTACTGTTCTCACTGCTCATCCTGCTTTTCTCAAGCTTCTACCTTGTTTTGGAACAGTGAGGCCTTCTACTGTCCACTTACCTACTTAGCATTTCTCCTTATTATGACTACACAACTACCTTGGAATAAAGAAAAATAATTTTCTACTGCAAAAACACAACTTAGTTTCTCACATAATTTATTTGAAAATGAATGCCACTTAAAATGCAGTAGAAAACTGCAGGTCTTGCTTTTTCTGTTAATTGAACGTATTAAATGTAAACAGTGTAACTCTTGTCACATGATAAATTTTGTTTTTTTTTAAAAAAAAAAAAAAGTTGTCTTCTGGATTTCTGTAAACTGTGCTGGAGTTTATGGAAAAGGCTATACCCATTAGTAGACTTTTGACCAGAACTGAATGTGGGTATGTGGATATCAGTTTTGACTGACCTGGTTTAGATCCTTCGTAATTATAGGCTGAAGGTAGTGCTGACCAGCCTTGTTGAGAGGCATCAACTTTACCTCCTTATAATAAAAGGAACGTGACACTTCCTCGCAGTGGAAGGCTGTTTCACTTGTAAAGCACTCCAGTCCAGGTAGGAGCTCACTGCGTGATTGTCCGTAAGTCATAGAAAAGTGAATTTGGCAAATTGCAGGGACATTTTTCCATAAGCTGTTATTTGCCTCATAGTACATAGCCAAAAAGTGAATCATAAATGCTGGTGGCTATCACTCTACCAATACTCTTACGTGCCTGTTCAGTGGATATTCCTATAGACATGCCATTATACTCGGAGTTATTAAATAATTATTGTGTATGCATTTGAATTTAGTAATCTCAGTGTAATTTTGATTCACTGAGACTTAAAAATGACCTTAAAAATTAGTTTTTATGAGATTTATAATTGGAATAGTAGTAGAAGTGTGAAAGAGCAAATTGTCCTGTTCTGCCTGTACATCATTAGGAAATCTGTCTGTAGAATTCTAATCTCACAATATTTATTGGTAATGGCGGTGTAAGCATAGTGTGGAGCAGACGGAGCTCAGCTTGACTGTTCAGATCCCAGATGGAACTTGAGCTGCCGGCAATTTACAAATTCTATATTTGACTTAGAAATCCCTGCAAATGTTGATGCAGAGAAATAATCATGGAACAAGAAGTAATCAGAAAACTGGAAAAGTAAAACTCAGCTGAATATATTACCTTCCAGTTCAGCTGAAGTTTTCTTGACACTGC
>CM021775.1:14367116-14437529 GCA_011076525.1 Nettapus auritus
AAAAAAAAAAAAAAAAAAAAAAAAAAAAAAAAAACACAAAACAAACACAACAAACCAACAGCAAAAAATAATTTTTCATTACTTAAACCAATGACAAATGAGACTGTTGCACAAACAACGTTCCCCTTACCAGTCTCTGGACAGAATCCATATTTCTTATCTCTGTCATAGTCTTCAGTGGTTCCACACCATCGGTATCCATCTGTCCTGCCTTCTGTTGTACACTGGTCATAGGACTGGCCTTGAAATTTAAAGGGAAATTTGCACGGCTGTCCATCACCGTTGCCACCCATCGTAAAAAGCGCTGTTGGGAAACCAAAAGGGGAAAATGTCAATACCCAATGCTCGATATCCACAAGGAATCATAATGTGCCAGTGTTGACATGTGAAGGTCTCGACAGTGATTGGGTATGTATCGTGTGCAGTGCTGTTCACTTAAAACCTCTATTTTACACCAAAAAGGAAATCTTTGACGAGAAGACGGGCTGTTACAGACTCTCAAGTAGGGGAATGAAGAACACAAAGGAACGCCTTGCTATAAGCGAACTGGGAACGAAGAAAATCTAAGCTGCTGGAATGTTAGCTAGGATGGTCAACCTTGTACAGAGCCATGGACAGGCTAGATTGGTTTTCCTGATTGTCACGTGCTTAAGTTTTCTGCTTCTTTAAGATGTTGGTTTATGGCAGAGTTAGCCAGATGATATATCCTGGAGGCATTTCCCCTAGGCTTTCCTTCTCACTTCGAGTCTGTGCAGCTGGGCTCAGACGCTCCCTAGATAAGCAAGACAGGAAGAACAGGAGTCCTGCAACCAGGCTGAACGCTGGGGGCTCCTCCTGCCTTGTGCTTTGACAGGGGTCCCCAGTGTGGCTGAAGCAGCCATAGGTCTTCTAGGGGCTGTTTGTTGTTCGTGCACACACACAGGTCCCCAGGGCTCACCCTTGAGAATCACAATTCCCTCACGTGGGTGAAGAAGAGTAGGTTAGACTGAGCCAAGAGTTCTGGGACCTCTTTTGGGATTTTAGTAAATTCTCTGGAATATCCAGTGGAAGACAGATATAATCTAGTACTGGCTTAAAAAAAAAGTCCAAATGGAATTATGTGAAAATGCAGATGTCTCAGCATCTGACGTCTTTTGAATCTGCCTGTCTCTTCTCCAGGCCACTCCTGCAGGAATCCTCAGTGTCTGAGTGCCGCATGCTGGTGGGAGGAAGCCCTCAGGGCAACAAAATGAGTCAGGCCCTGCACTGAACTGAGACCAAAAAAAATCCTCCATACAGCCATGTGCTAATTCTCCATGAGATTTAAGAACAGCACCCCGAAAAGAAACAACTCTGTGCGAATTCCCATTATAAAGAACACATAACGTGGCCTTTTTTAAGATGCTTGGGGGTCACCTCTCTCCCATTCCCCTGGTTTAGTTCCAAAGCTAAAACCCAAACACATATGCAGGAAGGCTTACTAATTTATTTATAACTTTGCTGTTATCATTTCTGATGACCAAAAAGCTCTTGTACCCCAGTGCCTTTGTTTTGAGGGTTTTTGTCTTTGCTTAGTCTGATGTGCTGCTGGGAAGAGACATTGTTTATGCACAGGCTTCACTTTTTAGAGTAGGGATAAATAAAAAGTCAAGACCTTTCCTGGCTGAAGGGCAACCGAGAATGGTTCTGATGATGGGATATTGTGACACGAGTGATTGATTCATTTTGCCTTTTCCACTTAAATCAGTAATTGGCCACTGCATCAGGGACGTGAACCAGCAGGTTACTGAAATAAGTTCCAGTCCCAGTACGGAGAGGACTTGGACCATGCAGGCCTGGCTTACACGGCTGAGTTTGCAATTCTGATCCTGCCAAAGTCTGTATCCTGCATCCTTCACGTGGAAGCAGCCACAGAGGTCCTGTCTCTGGGCAAAAGGTGCTATCAATGTAACTGCAGCACACGCTATGCCTTCCCCAAAGAACAAGCTGCAAATGTTTGTGTTTTTCTTATATTCTGTTACAAGTTAGGGAACATACTAACTAGGATTGTGTTTATACTGATTGGAAAAATGCATTATTTTTTTTAAATGATAGATTTGGAAAGCAAAATTAAGCTGAATTGTTTAGATGAGTCATTTACCACATGAGCTACTTCCAGCTCGAGACCTGGCACGCTCTGTATTTGAATGGCTTATTTTTTTTAGAATTGGTTTAAACATGGCTCAGTTGCAGAGACCATATAGAAAGTCAGTCTTGGACTGCTTTGCAAGGAGTCCTTCTGAGTCACGGTCAGAAGACAACTTTTAATTTTGCTTGAGGTAACATCATGTGATGGTAACCTCAGTGGTTTAAGATTGCAAAGACACCCCCTGCTCCCCAATTAACTGGAAAAGGCTTTGCTTTAACGTAAACGAAAATTAAGGAGACGAGATCAGTTTCCCCCAAAACATTACAAAAGGTTTAGTGACGTGTAAGTTCTTAAAAGGGCCTGACTCTTGTTCTGTATCATGCCAAGTTCAACAATTTAAGAATTAGTAAAGTTCTACAGCTGTGACAGCAGATTCAGACTGGACCCTGCTAATCCATGAGCTGCACTGGTGGCTCTTCCCAGAAAAATCAGCTGCCTGCGATACAAGAAAACCTCGGGCTGGAAGGCTGCTCAAAATCCAGCGGCACAGACTCAAGGTGGAGGTAGCTGCAGCTGCACGAGGTGAGGGCTCTGCCTGGGAGCAGGCAAGCAGCAGCGCCAGCCTGCGAGATCGGTGTCCAGTGCAAGGGAGGTATCTGGGCTGCGGGGCTTACAGAGGAAACACCTTTTTCTGTTGCTCCTATTCTGCCTACACGGCCTGGGGTCTGAGCTGGTCTGACCCTGCCTGCTGCCTTGAACAAGATCTTGGTGTGAAAGATGGCATAACAGGGAAAACCAAGCTGGGTTAAACCCCAGCCAGCTCTCTGTGATGTGTGACTGGCTGGTTAGGGTTAGGGTGGGTGTCTTTCCTTGATGGGGGAGGCTGTTAGGCAGTTAGCAGCGATGGTAGGTGTTAGAGGACAAAAGTTAGGAGCCCAAACTCCCTGTAGTGTTAGTGGAGTTTGGTAGAGTGATTCAGTGTCCTTTGGTCCTATACGGCAAAGGAGAGGTTCCACACATCTGTGTCATACTCATGTAGTAGGTAGGTAACGTTCTGCTTTCCCTTATTCTGCTTTGGAAGCAGATAGTTGAATCAGGCTACAAAATTAGGATGCAGTCCTGAGATTAACTTTAGAAAGGCCTGGTGTGATACCACAGCCCTAAGGAAAATGTTTCCAAATGTGCAGTGTGTCATATTGAGAAGAACTGAAACTAACTTTGGTGAATGAAAAGACAGAGGAACAAACACTGACAACTAGGAATGTTGCCCCCAACGCAGGCTGTATGATGTAAAACCTTCCCTATCTGAATTTATTAGCAGGGGTTAGCAAATGGAGTCTTGGAATAATGAGTGAACAATACTGCTCTGAATTTAATAAGAAACATCTGTGCATAACTGCTCAAGGATCTTGCAAAACAGTTACATCAGAAACAAAAGGCTGAAACCCTTCTGTTCCGTTTCAGAAACCTTGACACAAGCATTTCCAGGAACACCAATTTCTTGAACCAACTCTTACTGAGAGTGCATCACTGCTCACATTTTCTGTCTCATACGGTCCTAGGATTTTACAAAGGTATCAGTCACGGTATGTGAATGTCTGTTTGTCCAGCTACCTATAATCTGGGCTTCATTCCTACAATATCTGAGGAATGAAGATACAATTTAATGTGTTTTAAAAGAATAAACCCACTTCTGCGCTATTGCAGCTGGAAGGATTAACCTTTGAGAGGGAAGAGTTGAGGAAATGTGGGGAATGAAGGAGATGACAAAGTTTGAGGAAAGAATGACTCTGTGGTTGTGTGCGTGCAACTTACTCAAGTAAATGTTAGGCTAAAGAGGCTAGTTCTGAAAGGGATGTAGTTAATTATCTATCTATCTATCTATCTATAGATTAACGGACATCTGTTAAAAGTTCATACCCCTGCTTGTTTATCTGCTATAGTCATAAATAGCTGTTGTCTAGAGCTGGAATCTACCATGGTGTGCCACAGAATGAGCAATTAGGTTTTTGGGAATAAAATAATACTTCTTTTATTGTAGTAGGGCTAGAAGGCTGATTATATTCCACAACAGATTTTCTTTGCAAACTGCTGCCATGCTAATACAGAAGAACTTGTATTGGAAAGCGTTCAGTCCTGAAACTGAACTTGATAAATTCCCCATCTGTCTAGTGTTTGGCTACAACGCTAAACCAGAGATAGCAAAGAACTTTTGAAGACAGGGTATGCGAACACTTTCTACACATGCATATTCGTGATCTGTAAAAACAATGTGTACTTAACCGACATACGCATATTAACACACACACACATGTTTTTACAATATTTGCTGAGGCTTCCTGGGACATGTCAGGCTGTGCTTGTGCATTCTTGCCCTGGCAAAACCCTGACCATGTCTCGTTTTGTTATCTTTGCATTTTAAGCATCACTAACTTTCTTAAAGCAATCTTCATTCTCTTTCCTCCTACTTCACATAGCCACAACATTATAAATAAGGTTAGTGCTGTTGTTCCAAGCAGGATTATCACGAGTCCAAAAGAAATTCCCTTGTTTTCTGTTTTGTTCTCTTTCATAGTTCTGCTATTACTTGCTATGCCCTAGCAGTAGCAGGCAGAAGTTCTAGTGATGCTGTGGGGCCATCGCTAAGGACGTCAGGTAACAGGAGTGAGGAAACACTGCCTGCTGCCAAGAGCTGATAGCAACTGGTTGTGTACAAAGGGCAAAAATGGTTTGGGAAACTGCAGTATGGGGAACATACAGGAATGCAGGTGCCAGCAATGGAGCTGGCAATCAGGAGATGGAAAAAATGGTTAAAAGCCCCTTCACTTCACTTCTCTGCTCTCCTCTCTTCTGCTAAATCAGCACTGCAGTCACAGCCAGTTATACTTCATTGGTTCTCTAGAGTTTCCCTGCTGTGTGCTAAATAGGAGATCAAATTAATGCTTGTACAGTAATGAATTAGCTGAAATCTTATATCCAGTAGGTTCATCAAGAATTTCAAGAGTATGAATACGCTCCTGATGTTTAGCAGGATACATGTTATCATAGAACTTAATTTCAAAGATAATATTATCTGTATTTTATATAAAGTTATGTCTGCGTGACAGTGCTATACAAATTGTCTAAACTGCAGATGAGTGTTTCCAAAAGTCCAATTATGAAATAAATTGCGGGTAAAACCAAGGATTCTGTTCAGATTTCAAAAAGCTAGGAATTCAGTATGGTTTTAGCTCTTAGACCCGCTTTTGTACAGATGCTGACACAGAGTTATGGTTTCTGAAATACAGCGTTGTGCCTGTACCTAAAGCTAGCAATTGGAGTTACTTCATGGGCAAGGGTCCTAAGGCAGGTGTTGAAACAAAACCCTAAGCTCTCAACATGAGTGCTCTCCTAGCTATCAATTTGCAGTGCACCAATTTATTAATGACTTTGTGCCAGCATTGACGTCCACTTAAAACTCAATAATTTTTATTTTGAAAAGCAGTCAAAGGACATTTAAAGGGTTGTTGTGACACTAACAGTGTCACATTGCACAAATAGGGCTCCCACACTCAGGTGGCCTGGGCTAGCACTTGCTAAAATTGGTCACTTGGTATGTGAGGTTACAGAGCCTTGGCTTAATGGGGTTCCTTCTGAACTCTCAGGCTTCTTCAGTTGCTGCTCTTGAAGGAGATGTCATTGCAACTGTCAGTGGAATGGCTTGTGATCTGGGGAGAGATTTCGGTCCTTTAGTGTTCGGCCCTATCCTTATTCTAAAATGTGGCTGGTTGTTCCCGGGTTGTGGAACTGAACCTTTGCATCTCTGATGTATATGGGTGGCCTGTGTACTTCTGGCATGTCTTCAGTGTGTCTTTGGTTTTAGGGAGAGGAGTGGGCCTTGGGTTGCTGTCCGTTACAAGCTCATCTACACCGAGGGATTCTCTAGGGCGTGTTGTCTGCTCAGATACTGTGGAGGTATTAAAGACCAGTAAATCTAAATCTACCAGAAAGGAACTGGAGAAAGTACAAAGAGAATGGATAGACAAAACAAGTAGGGACCAATCAGGGAGCAAAACATTTTAAAAAAACCTTGTACTTACACTCATGGGGACAAAAGCCATATTTGCCATCTGCATCGAAGTCTTTTGTTGTGGAACACCAGAGGAACCCGTCGCTGCGTCCTGCGTCTGTGCAGCTGTTGTATTCCTTACCATTGAACCAGAAGGGAAACTTGCAGTATTCTCCATCTGCGTTTCCGTACTTCACTCTAACCACTGCACAGAGAATAGATGTAATGGGGAAATTAGTCACCGACCAATATCAAAATTAGTCTCTGGACTTCTTTTTCTTTCCCCCCCTTTTTTTTTTCTGGATAATACTGATACGGAAATGTAGTGTGGATTGCCACTTTGAAATTCTATACGCTGTTAGTCTCTCTATTGGCAAGATGATCATAGCTGAAATAATAACTGGTAATTTTGAGAGAATTACATAGATATTACTCATGGTGAAGTGTTAGAATGAACAGGCCTTAAAATCAGCCCAGAAAAATATATATGTTGTTGTTACTATGGCAATGCAAACTTATAAACATGCTGTTAATACATTTAGCAATTTAGTCTCTTTGGTAATGTGGTCTAAAGTGTTCAGTACAGTTTGAAAGGCTCCAGTTGAGCATGAGCTTGACTATGCCTCGTGCCTCATAAACCACTTTAGTATTTGCAATTTGACTTGAACAAGATCTGCTGCGCTGGGGGATGTGGTGGTAATGCAGGCACACCCAGGTCCCGGGTTTTATTTCCATTTGTCACACGTAAACACTTTTCTTAAGACTGCAGTACTGGTGCTCTAGTATATATTACTGCACAAGTAACTCGCTTATCCATAGCACTTCTAGTAGCAGTAACTACTTAAGCAGTATATCCACGGATACAGAAAACAGTTTCCTCGTTGTTCTTAATCCACTCTGCACGAGGGAGTTATATTTCATTTGTTTATGACAAGTACCATGAGTATATACATTCTTATTCAGGAAGTTGGTTCCATTTTTAAAGACTGGAGCCACAGTCATCATAAAGTGGAGGTCAGCAAAAAAGCGCTGGACAGCCTGCCTCTTACAAGTGAACAAGGTATTGCCGCTTGTGCACTGAAGCATTCCAAATCACAGTTCTGGCTTTGTACTTTTCCTACCCTTCGTTAAGGTTATGCAGCATCAGGCCTGTTATTCAGTTTTTTCAAGGGGTAATGGTAGAGGAACAGGAAGGGAAATCCTACAAAACAGGAATTACATAAGCATTTTGTAGAGAACAATTTAATTTGCATGAATTAATTTTCATCTGTAGGAATATTTTCCCCTAGCATTTATTGACACGTCAATGAAAACATTTTAGTGCAGTGCCCGAAGCAGCACTAAAGCAGAGCAGTCAGCAGACCGCATGTTCTGAAGCATTTAAGTTTTGTACCTTGCCCCTCTCCAAGAGTCCACAGTTCATCATCATCAAAATGGGAGTCTCCTCCAATTCCTGGCCCCGGCGCAAAGGCGTGAGCCAGGAGACCGTCTTTGCCATCAAACGGATAGCCATCGCCATGTTCTGCAGGAGAAAGCAGACAAAAAAAAACCAGTTTCTAATGACCTCAACTCTGTCAGAGCGTATACATGAATGATGATTATCATATGTACTTTCCCATCCAAGACAGCATCAGAATATTCTAGTGAGTGGTATGGGCTGGACTGGCAAGATTGAACCAGAAGAGAGGAAGCCAATTCTTACAGAGAACATAAAGTGACAGTCCTGCGGTTGTCACAGCATGTTGTTTTATATATCACAAGCATTGTGGAAGGGACTCAAGGACCGAGAAGAGCAGTGAAGTGTAGTACTTTGGATGTATGACTGCATGCACACTGTTATTTCTCAATGGAGACTAGTAGGAGCTATAAAATAAACATTGTGAATGAGAGATTTTTCAGAGGATTTGTTCTGGTCTCCAGCACAGCCTTGAAGGTAAAGGCAGACTTCTTATTGCAGGCTGCTTTTGTCTCTTATGCCTCAGACGGCTGTGCTCTTTTCTTTCCACAGGATACCAACTATTTAAGCAGGAAAGCAAATCGTCTGCATGGTTCTCAGCAGTGAGCGTTTGGAAAGCTAGCTCTTATTCAGCGCCCTGCGTCCTCTGAATGAGCCTATCCCTCTTCCACATCAACCACTCCAAGACTCGGGCTGCTCACAGGGCAACAGCATTTTAAGTAGCTCTCCTGTAATTGCACTGTAGGCTTTTCTTGGAAGTACACCGCATGTGGGTAAGGCAGGCTGGCAAGGGCATAACCCTGGTATTCATAGCTTTCCCACCGCAGTGACCTGTGCTTCAAAGCTGGCTGCCAGCATCTCCAGTTGCATCATTTCAGGCCTTTTGGTCTGATGGCTTGCCATTTAGCAGAAGCCCTCAATACACAGGCCTGATTCTCTGCTCTGTTACACTGATTTCATGCTGCTGTCAGCCTCTTAATACTAGTTCAGTTCATTCATTTCAGTAGGCTACTGTGTCAGTTGTCCTGGGAGTGAGATTTTGACATGAATTTAGATACTTCGCTCCCATGCTTTGCTTGAAAATGAACAACAATGGGGATGTCCCGACTCCTGTGAATCTGTAGGCAGTAAGGTGATAAGAATGAATGAATGTGGGAGAAATTCTCCCACTATTTCTGAGCTGAGCAAAATCAGCAAGTACTGAAATCAGCAGGAACACTTCTGCTTTTGTAAGACTTCTTTCTTGTGAACCAAGCCAGCCTGGATGAGGATCTGAAGTTTTGGGTTCTGTACAGAATCTCTGAAGCTTTTGAGGTCAACTCATCAGTAGCTAAAGCAAAGAAAACCGACTTGAAATGGAGGCTTTTACAAAGAGCTCACTTATTCTTTGAACTGTTCACTTCACTTCCCATGTCTGCCTCCCAAGTGACTGGCTGTACAAGTATCTTCATTAGTATTAAAAATTCTATGACTGTCTGTAAGAAGCTAAAATGCCTCAGGTATACACTGAACAGTTATGTATGCTCTTTCAGAGGAAACCAAAAATAATTGAGAAGGCATGTACAACTAAAATGAATCAAGTTGCTCATCGGCTGAGCAAAAACCAGAATTTAGCATAAGATCTGAGTTTTGAAATTTTTCAAGACCAAAGAATGTGTTGAAAGTCTTCAGTTTGCTGTGCTAAAGAACAGAGACCAGCTATGGAGTTAAAAATGAAAGGCTCAAATCCATTTTTAAGGTCCCATACGTTAGGACCTCTGCCACTACTACTGGAAAACTGAGCATGGAGCGACAAATGAAGGCTACGGTGGCATTCCATTCTCTTCTGTGGCGGGATGCCAGCTCGCATCATCTGAAGATCTGTACCAATATTTCCTGTTTCTATTTCTGATTGGTAAATTTAAAAATAAAATGTTGCCCCTAGCAATTCTCTTTTGGAAAGATAAATATAGAATAAGGATATTGTATAAATATTTTTCTCTGACTCTCATATATAAAAGAGAAAAAGTGAAATTAGATCCTAGCCTGTGTAAGCCAAGTGCAAACTAGGACAAGGTTTGCCAGAAAGGCTCATGGGTACTACTTATTGAGGGTAAATCATTCCAATACTAAGGATTAATGAAAGGAACAAAACCAAAAACATATGGAAAAACAGAAAAATATACCCCATCGGCCAAAATTAATCATAATGTCTGCTTCTCCATCGTGTATTCGGTTAAATCTCAGCGGTGTGACATCACTCCAGACTTGAAAGGCTCGGGCGAAGGCATCATCTACTGTCTCGGGATCCAAATCCGGGGTATAGCCTATAATCCTTCGAGGTAAAAGGAAGAGTTAAGAAACACATAAGCCTCCTCCCAGTATTTGTTGCTTACTGATCTTAATGCTGAACAGACTTAGAAACGGGTTAAGAGGTAACAGTGCTCCATGTGAGGTCCGGACTTCACGCTGCTTCAGAGGCATGTTTAGATGTGGCCCTTACTATTTATTTTCCTTTGGAACCGACACAGCAGCATGAATTATTTAGCCAGAGGCTGTGAAAGTCGCGTGGCATTTGCCATGCACAAAGTATTCAGGGTTTTGCATCAGTGCTGGGGTGCTGGCAAGACAACGCCTCATGTTCTTTCACTTGGTTAGATGTGAGACTTAAGTTTTTGTGACCTACTTAACGAGCTCGCAGGTCGTGCTCTCACTTTAGACCTGAACATACCAGCACATCCCTGATTCATAAGATTTAGCTGCCAGAAAAAAAGCTCAATGCAATTCTGTAAGTCTCAAGACTGAATTGTTTTTTCTCTAATAACAAGGAAAAAGCAGCCCTTCTCCCTCACCGTTGTAGCTAGCTATGTTTTGTTTCATGCCAAGTGAATATTAAGTCTCTACCAGTGCGTGGGTTACACTGGTGGTAGCATATACGGGGAAGCACGAGGTTAAAGCATGTGGGATAAAGCCCTACACCTGACTTAAAAAAAAAAGGAAAACTCATAAATATTTTTTTATATATCTATGTGCTGATTGGACTTATTAGTGCCTTGTATTACAGCCAGCTAACATCTGTGTAAAGAAAAGTTTCTAACCCTTTGCTGCTGATGCTGTGTAAGGGATGAAACTACTTAAGGTGTAGGGATAGAGGAAGCAAAGCAGCCGTACGGAGCTGTGAGAGCTGCCACAGGTTTTTTAAGCATTCATTAGATGGTCACAGAATGCAGGATGTGTTGAGTCGTAACTCGTGAGGCAGCAGCACACCCGGTCTCGCACCTAAGACAAATTTGCTGTTTGTTTTCTCCTGCCAAAGGTTCTGTCCTGGACCACTTGAGCCAATGGGATGTTTTTATTATGGACTTCAGTAAGAGCTGTATTGGTCCATAACCCTCTAGGGCAAGAGTTAAAAATGAAAATATGCCTCACCTATTGCAATAGGTTTGCTTTAAATCATAAATCATTTCACCTGACCTTTAACTGCTGCTCACATCTATGTGCTTGGTCTGTGAGGCACTTTTGAGACTGCTTAGATTCCCAAACAACTGTGTGGTGGAACAGCCTTCTTTCATTGGGGCTGAAATCCCGTGCATTTGCCATATTCAAGGTATGGAAACAGCAGATTAATTAAGCGTGGTGCTTTACCAGGCTGTGGCAATTGACTGCATCTTAGCAATTAGAAAATTCTGTGATCATAAATGAGCATTTTTAAACTCTTAGAAATAATGCACATAGTGGGCATACTATTTTAGTACTATAGTGCCTAAGTTTTAATACTATATTGCCTAAGTTTTCACGTTCCTCATGTTGTTAGATCATGTGTTTAATAAGAAAAGATCTTAATTTTAAATTTAGGTAGCAATGTTTGCTCCCTTTGTTGCCTACTACTTTTTTCTCATTGGCTGGCTGCTGAAGGTGAATTTTATTTCGTTGTGTTCGTGATTGTTTAATACTGTAAGCTGATAAACAAACAATGTTTGTTTTCTCTTAAAGTTTATTTGATGATCTCCAGTTTTATGGCTGCTGAATCTGGAGGACTTTGTCCTTCTCCATGTCCTCTGCAGTCAGTAAGTCCCGCGGTCCCACCGAGCAGATGGGCACGTAAGGTACTGCTGCTCTAGATCCTGTAGGATGCTTGCAGCAGAGCAGAGAAAACCAATATCTCTTTAGTCTTGACCAGAACCATAAAACCGAGCTTTAGATGATTATTCCTGAACCTTTACAATTAGTAACTTCAATGTTTGCTCAAGCATCTAGGAGCTATCCAAACACAAGGAGATCATAATTCAAGGAATCCTCTGTAGGCTGCTAAACAACTCCTTGCTTCAAAGTGCCTTGTTCGATCGCTTCTTAAAAGTGCTCTGGTTATGTACGAGCAACACCCCGCATCGTCAGGCAGTACCTGTATGTTATGTGGTTCTTTTCCCATTTTGGCTTTCTTGGAAAGAAGTTGTAATTGGCCACATCTGGGTTACCACAGCGAGGTTTCTTCATCGTCTCAATTGTATTTTGATCCAAGTCTCCTGTTTCGGGCAGCCCAAAAAATTTCTGCATTTTCTTCAGGGTATCTTTCAGTACAAATAAATTGCAATTGTCTTTTGGGCATCCATAGTACTTATTCAGGTATTGCTTGAAGGGGAGAAAAAATAGGCACAGAACAAAGACTTTAAGATTCATAAAAGTGATAGGTAATCATTACAAATAAATACTGTGATTCCCTGTTAGCTTTCCATCTGTAATTTGCAAGTTTTCTTTTCAAAATTACCATTAGTAACTGAGAGACCAGCAGAATCGCCTTAATTGACACAAACCATCCTTGATCACACAACATCGCTAATTAAGCAATCATTTCCACTTTTAGCTATCACCTTTACTTAATGAATTGCTTTATTAATAAGTAGAGCATAGAGCTTTAATGTAAAACTACAAAGTAAAAATGAGTTTATCTTTTTGGATTTCATTATGATGTATAAATCTGCTTACAGTTTTAGATTTGGAGCATTTTTTTTCCTGGAAGACTCTGTGGATTATTGAGAAACTTGTCAAGTTAAGGTATCAAAGCAATCACACAAATGAGAGCACATTAATTGAAAAGGAAAAAACCAACATTGTTTATTCAAACCACATAGAGCTATTTGAATGTTGTGTATGTTTGGTTTTGAGTCAGCCATTGCAAAGACCTGAGGAAGAAAGGCTTTTGTAACATCTCAGTTGCCTGGACACAGTGCCCAAACAATCTCTGCATGCTTTAAAGACCATCAAGTGCTCCAGCAGGTCGTGGCTGGGCTGAGCCTTCTGGTGCATCTGTGGTGACAGATGGCAACGTTTTCTCTCCTTGGAAAACAGTGGTCGTAAAGCATCAGAAAGGCAGCACAAGTCCAGTATTTTGATCTCTTCTCCAAAGTAACATCCACCCAAGTCTTCCCCAGTTCCCATTTTGATTGGCAATCACCTGATTTAGTCACCTAATTAGGAGATGTAGCTCAGTTTAAAAAAATAAAGAAAGAAAGAAATGAGGCAAAGAGCATGTGAGGCATCAGTTCATGCCTTTGAACCTCTGGATGCACTTTGCAGGCACACCACTGTAGTTCCACTTACATGTTAAATCTGCCTCCTGGGATCTGCTGCCCTATCCCAGAGGGGCAGGGGGTCAGCCTGTTCCCTGGTAGCAGTTACAGTTAAGCAGCCTTATTTTTCAAATATGTGCTGATAAACCATGTATTTACATTAAACTAAACTGGAGATAGGCAGCTGTGGCCCTGAGTATCCAAACATGCTCCCCACCTTCTGTGCAGTACACAAGTGGGCTCACACAAAAAATTTAGGGTTCAGTAGCTTTTTCTCCTTACATTCAGCGTTGACTGCCAGAATAACGGAACTTCTTCAGGCAGGGACCAACCCTGCAGGAATGTCTGGCAGCCTCTAGCACGTGTTGAAAGCTGCCATGAAAACATTGCCATTCCAAGTAACAGCGTGACCCCTCACACAAAGCAAACAAGAAAATTTCCACTTACATCTCCAGCAACTGTGTAAAATCCTTAATCAACTCTATTCCTAACTGGAGAATAGCAGATATGGCCTAACAACAGACTGCTGGCTGCTTAGAGGTGTTGGATGCAGCGTTGGGATCCAAACTGAATTTGAGAAATCCTCTACTTCAAGCTGTTGCCTTAGCTCAGGCTGTTAGAGAGGCCAGCTCAGTCACGTTGTTTAGCATAGGTACAGCTTTAGATTGCTGGATGCACATCCTCACTGAAGAGTAGATAAATGGATTCAGGTGGAGATGCTGGTTTGGGAGCATCCTGAATGCTAATTACCTACCACCATCTATTAATTTGCATTCATAGAGTCCAAACAGCTTGACTAATGATCTGGTGTAGGCTTTATCCAACAGTGAACTTAGCCGTTCTCTTCTATGTGCACAGAGTTTTCAGGAATTGCAGGCTGTAGTTCAGGGTTGCGTTACTCTGTGCTTAGCTCTAAAGGGAGTGCTACAGCCATGTCCAGTGGCAGGTGTTCCCAAACTGGTGCTGAGTGAGGCACAGAGCTCAGGGATGCTGCTAGGCAGAAAGGTTACCAGTAAAACTCTTCATAGGAGAGGAAGAAGCATCCTTCAGGTACTGTACCCAGCGTATTAACTACAAATCCATGGCAGGAAAGAAAGCCAAGTAGATAAGGTAAAGGTGTATTTTCCAAAAATGTATCTAAAATATCATAGAGAAATATCTTAAACCAAGGAATCCAAGAAGCTTGGCAGAATGACAGCACATGCGAATTCTTGTGATGTGAATTATTTCCGAGGGAAACCTTACTTTATGTAGTTCATTGATTGACTGAATTTCACCCAGAAGATGGGACGTAAGACCTCTACATCAGCAAAACATAGGAAAGGATATTTGATGACTCTAGTTGGTCTGTACATGGATTTCACCAACCCTTTTGTTAAGTCCTGGAGAACCTCATTCTACCCTACCTAGGAAATGGCTCAGAGTTTACTCAGAAAAAGGATTTAATCAAGATGTTACACCATTTCCGTCAGGAGATCCTCCGGCCACCTCCTGACTCAGCACAGACTATGCTTAATCTTTATGACTTTTATAACAACGTTTTCTGATGTGGTATTTCTCCAGCAGAGGCTGCAGCACTGGCAAGTAATGGTTTCACCATTGCTACCAGTAAGTCTCTCTCTGCTCAGAGTTAGTGGGGCCTAGTGGCTTTATGCGCAATGCAACAAGGACATGATCGAACAGACCCAGTTAGAGCATCTGCTCCTATCCTCATTGTAATGTAGTTTTGATAGTTTTTTGTCTGTTTGTATCTGCCAGTGACGTACCATGACATAGCACAGACTGTACATCAGAAGTTTACTGAACAAACAGGATGCTGCTCTTGCTATTTTAGGTTTGCAAGCATGGTATAGAATGAAAAAAAATAGAAAGGCATGATAAAGAATTGTGTTTGGTAGGATTCTAAATAAAAAGCCCCTCTCAGTTTTTCCTAAAATGGAGATTTTAGTGAAGATGAGAAATGAACATAACCAGCTGTTCTATGAGGAGAGAATCCTGAAGGAAATGTAGTGTCTGTGTAAACCACAGCTTGGCCTAAGCTGCGAAATTCAGTTTCCCCAGAGTCAGCAGGGAGCTGTGGTGATCAGGAATTTTGATCCAGCCCATTAATGAAACGGGGTCCAGCTGCAACATAGCAATTTGTGTCCCCATGCTGAGTGCTGGGGCTGTGCGGGTGGAGGGGGTGAGAGAAAGGCAGCCAGCGAGCTTTACCCAGGGACACTACCAGAAAGACAAAGAAGAACTGCAGTGTTAAAGCAGCTTGTAATTTTCCTCTGAGTACACATAATAAATAGGTTGCTTGAAGGAAACAGAGACGAGGGGAGATGTGGATTGCTGTTATTGAATAAAAGCCTGACTGTGTCTAAGAAAATAGATTATTTCAGGGTGGTTAAATTACCATTAGACATGTCTGACCCCACTCTCCTCTCCCACACATGCTGCCCCCCATCCCCTGGCTGCCATGCTGCCAAGACAAAAGCCTGGGTGAATGTGTTTAGTTAAAGCCTGAGGAGTGCCCTTTTGGGGTCTGTTTTGTCTGTTTTTCCTAAACTTTCCACGACAGCCCCCATCTGGAAAGTCTCTCTACCCTCCCCCAGACCTTCTTTAACCTGGCAAGCTTTCCCAGGATGCACACCAACTCCTCAAGAAAAGTGACCAATGTTGAAGCCTCTATATACTAAAATAAGAATAATTTATCTCAATCTTCCTTAATATGGAATTGCTGCTGAAGAAGAGAGATATCTATAATTTACATGCTAAAATAACGTTAATCCGTCTCAATCTCCCCTTAAATGGACTTTCTCATAATGTCACTTTTATGAAGGTACACAGGGCTAAAATCAGGTTAGAATAAAATGCTGTAGAGCTATAGCTATAATTTGCTAATGTCACTTTCAAAAATCCAAACTCCTTTTCTTTTTTATTTTTTTTTTTTTTGTTCCAGACAGAATTTGGAAAAGACCATTTCTTTAAATGTCTGAGTTTTTTTGTTTTCTGAAGTCAGAAGCAGTCATGATGGCTTCTGAAACTCAATCAGTTGTAATTGTCCCTTAAAGCTGTTTATGCAATGCACAGCAAACAGTCTGCAAGCAGAGTCCTGAGCGCTGGGTGATGCATGCATTAAGCCCAGGTTTACATAAGTGAGTCGCAACAGCCCTCCGTTCTCTTCGATTTAAGTCAAAAATCAGACATTTCTGTTTGGTCTTTTCCCCTCTTACCATTGGAATCTGTTGATTACGGCCGTGATGATTTAATGACATTATTTTGTACGTTCTACATTCAGACTTAAGGAAAAAAAAAAAGACTTTCTTTGCTGTCTTTAAAATTTTTAAGAGAGGAAACATTACTTGGCTCTAGTTTTCCCTTCTGAAAGCTGATACCTTTGCTCGCTAGCAAGCGCTTCCAGAGACTCTAGAGAGAGAATGCTGCAGTCATTTCCTAGCCCCAGCTGAAAGAAGAAAGAAACATCTGCTTATGAAACAACAATATAAATCTGAAGCAAAGATGAAACCAACACTTACCACTGCTAGTTCTTTGTCTGTTTTTGGAGTGCTGTCTCCCGGAAACTTAATGATTGGTGACGGTGCAGCTAAAGTTTTGTTAAAAAGATACACTTGGAGTAACAGGACTTTAAAAACGAAGCCAAAGACAATGTGAGTCTTCATTCTGCCTAAACTTGCGCTATCCTCTTTGGAAAAAGCTTTTTCCCGACTGGCTGTCAGTTACTTTAGCTGCACAGTACACCAGTTGCTTATCTGCCCATCTTAACTCTCTGCACCGTTTTCTCTTTTGCTTGCTCTAGCAATTCCTTTGTATGTTTAAAACATCCAGATGCGCAGTCTCAAGCTACCACAAGAGGAAGTCTGAAAACTAGTGGAAACATGAGAAAAGGCAGTTACCAGATGTGATTGCTGTGATTTTAAGGTAGCAACAGGCAGATACTTATTACTCCTGAAAGAGGCACGTTTTTTCCTCATTTGCATGTATGAGAGCAGTTAGTAATGCCAGAGAGCAGCAAGAGGTGAGACCATACTTCATACTGAAGTGTCCAATGTAAATCTTAAATTAAAACAACAACAACAAAACACTGAACATTAGTTTCCTGCCTAAGTATTTGCATTATTTTAGCCTATTTTCTTGCCACAGACATCATAACCTGCCTTAGCCATGTATGTGGTTACGCTCGTACCCTTCAGTAACCACTTGGATCACGTACTTTGAGGCAGCCCCTGCATGGAGCGGTGCGAGGCTTCTCGTCCCCCCCCGCTGCACAAACCCCAGGTCTGTCTGCGTGGGGCTCACCGGCACGGGGCACTGGCATCGCTCGCTCCCTGCTTGGTGCAGACCGTGGGTTCCGAGCTCTGGGTGAGACTCTTGGGGCTGGGTCGGTGCAGTGTTTGTAGCCAGCTCGAGGCTTTGCCACCATGTGCATGGTGGGTCACCTTTGGCTCTCTGTGGGGTAAGAGAGGATCAGGCAATTTCTGCAATTAGAAATAGTGCTCAGCAGCTGGTGTCGGGGGAACTGTGCAAAATTCAGGGCTTGTGGCGTGAGTTTGGCCCGCTGGTGTAGCTGCCTTCATTTGAAATGTTGGTAAAAGCATGGCCATTGTCATGGCTAAGCTTCTTACTCCATCCTTCATGATATCTCCGGCTTGGAGGTATTATTACAAGCTAAATGTTGTTTTAGCTGTATATCCTCAATCCTAGGGGCTTTCCTCGTGACTTTTTAAGATGGGAGGCTGGCAACTCTGCATGAATGCAAACTGTGTTCTGGCCAGCCATCTGGCACAGAACTGTTCCTATTAAACGGGAGCGCAGCCACCAGGGTTCCTCTGAGCCCTGTGTCAGCAAGGCTGTGGCACCTTTCCCCTAAATGTTGCTGAACGAAATGGATCTGGATACGACAATCTCTACCAAGTAGGGCTCTTAATGAAAAGGAAATGTTTTGCTGGTGTTTGGTTAAGTATTGATAATACTTTGAGATTTGATATTGACAGTTATTTGACTTAGCTAATACCGAGCTGTTCTGCCAGCTGCAGCCCATCACCTGCGAACCAAATGATCCATTTCAAACTGGGGGCCAGGCAGTTCAGGGAGAAGCATTCCCAGGAGCTTTTGCTGCCCATGCAGTTTGGTGAAAAGCAGGCACTGCAGCT
The DNA here is from genome assembly GCA_011076525.1 of Nettapus auritus. Classification (NCBI taxonomy): domain Eukaryota; kingdom Metazoa; phylum Chordata; class Aves; order Anseriformes; family Anatidae; genus Nettapus; species Nettapus auritus. The sequence continues at coordinate 14,385,430 of CM021775.1, forward strand.
GTATGCACAGCCACCGGCTGAACCAGCCGTGGGAAGCTGCACATAACGCTCGAGGGAGAAGAAGGAGCTGCAGGAACTTTGAACACGAGTGGGGCTCTCTTTGTAAGTAGGTAGCTCTCCCACCCTTCACATAGGATCCTAAAAGCACTTGAGTTACAATGAACAACTTTCCCCTAACGGTTCAGCTTTGAAATTACATCCTCTTCTTTTCCAAGCATTGCCTTAATAAATGGCAGTTCTGAAAATCAGAACGTTTTTCCACAGCCCTGCTTTTTGTTGTGGGGAACGGCTCTCCTGCCTTGTTTGTGATGACGGCTTCTATTTGGGTCTGGCTACACCAAACTGCAAGAGAGCAAAAGCTAGGAAAGACTCACTAGGTGTGCCAAGTTACTGTTATCTGATCCTTAATGAAGCAAGTAAAAATATTGCGTGCTATGCTGCAAGACTCTGCGCTTATCTCTGCTGCGGAGCAGGTCGAGGGCTGCTGTAAATCTTAACGCATACAAACCACGTCATTTTTGTAGGAACTTTCATGTCTTTTAAGATGGCTTAGTAGCTTTCACTTTGAAGGGTACTGCAGTGAAGCCATTTAAAGCCAAATGTGTCCTGGCACTTTCCCCTTGCGCTTATAAGCCTCACTGAAGTCTTGTGAATGCTCAGACATTCTCCACATGTCCTGATGAGTGAAGAATCAGAAATGGATGAGGAAACTTGTGAATGGGCTGTGAGATCCCTGCAGCTTGAGAATCTCGCTGTATTTAGTTTATCTTTGCTGGCAGTAGGAATAGGGCACCTTTTAAAAACATTTTCTCAAAAAATCAGCAACAAATATGGTTCTGCTGTGGAACATTTTTTCTCACCTTCAGTTGGGGTTTGCTGGCAAACTGCTTTCCTGAGACAGCTTCTGCTGGCGAGCAGTTAAGCGAGTGATGTGCAATTAGGAAGTACAATGCATGATGGAATTCCGGATTTATGGGCACTGGGGTGAACCCAGATATTGACTGTTCCCTGAAAGGTGGTGTCATCCGTTATCACATGAGATCAGCAGCAATTCACGAGATCCTAGCCAAGAGTAGAAGTCCTAGCGTTATATGACTAAGTTCAGGATAAAATGTTTCTTGTTTCCTTACACTTCTCGTTGAGTTCCATAGGACATCCTGTTCTCAGAGGGCTATGGAGGTGATGTTTTTTCAGGCAAGGACTGCAGTGGTGCTAAATTCTGGGAGCAGGGAGCTCCTGCTGCTGTCGGCCTCGAGGCTGCCTTTGTTTTGAGCCCGCAGTTGGGCCGGATGACTTCCCGGGCCTTTACAGCCTGAGTTACTCCATGGTCCTACCAGTCCAGTGAATTTGAAACGGCACGCTATGGTGTGTTTTCTGTTCTCAGATAAGCTCAAAACTAGGGAGGGAGGCCCTGAAACACCTGAGTTGATGTATTCTGATATTTACAGAGGTACACTTTGACTTCTGTTAAGGCTTACTTCATAAATGCTCCTTGTCATTCCAAGCTCTGAAGAGATTTCGTCTTATGCTGGCTGGCAGTTAGTGAACTGATTCCTGGAAGTTAAAAAGAAGGGGAAAAAATAAAAAGCCAATGAAGAGGCAGAAGAACAAGACCCCCTGAGAAGGTAACATAAGGCCTTCTACCTGCTTCATGGAAGAGCTGTCATCTCTTGCCTTAATACTCAGTCTGCAAGGTACTTTGTCTATGCACAGAGTCGCTACCTCTGGATTAGCTACAGAGAGCGAACGCAGTTATAAGCACGTCTACAACCTCTACGTGTTTCTGGAAAAAAATCATTTCCATGTTGCATATCACTTCCACGTTCGGTAAGATGTTTATGCAACATACGCATTAATTTCTCTCTCCTGAGTCATAGAGAGCCACTCTCCAGTTATTGTGTTTGTTTCGGGTCAGAACCATTCCATGTTGAGGTTTTAAAAGCATTTACTTTATAAGTAAGATGCCAGATTAGCTTTTCAAGTGCCTACTTTCATGCATTAATAGGAACTGTATGGCAGAAACCACACATTCTGAGATGCCAAATGCCTCTTTTGAGGACATCCTTCAGTAATAACAGTAAAAAGGGAATCATTATGTCTTGTGTTATTGAGCCGTAAGCTACATATCTTAGTAGATCTGGCTGTGATAAGAGACACATGAGCATGCATTAACATGCTGCTTTTATCAAAGGATTTTTCTGTTTCCAGAAAATTATTTTTTAAATGTTTCAGGAGCACTCAGCAGTTTCAGGATTAGACTTCAGATGGTGTCCTGGGTAATTTGCTGCAGAGTAGTCAACCCTCCAGAAATACACTGTAGCAATTCCTCCTGTCACTAATTCCAAAATTATATCAAAAGCTGATGATTTCCTGGTGGTTTCAGAGCAAACGTTAGGCAGGGTGTCAGCGAGCACAGTCCACGGGAGGATGATGGATTTATTCTTAGTGGCTTTTTCATTATTCATAGTGGGTTTTTAGGTTTTAAATTGCTTCTTGCCACATGTCTGACTTGTAGGGTGCCGCAGTAGAAAGTTGCAAAGTTCTTGTGGTGGTGCCAGCGTGAAGCCCCCCAGCCTGAACCTGGGGCACACACAGCTCATTTATCCACTCGCTGCTATTTCTTTGAGGTACCTCTGCTGAAGACGGACCGCCCATGCAGGTGATGGTGTTAATATACATTCTTCTGGTGTTCTGCACAGGGAAGGCACTGAGCTCCAAGCATCTGCCTTTCTGCACCTGGAAGAGAAGTGGGGAGCTAGCTGCGGATAACTGGTGGAGACAAGTGGCCATGTAGGAACACAGAAAGGCATAATATTAGCAGTTGGTCTGTTTTAGTCAAGTTGTCTGCAGAAAGCAGCGGTTAGTCACAGCAGCGTCCACTGGAGTTTAAAGGGATTAATAACTTCAGCAAGAACTCATTTATATTGCAGTCAAGTGAGCTCCTCTAAGACACATATGGTGAAGAGTTGATCCTAACAGAGTGTAAGCCTTAAACATCCACATCATTTATTATCTGGATATGCTCTGTGCCTGCTCAGCGGCTGGCTCAACCCCTGTGATCCAATTCACTGTATCTGACCACCACATGAGGGAGTCTTTAAACTTGGGGAATCGGTGCCTGCGTGTGTGTGCATGGAGGGGGGAGCGCGGAAAAACGTACAAAGGGTCAGCAGTTGGTACCAGATGTGATTTTCAGCATTTAAGGTAGCAATTACATTTTTGCTTTTGTTTCTCTCATCCCTTCCGTTTTGGGAAGTTAGGTCCTAAGGATGTGAGGTTCCTTTGACACATGGATTTAGTTTGTTAGCTTGCTGCTAAATTAGAAATGAATTTCTAGTAAATCCATTACCTCAGGACAAGGCGTTTTTCACTGCATTTGTTCATTATGCTTCTGCCTGAACCAGAAATTCCTGCTTGGGACCTCAGCTGGTGTTAACTGGCATGGCAAAGCTTCTGTTGGGTGAATTAGCTCAGTGGAAACACGCTGAACTACTTTGGTCAAAACCCAAGTATATGTGTGTGTCACCCATACAAACTTCTCTGTGCCTACTTAGCACTGCCAGCTATCCTAGAGAAGGTTTAAAATGCCAGCTCCTTGGGTAAAGTCCGCTCTTGTCCCTGCGCATTTTCCTGGTGTACTTCTGGCATGTTTTAATTAATTCTATTTCAAGTACCTGGTAGGATGAAAGGGCATCCTGTGAGCTTTGAATCAAGACCAAAGTCCTGATGCTGCAATATTTGCTTAAGTTTGGTAAAGTTGGCGTGATCATAGGTAGCACTGGGGATGGATCCTGCTGTCCATATTGACGCTGGCTTGTTGTTGGTAGAGAGCTACATAATTCCTGCTGCTTCAATTTCAGAGAGTCCCCAAGGAGCACCTCGCCAAGTGACCCAATTGCCAAGTTCCAGGAAGGTGCACGTTACCTACAAACAGCACCACGCCAAAGCTGGGCTGTTCCCCACTGCTCACGTGTTCATGGCCGAGATCTTTGCTGGAACAACCCCGAGCAGGTCAGAATAATGGTTCTGCTGGCTTTGCTGCTGCCGCCGAGCAGCCGCTTGTTGATAGGCACTGTACGTCCCACTTGTCATTATAACACCACGATTCAGACACCGAGGGGCCTTAATTAATGACTTTGAAGATCTGGTCTTTTATAATTCATGACAGAACTTTAATTAAAATCAAACATATAGCAGTTGAACTAGCAAAGGATTTAAAGTGCACAATCTTTGATGGAGAAAGTGATTCCCTCTGACCACTAGCGCTGTATGCTGAATGCAAATTCCGTTTCATTACAGCACTCAGAGAACAGAATGAGCTTTTTTTGAAACAGAGAGGTCCCTGTTGTTATAGACTCTGGAAAATGGCAAGGCCAAGGGGCCTGTAGTCATTTGATTTCCCCCTTCCTTGCCCCCCTTTTCTCTTTCTAAATTCCTCATATATTTTACATGTCTGTATTAGTTGGAAAAAAAAAAGGGACAGAAATTTGTATAATGCTTACATTCTCCTTATTTATACAGTTGGCGTGTAAAAATGCTGTGTATGGATCAAGGACTCACTCTAGGACTCCTGTGAAGGCAATGAGCAAACTCTTATTGCACATAAAGGGAAACTGAACCACCGTTTTCAGCCAGAGTGAAGGGGAAATTAATGTATTTTTGAAAAATTCAGCATAGTGCAGTGATTGATTATATATTTTCTTCTGGCCTATGTTATGTTAGCTGAACTTAGGCAAATATGTAACAATACATTCCTCTAGATCGTAAGTAGTGCCACGGAATGTGTTTTTTTATGGCAATTTAATTTGTTTCAGTTTGGTCTTACTGTGTACTGTGATTCACCTGAATTTCGTATCAAGTATGTTTGATCTAGGGGACGTACATTGCTGTCCCGTTCCTGCAGTGAAGTTCTTTGAATGGACTTGATTGTCCTCTTGTTTTCTCTGCCTTCTTATGGTAAAAATTTAGAGGACGTTTGTGGCTTTGATTTTATAGTTATGGGTTTGTGTTTTAAGCTTTATTGTCTGGTCTACCTAGGGGTGGGCCTTCCTTTGGGGTTGCTGAGTTTCCCCATCCTGTGTATGGAGGCCAGTCCGTGATCTTATCTCCAGAAACAACAAGAAACCTAAACTACCTCTTACATATACAAAAGCTAACAGGCTGAACAGAATTTACAGCTGAGTAGATTTAAGGGAAATTGATCAATAAGTCACATCAGGATCTTTCACAGAAGAAATTGCCTTGAGAGATGAATGATGGAAAAGGAAGCATTTGAATAAGTTAGTCGCTGCAAGCTGGCGAAAATGCAGAAATTACTGGCTATGGAAGTGGTTTAACAGTAGGAAACTACAATCCACAAATAATTTTTCAACAGTTGATAAAAAATGGGTTTAATATATTTGGAACGTAATTCAAACATCTCTAGCTGACATCTTTACAGCGGCAATAATTTCTGTTATAAATAGCAAAATAGAAATAAATCTTATAAATATAAACTAACTTCCCTGGAAAGGCAAAGTTACCTGATTTCCTCAGTGGTTGTTCCTGGTAATGTTGCAAAAATGTGGTCAGTTTCATATTACTAACTTTTCACGTAGTAATTCAACCTGCTGTAACTGCACGTTGTGAACTGTTAAATCCTGGGCACAACTGGGGGAAAAAGATTATCTGGAGTTTTTCTTTGGGTTGTATCGGCAGCTTGCTGTGTTAAAGTACGTGTAATCCAACTGCAGCTTATTTACTGATCGAGCAGCATTTTGTGGCATCATGTTAGAAGAACTTTGGGTTGCTTTCAGATGAGACGTGCAGAAGTGTGCTCGGTGTCTATACCAGGGCTGTTCGGGCAGCTGCAGGCACTGCACATGTCGCAGGGGCTGGCTGAACAGGCTGGGAAGTAAACCGTGGATTTTATTTAGCCAACCAAGGCTTATGGATTTTATTTGGTGACTTACTTTCTGGTATTACTAGGCATCAAGGTCAGCTTATTTTCCTTTAACGAGACTGCTAGGTCGTTGGTCCATCACAGAGCGCTCAGGAGCAGCACCACAACCTCAGAGATGCCAAAAAGGAGAAAAATCAAGGGACCAGTGGGAATCCCAAAGGGGAGAAGTGAGGAAAGTCTATCAGCCCCCTCTGCTTACAAAGGGCTATTGAGTTCAAAGGAAACCTCCATCAGGCGACAGCCTGCACCAGCGGCACCACCTGCCTGTCCCTCAGCCGGCTGCACAGCCCTTAATGCGGGGAAGGGAATGAAGGCAGCATTTTAATGGTCGGCGGGAACGTTGCTGCAAAGGGATTAAATTCCAACTTTTTGTCTTTTAACGTTTTTATTACTCTTCCTATGCTTTTTATGGGCTGTTAATTTCTTTCATGCTTGACCATTATTAATACAGGGCAAATAAATGGCTAAACTACTTCCAGAGGCAACCTGATGGGCCATAGAGGATGTCCACGTTTTCCTGTCAGGGAGAGCGATCCTAGGGCCGTTTGCACAGGTTTGATGCTGTGTTTTATTCCTTATTTTAAGGTAATATTAAATAATGCTGCTACTGCTCCACACAAAATCTGGATCACATTTTTCTGTGTTTAGAAAGATCAAAGTGCTTAAGGTTTTACTCTGTGATCTAAATGGAAAATTTACTTTGTTTTTATTTCTTCTGGGTCCCCCCTGCACCCTGCCATGATGTCATATACACGGCTTTGTATCAGCAGTTATGATCATAAGTAAATCAATGTGTGTTTTCCGAGGAAAGTAAAATAAGCAGTAGGAACTTCTGTGTGCTATGATGGATTAAAAGGCATTACTGAAAGCAGGCCGTCCTCTGTGCTGGCGTTGCAGTGTTACTAAGTTTTCTTTGTTTTTTAGTATTTTTTAATTAGTATTACCATCATTGATGGAGTCATCTTCCTGATACAGGAAGGGATATGCTTCAAAATCCAGCAAGTCCTCTCGCTTTCAGCTCTTCACACTGGGAGGCTCTGCAGCCTCAGCAGTCTGAGTTAATTCTCTTCTACTCCTTATCTCCTCAAGAGCTTTGGGCAGGGCAGTCCCCGGGTCACCTGGGCTGAGACACGATGTTTTACTGCCAGTGCTGGTTTCATTCTGGATGCTGCTTTACTGAGCTTTTGTCCACTGCTCTGGTACTTGTGCCTGCCCTCTGCAAAGCTCTGGCAAGTAATTTATGGATCAAAAGTCTGTAACCTTTAAAAAAACAACTTTGTATTCTCAGGGGCTTCTTTTGGGAATGAAATAAGACTTTTTATTTTGGTCTACAGAGATCTCATCAATTAAGACAAGAAGCTTTTTTACACCATTGGTGTGAGACCCAGTCCTCCCTTTTCCCCAAACCCTTTTGGAGCATGGTGACACTCGTATTTGCTGCTGGGGGTCGTGCATAAATGAATCTGGAATATATTTCTTAGAGAACTGATCCAGTACCTTTTGTGAAGACGGAATTTATTTTTTGCTCAACTCAACGATACCTGAGTTTGGGGGAGGGAGGGTTCTTTACTTGTCCTACCTTCTCAAATGCCTTATTAGGTTTTGCACTGTGTCCATTGGAGATTTTTGCACATGAGCTCTTCGAGTTTTTTGCTCCAGAGAGAACAGACCCAGATTTCCTCCCAGAATTCACTCTTTTAAGGAACAGTTGCATTTATGTTGCTTATTATGATTTACATCTATAGTGCTTTGTGCTAAGCTATTTCATAAGTACAATAGCTAGTAAGTAAAGAAACTTCTGTTTTTGTTTCATTTACTTAAGCTCCTCAAGTTTATGTTTCCAGTAAAGCTGATGAAATAGTTGCAAGATGCTCTTTAAGGCTTCCCAGCACTGTGTATGGAGCTGGGGCTTGTCACATCTCAGGATTTCGGAGTTCTGATATGGGGGAAAAAAATGGAAGATCATCCTCAGCCTTCTGGATTTAATTCTAATCAAGGAAACCTATTTATATTGAAGTCAGATGAAATTCTAATAATCTGTAATGTTGCAGATTACAAGATGCTGCCCTCATCACAGTGAATCTGACTTTATACGGTGTTTCAGGAAAACAAGTCTTAGCTTTGTTTACACTGCTTTCTGTTTTATTGCAGTTATCACAGGAACTGATTCATGGCAATGATGAGTTTACACCTCGTAGGTTGCACAAACCTCCTTATACCCTCGTTCATTTTTTTTGGATTGTTTTACACAGCAGTAATACTTATTTTTGTTACACGCAGGCAGAAGAAAAGGCCAAATGCATTGGTGTATTTAATTCTCCTAGTTCTAGGAAATGCAGCACAACAGATATAACAGTGAAAGAAAACCCAGCCCTGGTAAGGGTGGTGAAGGGAAGAATCTGTCTCTTCCCTCAAACGTTTTTTGCAAGCTGTAACAGAATATTGCAGCTCTAGGGGAAGAACCAAGACTTTGATGGATTGGAAATTTGGTTATTTATTTTCTTATCTTTTTTTTTTTTTTTTTTTTTAAACCTGTATTTGCCAGTTGCTATGCCACGTCCATCCTTGTGGGATGGTAACCAAATTATTAACAGTTTATTCAAGATCTGGAACTTTTTGCAAATCACAGGGTCTGACTGCCAAAGGCACTTTATTCTTATGGCCTCAATTTGATAAAGCACTTGGGTGCTTGTTTGTACTCAATAGTCATGTGAAACAAAAGAGATCAATCACATATTTAAATGCTGGATTGTATTGTATTTGCTGGGAGAAAATTAAATGCATTTATCATTGCAAAGGATGTAAATTCTCTACCGTCAACTTCTGATGGGCTGAAGTTCAGTCAAAAGAATAGCTCTGCTCATAAAAAGTGTGAAGAGCGAAGCAGGCGGAATGGCACGAAGAATATTTAATACTTCCAAAGCACCTTTCACCCAATGAGTTCACATTGCTGTATGCACAAAAATGATCAACATTTCAACACCTCCGTGAACTAAGCTGAATATCTCCTTTCTCGGATGGGAGAGTCAAAGTACAAAGACTTTGAATGATTTCTCTGCATCAGTTGGTAGCAGAGCTAAGAATCATATCTTGGTTTGACTCAATCTGCCACGGTGTTACTGCTCATTCCATCTCTTCAGTCATTTATACTGTATGGAAGTGACAAGCTCTGTCATTCAGTGGATAAAATGCTTTTAAAATACGATTTCAGTACAGCTCTTACCATTCTCCAAGTGTTTTGTTTTGTTTTAATAAGAAGTTTGCCTTTTCCGCTCCCATAGCACCAAGCAGTGGCTTTAAATTTTTATTACGTTCATTCTGTTTTTTGCTTTGGCTGAGCACCAAGTTTGGACAAGTCAACTTGTCCAGTGGTAGCACACTGCTAAAAGAAATGTGCAAGTAGGCAAGACTTTGGAAAGCCATTCCCCTCTTACTGGTGTATAATACTGGCTGCCAAGTCTAAAGGTGCTAAAGGTGCTCCTCTCTCCCCTCTGTAAGCCCGGGAGTGGATTTTTGACAGTTGTTTTTGTGTAGAATATACTACTAGAAATAATTCTGTTCTCCTTATGTAGTAAACTCTGCAATTTTTATTTCCTAAGGAAAAATGCATAACTAAGAACCCCGACATTATGAGTTCTTCACAGCACAGATCTTCACGTTTTGAGCAAGAGCTTTCCAAGTGTGGTGGAACAGAAAGGTGTTATGGTCCTTGCAGCCCTGCCGGTGGACTCTTCTTTTCGGAGGCCTCGGAAGGTTGGCCATCCATTTCTCTGGGGGGCTGGACAGGGTCCCTTCCTTTAGAGACTTTGATTGTGTTAAGGTTTAGGATTTCCATTATATAGAAGCCAGATGCTTGTCTTAGTCCAGCTGTCTCTGACACACTGTCCATATGCATATCCCACTTCTTATTCCCATGCCACAAGTAACTTCTTCTGAAATGCCATAACACTGAGGGAACGGGCTGTAAAGCAGCGGCACTCACCCCTACAGACCTGCTCCCCAGATGTCCGACATATCTGCTTACTTAACGGAGATGGGCTTTTATTGTTGCTAACAATTAAGGGACAATAGAGCGGTGGGAAAGTGAGCTGGTTTTCTGCTCTCTCTGGCACATCGACAGCATCACTCTCAGGTAGATTTCAGTTACCAGATTTTTATTATTGGTGATGATACTTGAGCTCTTAGGATCGGACTTCAGATTCCAGGTTACGTTTGAGGAGCTGGCAGCATGAAGAAGGAAAAAAAGGAGAAAAGAAAATGGCTTGCTTTGTAAATTGAGTAGACTTAGTCTGGAAGACATCGAGGGACGCTAATGGTTCATTAAAGCACATTTCCATTTTTAAGTTCAAACAGAGTTTGGAGGGGAGAAAAAAAGGGTTGCTAATGGTGATTGTGGGGAAAAAAAAGGTCAAGGTATGAGAGAAACCGTGATGGACAGTCCATCATGCCCTTACTCCGTTAGCTGTTTTATGGTGTGTTGTTTTTGTTGTTGTTGCAAAGGTCGCGGTACAGAAGAATTCAGAGCGGTTGTTTCTGAGAGTTTGGTCGCAATGGGCTGCACCAGCTCTAATGCGTCTGAGCGGCTGTGGCCCGGCCACTGGGCTGTTGGTGATGAGTCGAGTCAAAGGCACTTGCTGAAGGGTTGTCAAGGTGAGCCAGGGGCCTTCCACTCCATAAGGCAGCCACACCCCAGTTTTCTAAACAACCTGTACTTAGTGTTTTGTTCAGATATGTTTCCAAAACTCCCCATCTTCTTTCTCCAATGTATGTGTTACTGGGAGGTCCCAGCCGTGCTGCATGCTTTGCAGAATACCTGTCCGAAGTCTGAAAACAGCATCGAATGAACTTTGAGGGGAGCTGAGCCATTCCCACACTGCGGACATACAGGAAGTATCTGCTGTGTCTTTTCTCTTTAAATACACAGGGCTAGATCTGGCAAGTTGTTGGTTTTCTTTTTGTTCTCCTGCCTGGTAATGCAAAACAATTGTCAGTGCCATTTAGTCAGCCAGTTCAGCTGAGGTTATGGTGACCGAGCAGCCAAGGCTGGTGGAGTCTGTCCCAGAGAGCAATACCAACACCCTTGTTTCTCCCGATATCTACAGTACAGGAAATATTAGTTTTTACTGGAGATTTCTGCCTCTTCCTTCCTGAACTTTGAATAGTTGAACAAGACACAGGGATGATAGTAATATGACAGGCCACAAAGGCAAGGTTAGGAGATGTCTCCAGCTGTGTGGAGATGAACAAGACAGACAGAGAAGAAACCCAACATTTTTGAACTGACCCATAATAAGAACAGAAAAAAAATGACATGCAGTGGTGCTGGGTTATCAGAAACAACATGGCATGGTCAGGGGGTGATTAGGATAACACCAGGTGCTGTTCAGTGTGGTCTAACTGGCAGTATTCGGGACAGAACTAAATACATAGCCAATAGGCTGATAAAATACCTGTGGTACTTGTGCAGCTAACTGGAGGTGTGAGAGGCCGTTTCTCTCCCTGTGTAAATGGTGGAGCTAACAGCTCCGATGCTGCGGCATGGGATGGGGACTGGTCTCATGGGGTTGGTGATCACTGTCACTGGACACTGCAGAGGTGCAATTGTCCCCTTAAGATCACAGCTTTACAGGTTCTGAGCCTTGCGCTGCCGTTTCCTCGCTGTGCTGGGCAAAATGCAGGCAAACGGGCAGGGCTTCATGCTGTTTAGCCATGCTGTGATCTGCAGTCTCAGCCCAATCTGACTGCCTTCTGGGTCCCCTGCCACCAGCAGCAGAGAGCTGCAGGTACTTCTGCCTCCTAGCAAAGTACATCTCCTGTGGCTGATGTCTCCTTGCCTTTTGAGGCAGTGCTGAGGGATCCGCCCGTCAATCCTTCAGTTCTTTGGCATTTCCATTTGAAGGCTTGCTTTTCAGGAGTCCCCAAAACTTTTACATCTGGAGAGGCTTCTGTCTGAGGATCAGTGTTACAAGCACAACGGGAACTCTCTAATGCATGGACAGGACAAAATGCGTACCCTGCTAGTTAGCCTGGTGTCTGTAGCGGCTTCGGGCATAAAGCGACTGGCAAAATGTCAGCAGGGAAAGTAATGGATCATTTCCTGTGCACTATCAACCCCTTGCTATGTATCAAAACTCTTCTTTAACGAGACGTGAGGTTACTGATGGTGTGACTTGTGCTACCAGCACAGAATACTGCCATGCTCCACTTAGGAGCACTTGCATACATCAGTACATCTCACTCTTCACCCAGATGTGGAATGCTGAGATCTTAACTGAGGCTGGAGTTGCTTCTTCCCTCATATTTTATGGAGCACATGAACTTGATTTTTAAATTTTTAATTCTAACACATCTTATTAAACGTGCGAGCATGGAGAAGCACCACCAGTCAGAGACATCGTTATTATATGCATGGAGGGTTATCTTCTGCCTTTCTACCCTCATCATTAATTAATGGTGCACAGAGGCCTGTCATTTGTCTTTTCAATTCTTTGACTCTGTTTTATTGCTCATATTTTATGACACTTGGAGAGCTCTTTAGCAAGCATTCATCATCAGCCTTACATACCTATGGAAATACCACCTCTGTTAGGCCAGCAAATGCAGCTTTTGTTCTCTTGGCGTTTCGTTTATGGACTTAGTCTTACATCAACTTCTTAATGGTGCCGTTTCTTTCAACTGTGAATTTTCTAAGATTAATAAAAACAGAAACTAACCCGTACAGCCCACCTTTAGGTCATTTCCCAGCTGCTCCACACCAGATGTACTCATCCGAACTAGGGCAGTGACTCCAGTTTACCATTCAGATAGTGACCCTAGCGTGATTAAGATGTTGCCCAGCCTTTGTAAAACTGTCAGATAGAAATGTCTTCTGCCAAATACGCTGGGTGTGTGTCTTTGCCAGGCATGCTGTGGTCCACTGGGAACAGCAAGGAGACCATTAAAGCGGCTCTGACTTCTACCAGCCGCTCTGGAAAGGCCCCCAAGATGCTCTGATCACGGAGTGGTTGCGTTTTAAGTTTTTCAAGCTCAGTTTAAAGAGCTTAATCAAACTTTCTGACACAACTGGCACACATCAACATTTTTGAGCTGTAAACACACAAAACCAGGAATTTCTAATTGCCAGTAATTAAAGTGTGTGGTTGGTTTTGAAATGTTTTCCTATTTTGAAGGAGTCTGAAGTGGTACAGCTCCCCAGTGACGTTCCCAAGGAGACAGAGGCCTGCCTGAGGCTGCCTCTCAAAAGGTAATAGGGAAGAAAGTGGGCTGTGTACTCATCCTGCATAAACATTTGAGCTGGGGCTGCTGTTGTGTGAGTTTGTAGAAAAAAAAGAAAAAAAAAGAAAAAAAAAAAAAAGGTTTAATAAAATCTACTGCATGTTTTTTATTCAAACGTTATTAGCTCGCCATGCAAATGTCCCTTACTGCCTGGTAGGACCTGCAAAAGGGTGCCAGCGTGTGGCAGCTTTTTGCAAGGGAAGCACCTCTCTGGAAGGGTTCAACAGCTCAGAAACACAAACCTGTACTGTCCCAGCAGAGTGTGGGTGGTTTCCATCGCTTTATTGAAAACATTCACAACTGAAATGTTCTTTGGACTAGAGCTAACCCTGAATTGCTCTGAGAAGATCCAGAGACCTACCAGTCAGGGGCCAAGTTCTGTGCATTTCCTCTGAGCTCTTCTGAGCGCAGAGGGAGGCAGTCCTCTGGTGCTGCAGTGCTTTATCCAAATGCTGACCACGAGAGGGAGGGGGAAACATCTCCTGGGAGATATGATATGCCAGAACTGTCTCGGCTTCCTCTGGAGCATCTGGTGCTAATGATTGCTAAGAGGAACTTGATAGGGGGCACAGCCTAATCTAATATGGTAATTCCTAGATTTTCACGATAGTTTGATGCTTGACAAAAGCCACTGCTGCTTTTCTCCTCTCCTTCCACGCGCTCGCAGACAATTCTTGCATAATCTAGTTTGAAAAAAGAGCAGAGCTGCTGAGCCAGGGCTTGGCAGTCCTTTCTCTGGGGATGCACTTTCAAGTATTTTTGCTTCTGAGAGTGGTATTTCTGGTGGCCACATCACAATTCAGTTTTCAAGTGCTTGTCTTTTATTATCTCTCACAGGGTTTCTTGATCTTCCTGTCTCTTTTAGTCAGTTCAAAAATACGGTAAGAACAGCCTTTATTGTGGTACTCTGGCACTTCTGTTTTCAGTTTCAGCTATAGTGAGGAAGCCCAGAAGGGCTTTTATTTTTTTTTGGAAGAGGTTAACCATTTGGAGTCTGAATTGGTTCAGCGACTGTGGGTGGTGTTTCTTACTCTGAAGATTCAAATTGGCAAAGCCAGACATAATCTAAAGTTTCTGCACTTATATCAACATGAAATGCATTCCAAAATGTTTATATTTAGGTCATGAAAATGTTTTCCACGGCAGTACTAGCAATCCAGTAATGCAAGCAGGACCTTCTTCTACAGGCTGACCCGTCAGTAAGTGTGTGCTCCTTTGTCAGGCGTGTGCAGAGAATGGGTGAGACCTTGAGAAGAAGTTTGGCAAGGGGCGTTATGGAGCCATGTTTCCTCATTTGCCATCTTTCAGCTCGGCTTCTGCTCCATGCCAAAGAATTAGACCTTCGATGTAGCGGAAGCACTATAGTTAACACATGCACCAGGACCGTGATTGCTTTAGCTGTAGATGTCGTGTTTCCTGCAGATACGTATCTGTGCCAATGGAAGGAGTAAATATAGCAAAAATGTATCTGACATCCTGACAAATGGAAGAGAGAGTAGTTTACCAAGAAGATTAGGTTTATAACTAAGTACTTACAGGCAAAGTGTGCTGAAGGATTAAATTTAGTCTTAAATTCCAGTCACTTCATTACTCTAAGACATTCAGTAAGTACGCGTTCTCCAGAGCATCCATTTCCTGCTAGCTGCGCACAGTCACCTATCAAGAGGAACGATGTTAAACTGAATGCATTTCCATGCAGCATGGATTGGAAAAGAACAAGGCTCAGGAGCTTGACAAAGCATTTGTTCCCTAGTAAGAAGAATTGATGCACAACTTCTGCTTTATTGATTTGTGTCTTATTTTGCTTTCTCCACACAAGGGAGTGTGGGGTTACAGATTTCACACTGGGTTTGACAGCACAAAACTGCCCCTGCTAGCGGAGGACATGCATCCTGCAAGCCTTTGGATCACTGTGATAAAATGACTCAGGTGTTAGCAATTCTGCTACTTCCTTTGGAAGACTGTTCCACAGCTGAATAAACATTACTACAGGAGCTCTTCCTGCTATGCTTTCCTTTGGAGAAGTAAAAAGGCTCCTGGTCCCCCTCGTTCCATAGTGCAGAATTGTAGTGGGATCGTTGGGAAATGGTGTGAAGGTGTTTGGAGGGGAAAAAGAGAAAGTCTAAATGCGTGGGAGATAAAACGTGTGCTGGAGATAGATGCTTTAAAGCTAAACCAGACACTAGTAGAATAAAAACAAAATGCCTGTTCTAATGAAGGCAGCTGTAGAGTATCAGACACATGGCAATTATGGGATGGTGAGCTTTTCATTTATACTTCTGCTTCCAGAAGCTTCCACTTGTAGGCAGAATCCATTGAGTGGCAGCACTAACTAGACACTAATCCTCCACTTACACTCAAGCAAATTGCTTTTTAAACAGCAAAGTCTAGAAAGAGCAGGACTCAGAATGTCCTGCTTTGAGCTTTTCCATGGCATTTTTCAAATTCCAACTCTGACACTTAGAAGTCCCGACCAGAGTTCCCGCATCAGCCTTCCTGACACCACGGAGTACTTTTCCAGGGATTACTCAGGAAGGGGCAGTGCATCTGCCCCAGCTTTGTGCAGCCGGGCTCTGGCTTCAGGGCTAGAAGCAGGTCCCTGACAGTCCAAGCAAACTGTTAGAAATAAGGAAGGGATTCCACGGTCTTGGCAAAAGTTGCTTGCAGCCAGGATCCAGGGGTTGTCTGCCCTGCTTCTCTTGTATCCCATGATAATGACAATTTTTCCACTTAAAGTATTTTGATGAACATAATCACACACTTACTGTATGTGGTTTGTAATGCTCCGACTCCTCATCTCATGTTTGCAAAGCCACAAATCGGAATGCTATTTTTAGATGGAGACACTGTCTTGGATTCATACTGAGTATAAATATTTATAAGAATATGGAGCCCAAATAATTCAAGAATGTTAAATTCATCTAAATACTTCCAACACGTGGGTGAAGTTAGTTGGCAAGTAAAAAAGGTAGAAGCTAATTTCCCCATTCTCTTACTAGAATTTGCTGAAGTTACAGTTAATATATATTTTCCAGACTTGTATTTACTCAGAGATCATTTTTAGCAATGGCAGAAAAAGAGACCTAAAGATTGTTGTGATCTGTTTTGCATCCTCTGTGTCAACCCGTGCAAGACAGCTTACAGGCAGCAAGTACTAATGAAGGCATCACGAACGTCTGAAGTGATGCTAACGTCTATCGAAGTTTGTTACAGCTGAATGTGAGTGACTTTCAGCCACCTACCACCTCTCCTGCCAACACGCGTAGTGCACATCAGCTGGAATCGTGTGTAGCTGAAAAACCTTAATGCTTTCACTCTTAGGAGGCATCTGAGTCACGCCTTCTTCTGAAAAGGTTCTTTGCTGAAGTGTCAGGAGAAAGGAACCATGGTAAGTGTTATCAGACTTGGTAAATGATGGTGACACAACGGAGTAGGGTGTAAGAAGGAAATTGCACATTTTTCTCCTTGTTAAAAAATCAAAATAAGTCCAAGACAAACAAGACCTGTACTCCGCTCACACTGACTGCAGAAATACTTACGGAAGACTCATACAAACGTGCACACAGCGAAGGGGATGCACTTAGAGAGCAGCCAGCGCCTACTGCTTCCCCAAGGGTTTGCAAGCTTTCCTGTGACCCAAAAGCTACATTGGAAATTTTGTGCTTCCTTTGATTGTCTTATAGTGAGCATGCAAAACTGCTTCACCGAACCACGAGAAGAAGATCCAAGAGTGGTGGCTGTTTAGAACTGCCAAGTAGGCTGTGTTTTCTCAGGTGCTTGAGTTGCTCATTGCGAGCACGTATGGTGATGAAAGCTACAGGTCTGTGAGCTCTTTTGAGAAAGAAAGATTATGAACCACCTCGAAATCAGGGTGTCAAGGTGAGCTGGCTGAATATATATAATTGAGCAATGAAATACAGCCTTTGCAGTTGGTGTTCACAGCCCACAGGTAAGATATGTTGATGTCAATTAGTGTACATAGAGTTGTGATAAATAATGCCAGATCTGATCCTATCTCCAGTGTTAAACTTACTGAGTCCATGTAAGACAGGTCAATCTGTTGCTGTCAAAATGGTCTAAAGGTATCCTCCAGCTCTGGCAGCCCCTGAATCATACTCTCAGAAGCTTATAAGGTTTGTACAAGGAAAAATCAGTCTATACATTTCTTGTCTCTGATATACTTCTCTAAATAGGCACTCTTGACTACCAGGGACGGCCAAAACAGAGATAAATGAGACTGTTTCTTTAAGTATTGTGCCCTTTCTTAAGTTGTTAAACTAAACGTGCCCCCTAAACTTAAGCTTAGGTCCAAGCAGGGATGTGAATAGAAAGACTGGGAACCTGGAGATGCCTCTTGGCATGAACTTGGGAGCATTTTTACATGCAGCTTTGTGATCTTTGTTGGGGGCAGCACTACTTTGCACAGAGGTTCAGTTTCTCAGACTTAGCAGAAACCCACCACACTGATCTTTTTAGATCAAGACCATTTTCTGTTGTACGAATGCACAAATTGGAAGCAGACCTGAGAGGATAGGTATAATGCCTATAATAAACATAGCTATAATAGGTTGGAGAGAGGCATTCTGCACCAAGAAATGAATGAAACAAAGGCTTGCCTCACGGCTTGTAAGTAGCTCCATAGAAAAGTAAGCAGACAAGCCCTAGGTATGCGGTAGATGATGATCCCACTACGTATTCTGCTGTCTGGTACTATCTGGAGGCAACATCAAAGAG
The DNA here is from genome assembly GCA_011076525.1 of Nettapus auritus. NCBI lineage: Eukaryota > Metazoa > Chordata > Aves > Anseriformes > Anatidae > Nettapus > Nettapus auritus. The sequence goes on from CM021775.1 coordinate 14,403,380, forward strand.
GAAAAAAAAGCAGTCACCACAAACAGATGCTGATAAATTGTTTTATAACTGCCTAGCGTAGTGTTTAGGAAATTAGCGAGAGATCCTTTTCTTTAATACTTGGTGACACACACTCAAAACCCGCAGTACATCTGATTTCTAAGGCTTCAAGTGATGGCATGCATTTCTCTGCCATCCAGAACATAAATAAATATGAAAATGCCTCTTTATCTAAGACTGATTATGGCCTCAGTTCTGAGCAAGGCGGAGGAGATTAAAGCCTGATGCTTCTGTGTACAGCCTAAGGCACTCGCACAGTGGGAGGACGGCGGTCCCCTTGTTCCCTGTACTGTTCCAAATGCCATAAACGTCTCTGTCGCTGCAGTCACTTGCTGCCATGTAAAGATCACTCCGCTTCTCTGCATCAACTTTGCTAAGTGCTTGTTCTTATTAGCCTGAACAGTGACAATTTGTTATTGTGGGCTGCTCTGGGACATTTCCCTCTAGTAGTACATTGTTTGCCAAATCTACATGTTATTGCTTTTGTCTGCTCAGTGCAGACTGCTTGTGCGGATAAAGTTAGATTTTATTTTTTAACTTGGACAATTTGTAGCTTTAGGCTAAATTCTGTTCTCAGTTACATCTGATGAGATCAAGGCTAGCTTGTAGTCATCTCATCCAAATATCCCCCCTCCTTCGCTCACATCAGGGTAATTGCAGGCAGAGCTGATCACTCAGCCTTGGATGTCTCTTGTTTATTGAAATGTAACAAAACATCTTTGTTAGGTTTATTTTTAGAGTTTTCATGTAAACATTAAGACCATCCAGATCTTTCAGGCATTATTCAAGTAACTTAAGTAAACAATCAAGTTATTTTCCAGGTAAAAGATAGCAGAGGCATTTGCTGGAGCAAACCAAACCTGTCTGGAGCCACCTCTAGCATAGAAAGCCGAGGGCAGCTATTTTCCTAGTGAGGAGGTTTGGCTAGATAGATGAAACTGTGAGCTCACAGAGGCAAACAGGCCTTATGTCTCCAAGAGCACTCTTCTGTGCTGTCTGCTCCACATCCTTAGTGATCAGTGAGGAGGGAGATGTGCTTAAAATTTCCTTGCCTTCTTTTGCTATCTATTTCTCTGGAGAAATAGAACAATTCTCTTACAAAGCAACAAAGCATTGACTTTTAAGCAAGCAAGACACATATAAACCAAACATGACCAAGAACTGAACTGCACAAATGCCTTCAGCTCCTGAGCATCCCTATGGTAGCTGACAGCGGTGCTGTGCTGACTTGGAGCGGGGCAGATGAAACCATCGTTCCCAAGTGATTTGTTGCATTAGGTCTCCGAGTAAGTACATCTACAGGGATGTCCTCAGCTGCTTTAACTCAACATGAGTTCCATTAAAGTCAAAGGAAATTGAAATCACTTGAGCTACCTCTATTTACAGCAGCTGAAAATCTAAGTGATAATCTGTATTTTAGGCAGAACTAAGGTTTCTTTTTCCTTTCTCCAGAAAGGTTGTGTTGACTTGGGTGGAGTTCATCTTTGTGAAGTTAGAGAGACTCAGTGTCTTTGCTGAAAAAATTATCTGCTAAAAGTAAATTTTATTCAGTAATGGCCATTTTTAGTGTCAGTTTTTTTCTGCGTTTCAAAGACAACATGAGTATGTAGAATTTTTCAGAGGGGTTTTGCTCAACTTTTCTCCTGTTAGAGAACAAAAGACTTTTGCAGATCTCTAAAATAAAAATTAATTTCAAACAGAAATATTCTGCATTTCTGGTTTTAAATATAATTTAGTTCTTCTCTTCAGTTACTAATTGAAAAAAAATGTTTTCCTTTGATTTGGGATTAAGTTGGTGTCTATGTAACAGTGAAAACCATTATGAAAATGAAGCCATATATAGCATACCTTTGTTAAGGTCAGCAGCCTCGTGCTAATTTATTCTGGTTAAAAATCCAGTCTCATGCATGTGCCCCAAACCCAGAAATTAAGTAACTGTGTATGTTCCTCTAAATGCACTATAATAAATTTTATAGATCAACATTATAAAACAAAGTGGATAGTTATTTACTAATGTAAGGCTACTGACTAATAAACTACATTTGGGACAATAATGATCCTGGTAGCAGTTGTCATTCCTTCAGAAGTAAGCATTTGGTTGCAGGCTGAGTTTGTAGGTATCTTACTTTTTTCTCCTACTTAGCAGGTCTTAAACAAAACTGCAGCCTGAGACGAGGTGAGTAACTGCGTCTTTGGGTTTAGGTGCCTTTGTGATGTCTCAGTGATAAACTGCCCTGACCATTGGGTGACCTTGAGCAAACCTCAGAAAATAAAAAAATCTGATACGGCAAGTTGAAATTTTTCAATTTTTCTCATTCGGTTAATTAACTATTTTGAGGTATGCAAGTCTTGTTACAGATAAATCACGATTGTGGCCTTTTATTTATTTATTTATTTTTATAATTGAGCCTGGGCTGATTGTTTTCCTACACTGCAGTTCTGCCAGGAGACCCTGGAGGTACTGCAGACACTTCTCAACATTTGAGAAGAAAACAAACGTGTGGAATGGATTGTTTCCTAACAAAATATAATTTCTCAAGTATTTTCGTCCTGTTTAAAAATTGAGTCTTGTAGTGGGGAGGGAGATTGATGTAATCTCAGTGCAAAGTTCAGACTTTAGTCAAAGCAGCTGATTCTGAACCCACGTGTTTTCATTATTCCTTATTTCCTCTATGCAGTTTATTTGGGTTACTTCTAATGAGTAGGAGTATCACCACGAGGTTGCTTATGTAGGCAACTTAAGTGATACGGTGATGAACTCCCCACTCCACACACTGCTACAAACCTTAATGTAGGCTCTTCTGCCTTCTTTAGGAACACGCTTGGCTCTCCAGACTCAGCTCTCTGTTGAGAGAAAGTTATCACAAATTACTTCAGGGTTTTGGGAAGCATAAATTCAATGCAGGTTTCGTAATGGTGCTAAGTACTTAAATTCTCAAAATGAAATGAACAAAGCTGGGAGGATTCCTGACTGTATTTTCAGTTTCACAATGCCCACGTAAGGGTAGCCAGCTTTACCTAAAGCCCCATCAATAAGTGCACGCCTGCAGTTGTGGAGCTGAACTGAACGCTTTGATGCTGGCTTGGTTTGAAAAGCAAAGCTTTGACAGCAGTTCTGGCATTGCTTTGGAAATATTCTTGAAGATTGTTGTGTTACTACTCCATTTGTGATTTACAGTGTATATGTAGTAATCTCTGCTAAACATGGGGTGCAGATTTCTATGCAGATGTAAAATATTTAGCAGTTTAGCAGTGAATGCTTTGAAGAGTATTTGTGTATGATTGCATGGTGGATACCATAAGCATTAAGGTGACTAGAAGGTGATGCACAGCTTGTTGATTTCACTTCAGGAGGTGGTGTAAATGAGAAGTTATAAAACTAGGTTGATGGAGGGGAGGGAATTCCACAACTGGAGGTTTTTCAAGTTCGGAAGGCTGACAGTTGCAAACTGAGTTTTCTGAACCTACAGAAAATTCTTTTATTTGGATCTTTCAAGGCATTCAGTGATCAAATCTTGTAGCAATGGAATCGATCGGTAGATTTGTTTGTTTTGGCACTATGTGGTCATTCCGGACTTAAGTGTAACTGGGAGCTATGGAAATTATCCAGAGCTTATGTGGGTCACCTGTGTATTTCTGAACAAATCTGGTACATTCCAGCACAGAGGAATTACAGATACCTTAATGTAAACTTTGGTAACTGCTGGTGATTATATTTCATGGAATCACAGAATGGTTTGGGTTGGGAGGGACCCTTAAAGTTCACCTTGTTCCAACCCCCTGCCATGGGCAGGGACACCCCCACTAGACCTGGTTGCCTGCTTATGGTGCAATTCCTTGAACACAGTGCTCAGAAACATAAATCTTCCATAACCCTTCATTAATTTTCAGAAAGTTTTCATCAACAGTCCCCTGAAACCATGCAAGAAATAATGCTGCAACTCATTCTTCAGACAAAAAGAAAGGAAAAAAAAAAAAAACAAACTCTTATACAATACTTTTTTATATTTAGAGGGCTTTATTTATTTTAAAAAGTCAGCTGTAGCCTTTTGGGGATATAGATGAGCGTCAGTTCAGTTAGGGAAGTTAACCACTCGGTCCATCAATATAATTGATGCAAGACCGTTGTGATTTTTTGCATCTTTTTATTGCTGTTGCTGGGCCAGTTATAGTTGGTTTATCAGGTCCTCGATCTCTAGCAACTAGTCTGTGCAATTTCTACCTTCTGTAATTGTACCTTACAGTTTTCTTCTGTTTTTCTGTGTGAATCCATATTGACCTGCAGACAAATTACTCTGCTGTTTGCACGTTTTAGTTTAGCTTTATTACTGATCTGCTGTTAGAGGAGTTTAAGTGGCTGTGACGTGCTGTGACTCATCTTGCAGGTTTATTTTATCTTATTTTTTTTGCAAAAACCTGTGTCAAAAAGGAAAAAGGTTAGTTTGTCAAGTGGCTGTATCTATTAAGAATGTCTGGGTATTTGATTGCAAGCTATAGCTAGGTTATAGTTGCCCACGTACATAATGGATTGCCTTCCCTTCCTCTGGTTATTTTCAGCCAAGTAGTTCAGCAGAAACATAAATGCTTGGGAGTTCAGGACAGAGAGACACCCCTGGGCTTGGGGTAATGCAGGTGGTGGTGTTACAGCCTGCAAGGTTACGAGGTGGCAGCGTTTTCCCCCCGAGTTGGCTCTGCTTTTTGGGGTGGGAGGCAGAAGACGGTGTTTCATTGGGAAGGAATGTCCTGGTGTGAAGCCGCTTCGGGCAACGTGCGACAAACGTCTAGCTCAATAAATTGCTGCACGCTTGCCAAAACTGTAAAGCAATTTAAGGCACCTCTGTGAAGCTGGGGGAACGTTAAAAGCTGTTTTATCAACAGCAGCAAAAAAAAAAAGGCGTGAAGGAAATTAAATGGCACTTTTCCATGACTGTTCGCATATGAAGGAGACAGAGGAATTGAGATGTCTTGGAGTACTTGTATATTTTCAGTAATTGGCCGGTACAACCACAACTCTCTTTTCTCCAAAATGTAGGTCAGTGCCTGACAGTTCAGGGTCCCCTAACGGACACCCAAAACCTTGGCTCTGTTTAACATCACTCCAAGCCGTGTGATTTAGGCCTGTCCTTAGGCTGCTGGAGTTTGTTATTGCAGCCTTTCAGACAATTCAAGTCAGATGTGGCTTTTTCTGGTGTAAAGCTAGTATGGGATAGAGGGATTTAGTTTATCTGCAGGATTATTTTACACACTTCCCTTCCCTGACTTTAAACACAGGCTATCTTTAAATACTTTATTGCAATGCAGAGGAAAATATTTGGCATAATGGCTACAATGGCAGTCAGGACTTAAGGGGCTCTGTTACCCGAGTGTCATCTCGTTACTTGGAGCAGTTGATGTGACCTCTGCGATCTTTTGAAAAAACAAAAGAAAAGTGGGGAGGCAGATATGAGGTCACATTAAACTTAAGGTAGTTTTTGGTACAAATTGGTGACCTCAAGAAGGGATGCCTGTGGGCATGGAAAAGCAGAGCAGAGTATGATGCTTACCGTTGGAACCAGTGCTTTCAAATCCCAGGCTTAAGGACGTTACATAGGCACAGAGTTGTTTCAGTAAATATTTATGATCCAAAGTTGTTTTCTGTTTGGGTATTTTCCTGAGACCTTTAAAGAGCCTTTGTGTGCATGTATTTTCTTTTTAAAAGCAAAGAGCCTTTGTGTGTATTTGTTTTTTGTCTAAAAGCAAAAAACTAAAAGCAAAACAAAAACCATATTTGAAGTGCAGCAGTTTTTCTTTGCTTGTGTCGTGATGGTTGGTTTCTGCTTCCCAAGCCTCCTGATAAGAATTGCAGGCAGGCAGGAGAGGAAGAAGCATTGCTGATGCTTTGCCGTTTGACTTGGAGCCCTCTACCAGCACAGCACAGCGAAACTGCAGCTTGGCAGGTCTGTACAGGGTTACTCAACACATCTTAAATTCCCTGAAATGCCCTTCCCAAGGTCAGATACCTGCAGCCAACTCCACAGTGCTATTTCACAAACATTCAGAAAACAAAGGCTGGCTTTGAAAAGTGCTGGGTAGCCCCAGTTAGTCGCTGCTCCCAGTGATGGTGATGTGTTGCTGCCTGGGGACCGTGCTGACCCAGCACGGCTGCTCTCGTGGTTTTCCAGTTGCCAGCTGGTGGAAGTGTCCGTGGATCTTACACGTTTGGATGTTGCATTTTAAGTGATGTTTGGTCGTTTCTGTAATTAGCAGGTGGCTGTAAGGTCTGGGCTCACTGAGACAGCGGGCTGCTGGTGGGGCAAACCCCTTTGTGAGTGGCTGGGTCTCTTCAGGCTTCACCAGTGAGTACATGCAAACAGGGACAGCCTGACTGGAAAAGCAGCAGAGTTTTAGGAAAACTTTTGATCTGAAGTATGAACACAATGAGGCATGGTGCAGTGGTGTAAAAGTGTTTAAACAGTGGTCTGTCCCAGAGATGTCAGTGGGATTTCAGCTCTTACCAGAATCGGGGTTTGTAGGGTGGATTTCATGTTCTTTCTTCAAACCACGTCTGTGTGGGATGCCTGACCCGCAGATAGCAGCAGCAGCTTTTCTTCTCTGGTGCTGTGAACTTGCTGTGACAGTAACGGCATGGGCCAGAGAGCTAGCGACCTTTTTAAGTCCAGCGAGCACACAGTTGAGGAGCACTGCAGTGCTCGTGTGTTCAGGCAGATGTGGCACGAGAGACGCTGCTTTGCCATGAGATGGCTCCAGCACTCATAACACTGAGCGGGCCCAGTGGAGCTCTCATTATGTTTCCACTTACGGTGGCAAACATCTCAGAGAGCTGGTCCTGCACATGGGGAGAATGTTAATACTGATCTTCCCTTCCTCTTTCTCAGGTTTGTGCTTTAGCCTTAAGTACCTGAGCTGTGCTGAAGGCTTCATTACAGTTTGACAAGCCTGATTTATCCTGAATGGAAATAACGGCAGAAGGATGTGTCTTCGCACCAGCTTTCAAAATATGCGTGTCCAGATGGGAAAGATATTAAGAAAAGGGGAGAAAACTCTTTTTTAAAGTCTTTACTAAGTTGGTCTTCTGTGGAATGATGCCTAACTAAATCCCACCATGAAAGAACAATTGGTCAGGACATCCTTGAATGTCTGAGCCTTGAGCTCTGAGATTTTTGGTATTCTGAGGATTCTTGATGGAATGACATGTAAATCTGCTATGTGCTGTGGCTAAAACACGGTGGGGAGGGGGAACTTTGCCCTTTTTATAGATTAAAGAAATCAAGGTCATCTAAATTAATTCAGGGAATTTAATATAACAAAGAGATAACATCAAAGCGTGGCATAACTTTGTCTTCACAACATTTGTAAAATTCAATATTAAAGTCATTCTTCTTAGGGAATAAAATTTGATGTGTGCACATGTCAAGTGCTGTAATACTTCAGACAACATCATGAAACTGAGCTTTTTCAGCATTTGATCAAAGGTTAACTGCAAAGGTTTCACTTTTTTTTTTTTTAAATTAACCCATTTTCTTCTGCACACATCCTCAAGGGCTCCTACTAACAGGAAGTTTCAAAGTATTTAACGAACTCCCAAATAAATAGTATCAGACAAATCTGGTCAACATCTAGAGAGAAGTTTTAAAAGGTTAGAACTCTACTACCCTTAGTTTTATTATATAGCCTTAAGAAGAGAAGAAAATACTTGGGAATCTTTAAGGGATATTTTTAGAATTGTTTCTGCTGGTTCTATTGAGGATAGCTTACATATTCTATTGAGAGTCCTTGTTGAAGTCAATTGGAATTTGGTTCTTAAATGGAGCTGGGGGAAGAAGAGGCCTAAGATCTGTGTGCAGGAAGTGCTGAAATAGCAAGAAACCAAAATAATCTGGGAAGGAGGAGGAAGTTTGACCTCACTGCTGCTCTTGCTGGCCCACGAGGGATTTTCTAACCAGAAATTCATCCTGATGGGGGCTGCCATGTGCATTCATATAGTAACTGTGTTCAACAGGAGATATAAAAGGGATCTGGGCACAAAGGAGACCTAGGTTGGGATCCAAATTGCTTCAGAGTTCCCACACAGTGCTCTACTGGATTGTAGGACCGAAGTTTCTCCTGAACTTGATTCCCATGTGGAAGTGCTATTTGCATACTTGAAAGGAGTGCTTCTGACTTTCTGGGCAATGCAAAGCTACTGGTTCCAAAAGGAATGAATAAACCCTAGAGTTACTGATCCCATGTCCTAATTCTTTGTACCTGATACTCTTAAACTTGCGATTTCTCCTTTCCTTTTGCTTCCTGACTTGCATCCGATAGCAAAAAACTGGGGGAAAACCCATCTGTTTTGATTTTTATTTCTCTTATATATATTTTTCTCCTCATCAAGGAAATTCTAACCTCTTTCTGCTGTCAAGAAGCATGATGCAGAGCCTGTAGTAGACAAAAGATGCAACCAGCTTCACATAAGCATCTTTCTATATTCCACCACTATGGATAAGATAGAGTTATAAGAAAGCTAGGTACTGTAGGGATTTAGGATAAATTTTTGAGGAAAAATATCAGCTGGATTTGTGTGTCAGCATGTGGGTCATATCCTGTGAACAGTCACTGCGTTCTATGATGGGTTGGATGCAGGTACGTAAAGTATAAGCGACTGATCCCTTTTAGTCTACTGTTCTCTTTCTCCCAAGCCTGACTTTAGTCTACATGTAGTGGAGAAATGAGTTCACCTATGGGTACATTACAGATGCAATCCCTCACTTATCAAACTCCACTATCGCTGCTCTGAAATTAAGAATCATTTGGCAGCACAGTTTATCAGGAGGTCAGACATCTCATGAAGCCTTTATTACTGCCAGTATTTATATTGTTAAATCAATTTTATTCTTCCTTGATTTCCTTCCGAAAGTGAAGGATTTAGTAATTTACAAGTTCAGCTGAAGTAACCATAATGAGATAACAAACGTATCTGCAAAGACAGTCATGGTGTAATAGGTAAATATCAGATTTGGAGGGGTGATAATAAGTATTTGGGACTTTTCATTGAAATGCACCAATATCTTCCAGAGTAATCTCTTAGTTTTCTGAAGCCTGTCCTGGTATTCTTCCTCACAGAGTTAGCCACAACCAGGATGAGGAATTAAAGAGTAGTTGTTTAAACAATTTTGGACTGCAGGTAAAGTCTGGTTCAATTTTGGATTAAAATTTTCAACTGTTCATCTCTGTTTTTTTTTTTTTTTTTTTTTTTTTTTTTTTTTTTTTTTTTTTTTCCCTGAGATTGTAGGAAATAACTTCAAAAACCTGCTTTGTTTGAACGTTTGAAGTAGTAAATTTACCTGAATGGAGACTGGGATGGAATCTAGAGGTTTTGCAGAAAGATAGATCATGGTGACCAGTGTGTGTGATAGAAATGTGTCTAGTGTTCCTCCAGTATCTGCCTCATGTATTTTATTTTAAATGACTAACTTAAATGCAGATGTTGGTTATATTCAGACAAGGATGGAGTTTCCTACTGCTGATGAGACAGGAGAATCGTTTGCATCTTGGATGACCATAAAAACAGAAGCATTAGAAATAGATGAAATTTTAATAGCAGAAAGAGCAAAGTATTATACTGATGTGAGAATTGCAGGAATGCCTGTTTCACACTGAGGTAGCTCAGTGACCAGCAGATCAGTGACATCCTGATATCTCTGATTCACGTCTAGCTAAGTCTGCCTGACCAGTTGTTTATATGGTGTCTGATAAAATACTCTTCTGAATTTAGGAAACATAGGAAAAAACTTGGGCACAGTAGAACTGATTCTTGGCAGGAAGAGAATGTGCATGATTTGGTAATAACCTTAGGGGTTGAATAACCTTAGGTTGATGTCAGTATTTCTTTATAAGGCTTCACCAAAACTATCCGCTTTTATACAGAAACATATATCCACTGCTGCAGATCTGCTGGGAATAGGACTAACCTTAGTTTGTTTGTAATATTTAAGAAACCTTCATTAAATGCCATGTTCACAAAGACAATTCAATGCAAGTGTTTAGTCCCAAATCTTGCTATTTGCTCCTCGGATTTCAGAGTTGGACTGACCTAACTGAGCACAAACCGGCCTGGGTCTTGTCTAGAATTGCAATTTCTTGTTTGTGCCCTTTGGCCAAGAAACCAACATGTCTTAAATATGTGCAGTGATGTTTTTGTTAGCCCTAAGTAGCCATCCCAATCTCTGAGGGGCTGCACAGTGCTGTGGCTTTAGTATCTGTGGCAGAGGTTGCATATGATGAGGCCAAAGCTGTGCCCTCTGTATCTGTATCAGTCCTGGCAAGCGGCCGCTCCAGACACCCTCAGCTCATTGCCAGACCCCTTCAGCTCATTGCCAGACCCCTTCAGTTCATCGCTCACTGAGGTGAGAGCACTTGCCTCCACTCACAGCTCCAGCATGTGTAATTAAAATAGAAAACCTGGGGCAAGACCTTGCTAATGAAAAGTCAGCCTGTGGTTCCCATCTATGTGAAGAATTGCCAATCTGGCTGGCTGGGTGAAACACCTCTTCAACCAGCAGCAGCAGGCCAGTCAGCCATTAGGCCTCACAGGATCCTGCTCTTGTGAGATGGGACACAGCAAAAACTGTAAGGAAATAACAGCCTATGGGTGCTCCTGTATTGCAGGTTTATTGAGAGAGCTCTTCCAGAATTATTCTGTGGGAAAAGTAGTATATAATATACTTGGTTTCTGGATGTTTCCTCAGCTCCACACATGTAACCCTGTGTGCACAGCGTCAGGGCCACAGAAGCAGTGACTCAGCCTGAGCGGCCCTGAGGCCTGGAGTTACACCCAGAGGCCTCCCAGGTTTTCTGTCAGGAGAGGCTTTCTGGAGGGGTTTCATGTGCTCTTTCCAAAAGAGCTGCTTCCTTTCGAGCTTGGCCACCTGTGTGTGGCTCTTGCTGGCTTTGGTGGCACCCAGCAGACAAGTCCCCCGGTCCTGTTGTCAGCTCCCTGCTGCGGGCAAGCGGGACACAAAGAAGGGAGGTTGATAGGAGACTTGTGGAGATTATGAAGCCAAGCTGTTGGAATCTTCAGGAAGATGGTTAATATTTCCTCCATGAGGATGTCTTCAAAAAAGTGAAGTTTAAACTGGGTATTTTATGTTTTATCATTACTCTTTGATAGCTGCCAAGTTGTTAACTGTAAAATTTCCACACAAAATTGGCTTCCACAAAAAAAGGCTGCCTAGGAAAGTGGCTGAGTCACCATCGCTGGAGGTCTTCAGAAAAAACAGGTAGATGTAGAGCTTAGGGGCATGGTTTAACAGTGGGCTTGGCAGTGCTAGGTTAGAGGATGGACCAGATGATCTTAGAAGTCTTTTCCACACAAAATGATTCTATGATTCTAATATTTTATTTCTTTGATATTCTATATCTTTCCCTTAGCCCTAGGGTTAGTTGTTTTTTTTTTTTTTTTTTTGTTCAAATGACTTAATTTAGAAATGGAATTAATTTTTTATATCATCAAATGCAGCTACCTATTGTAACGAAGCCTTATCAGATCAGTGTACTGCCATCTTCTTGCCTGTGACTGCTCTATTTCTTACGTGTGACCAGGCAATGCTTACTTAAAGAGGCACTGGCATAAAGTATAGAATCAAGCTATTTTTGAGCTTGATGACAGGTATGTGGGTAGGTTTTGTAGAAATTAATCTAAATATAAATCTACTCCTGACTATAACTATAACGTGCTACCAGGAAGCATAGATTCTCTAAGTTAGATACTGAACAGCCATTTAGAGGTCCCTAAGAAAGTTGTTCTGCCCCTAAATTTGATCATGTCTCATGTATTCACAGCGTGTGGGTCTGGGATTAATTGCTCAGGAGCAGAAAAGATTGTGGTGAAGTCCATGTTGCCAACCCAGAGTATTCACAAATGGTGATTTGGCCATCAAAAATCATGGGGTTTTGAAAACAATAAGGGTTTGTATCTCATAACTTGTTTCCAGGTTTTAAGTGTTCACAGTGCATGTTTTTATGCTTATCAAAAATATTGAAGCTTAAATGCCTTGAAAACAACATCAGCTGAACACAGAGCCTCATGTGGTCCTTTTATTCCAGAAGCTGAGTTTTCTCAGAAAAAAATACTGCTATAGCGACAATCAAATTTTGCATTGGCAATTAAATGAACAGATTTTCTTCCAGTGACAAGCCAAATAAACTAAGCCATGAAAAGTTGGAATTAATTTTCATTTTCAATTAACCATTCTTCTGTAGGGTTGATTATTCATTTGCTGAGCCTAGTTTTGCTGGTGTTAGAGGCCAGTGAGTAAAACTGACCAGTCTAATTTTGGAATTCATTGAGGCTGAACAGTACAACTACAAAGCATATGGCAAAACACGAATGAGATTTTAAGCAGTTATTTGCCTTTTAATAATTCAGAAATATAGGAATTTTAGCAACGCTTTGTGTTGATTGAGCTTTTAAAAATGAAATTGACTATATTTGATAAACATTAATGACTACAGTCATTACAGGAGTATTTTTACAGAATGTATAAAATATTTCCATAGATAAAACAACTTTATGTGTTCTGCATATTTTTTTATTCAAAAAGCTTTTTGTTTTCCTTTCTAGGGAACCGGATTCTCATGATAAGGCCTGAAAACACAGAATGCATTCTCAAGTCACACACGAGTTTTGTCATATGCTGATGTTTTGATCAACACTGGCACTTGAGTGATATGCTGCTGAGAAACAAGTTTGCTCTACCAAGGTAAGGTACCTCACTCAGAAAATAACTCACTTTAGATGGACCCAGGGGCATCATAATTCACTTTAGAAAAATTGTCACTGCAATTTGAGTGGTTTCCTTCTCAGCCCCATATTTTTATAAAGGAGTCATGTCAAAATTTGCAGTATTGAAAAGCAGCAATGACTGAACACTTCCCAGTTCTGTGTGTAGACTGTGTGTATGTATGTGTATATATATATATATATATATATAAAAGGCAGTGGGTCCCCCTCCCCTACAAAATAAACCAAGAGAAAGCCAGTTGGATAACAGTGATACCGGTTTCCAGCATTTCAGCCATGCTTGTACCAGTTTAATTTCAGTGTATTTTAGTGTTCTTTTTACTAATGTGTGTGTTCGAGCTTCCAAATGTACTTTCTGCTTATTAGAAAATCTGTTTCTGGAGAAACACACTTTTTTCTTTCCCTTTTTACCCCCTCCCTCCTTAAGAAATAAGAGTCAGCCTACTTAATGTTTCCAGCCCACTGGGCAACTGGTGTTTATGTTACTAAACCGCAGGGAGCTGGTCACTCCCACTTCTGTAGGACTGGCAGGTAATCTATCTACCCTACTGTCTTATACTAATAAGCTGCTTGTTTATGTAGCGAGCAGAAGTCAAATGTCATCCAGACTTTGAAAGGAATCTTTGCTTTCCCTATGTTTTAGCTTTTGCCCAAGGGCAGGATGAAGCACTGCTGGTCTATTGTAGTAAGACTGAATCTGTTATGTGACAATGAGTAGAAAGATTCTGTTCTTGTTTTCCTGCAAATTATTTTAAACAAAACAAGCTGTTTTATACTACCTACAGCTTCTTTCTAGACTTACAGGACATTAGTCTGGACCAAGGTTGGCTCTCCAAATGTTGGAAACTTCTAAATAAAATTGATGTTTGTCTTACAGTAGAAAAATGAATTAGATATGCAGTACACGTTTGCTAGGTGCCAGAGGAACTCTGCTAGGCCTCGTATAACCCTCCGCGTTTATGAAGCGCGTTACTGTGAATGACAGCTTGGTTTGAGCGCCCTCTAGTGGCAAATGGTATTTTGGGTGAAGCCTCTGAAATTCGCTCAGCTGGAAGGGAAGCGACCTTTAAAGCCGGGTCACCTTTTGAGAATGACCGAGATCTGTGTTGCTCTGGAGCTTTGCAGCACAGAGTAGGGATTGCGTGTCAGAATGGGCCAATATTTGCAGGTATCTCAAGTCTGAGAGTGTAAGGAAACAACCTAAAAAGAAGTAGCCAAATGACATTCAATCAGGAAAGGAAACCAAGGAACTAGAGGTGTCAAAGCTTCACATGTCCACATTCTGGCTGTTATTGTGGGAGGAGTTTGTAAGTAGATACAGCTGTCACTTCCTCAGCTGGTATGGTTTAGGAAGATCATACTTTGATTTGCATCAGAAACTTGATGCCAGGCTGTGGGAGGTATATGATGTGGTGCTGTGCTTAGCCTGGAGCAGCTCCCAGGTTCCCGTGAAGCTACGTGGTGCTGCTGGAAGTCGTGCCCCTGTAAGTGTAAAACCAGAGCATGTTTTCCACAGGTGCTAGAGCTGCAAAGCCAGCTCTGAGAGAGGACTTCGTTACTGTGTAGGTTTAAGAGACGTATGGCTTCAGAACTGTGTAATGAAAGTATTTTAAGTATTGTAAAAAAGTTACAATAGGTTACAAAGTCCAAGAAGTGACGCCCGTGAATTGAATGGTCTGTGAGAGGAGAGTTGTTACTCACTGTGGGCAGCAGTGCCAGAATGGGCCTCCAGTTATCCCCTCTGAATTCCGTACTGCCTTTTAAATTACTTGTTGCAGTAAGTAACTTGGTGCAGCTTTAAGGTGCTTACTTTTGTGAGTCCCGTGCTTCTAGCCGATGCATGCATGGATAGGGAAAGTGTACTGAGCAGCATCAGAGAGCAGCAACATAAACTGTATTCTCACTTTTCATTAAAGGGATGCCAAAGGGCCTGTTCTTCTCATGTACTAGTTGTCAGCACAATAAAAACTGATGCCGACTGGGATACTTTACAAAGCAAATACACATCCAGATATATTCTTGTAAATATTTGCTGGATGCTTTTCAGTTTGCCTACACCCGAGGAGGCAGATGGAGAAGCTCTGACCAAACAGCTTAACTTATATGCCAGTAACAGAGTTAGGGATGTTTTTTACATCCCTGCTATTGTGCCTTGAGCCACACCTGAGTGCTGTATGTGAAAGGTGCAGGCAGTTGGTGTGCCAGGCTTCAGCTGGCAGCCCTTCCAGATGTGCTGCTTGTCGTGGTGGTGCACTGCCTTGGAAGTACTTTGCTGTTTTCAGTTAGAGAGCTGCCTTTTAGTACGGAAAGGTTAGGCCCAAAGAGTTCACCGTGTGAGGTCGCAAACGAGCAAAAGCAGCCTTTGTAGTGTTCACACTGAAGGACCATTAGGACTTGATTTATTCTTACTACAGGGTTTTCAAATAACTCAGCAATTACAGTATGGAAATTCACGATTATACAGTATTTATTATGTTCATCAACTACACTGAGTACTACAATGCTTGGAACAGGCTTTTCCATGCTATGGAGTGATAAGCCCTGAAGTTTCAGGCCGTTATTTTTACTTCATTGCACCATCTAGTGGACAAGTGCACCCACATCCCGCAGCGTGCTGCCAGAAGCACGGCCGTACCAGCGCACCTCGCTGACCCCGATACAAGCAGGCACCACACCTCCCCTCGTTTGCCACGGACCCGTGGAAATTCAAACAGGCAAACACAAATTCAAATATTGTCCTCCACAAAATGCTGATTGTGGGAACAATGAGTTCTGGGACACCAACTGGCAGCAGCCAGCAGTATGCTAAACACGTTTGCCCTGGGATTTTGTCTGACAGAATGGTAGAAAAACATTTTTATTACATCTGCCTATTTAGGGTGATAGCTGGGCTTCCTGATGCAACATGATAATTCACTGGTGTGGTAATGTAGACAGATAAGAAGGAATTAAGTGCAATCACCTATGTTACTAGTGCTAGCAAACATGCTGAAATACAGCTTACGATTTTCACCTATTTTAGCATGTGAAAATAGAAATTGTGAGGAAACTACAGGCTAGGAATTTTTTTTTTTTTTCTCCTATCAAAGGTTAGGCTTCATTTACATTTAATGAGGTTCGATAACCATTGTTGCTTGCTATGATTTGTCGTAATATAAAATAGTACCTTTCATCTAGGGATCATCAAATACTTTTTGAATGAAGCAACTACTATACTTTTTGTAACTCTGTTGCACTCTTTTAATTCCATTGTCTGTTTCTTTCCGAGAAAAGGTAGCATTGAATATTCGTTTTTTAGTTAAAAAAAAAAAAAAAAGTCATTGGTTTAGGATTTGTGTAAGTTTGTCTCTTGAATTCAGATTGAAAAAAGCTCAAGTATTCTGCATGTTACTATGATAACAAGCAATGTCAAGTATTTCTGTTACTGCAATATAGAATATCTCAGGGCCAGTCTGGGTAACAAGCCTGTGGTTGCATTTGAAATGCATCATCTAAAGGATTTATTCCTTTTCCAGAATAGCAGAGACCAAATTTAAGCCAGTGTGCTACTCTTCTATTCTAGTTCTTCACACACTGTGCACTGTTCTTTTTAGCACTTTCCTTTGAAGGATATTTTTTAAGGAAATGTGTATACGTGTCAAAGATTTCTGAGAAAAGGAACAAGTTCTTCATATTAATACTGCTTCCATCTTTGCCAAATTTTACAGTCAGAACCTGGTATTAACACAGAAAATCAGTCAGGCTCATTTCACGTTCCTGCCTCAGCTGAAAAGATCTTTTAATCAGAAGCAGGTACGCTCTAGCATACCTGGCCTCATGCAGGAAGAAGAAAAAATAGGCTCTGAGAAGATGGCCTTTGTTTTGAGAACATGTGTTGGTCGTGGTTCAGAGAATGCCAGCTTAGCAAACTGAAGCAATGTGCTTCACCCTACTAGTTTCTGAGGAAAAAGTAAAATAAATCAGTCAATGGCTTGGAAGTTGGTCTTGCAGGCCAAGGCACGTGAAGAGGTATGTGCTGATGCAGTAACACAGGTAGAAATACTTTTTTCTTAAAAATCACTGGTTGATCTAATTTTGTAGTTGCTTTACTTTCTAGTAAAGGAGGTAAAAATTCTCTTTATCTTGTGTTCTTTCCCACATAACAGCTGGTTTCTGGGATGGATACGGGAGTAGTTGTGTTATTGTGGAACAAGCTGTAGCGTAATTAGCATTGGCTGGAAATAATTTCATGGAATGTGTTTTCCTGAAAAAGATAATAAGGACCCAAACCAGAAGTCTTTAGGGCTTTGCTTAATGAATTTCCTATTTCTAAAGGAGGTAGAATAAAGTTTTGCATAAGTTTAACTTTGCTTCAAAACAGCTGACGTTGGAAAACTCTTATGGGTTTGCAATAACTTTGGGGTTAGACATTCAAATTAATAATATGGTATTGAAATGAAATATTTCAAGGGAAAACATTCAGTTTCTGAGCTATGTTTTTCTTGTTCACTGTTTTATGAAGGCCTTGATGTCCTCTTTTTTACATCCTCAGTAAGGATGGGGACTGATTGTTGCTGCTGTAATTTTAGATGGCCTTGCAGGGAGGAGAGGAGGAGTGGGGTAGATGTGGCCCAACCTCAGTCACTGTCGCTGCGAGTGCTGCCCCAGCAGTAGGCTCCCCAGCCCAGCCTGGTGCCGGGAGGTGTCCAGAAGCATTCGCAGGACGTGGGGGGTAGAAGATGTCCTTGGGCTGGCTTTGCAGTGGTCTGCTGGGAGGAACTGAACCTCTTTTTTTGTAGGCTTTGCCTTGATAGCGGTGGTTTTGTTTCAAGCGCACATACTTGCTCATCATGAAATGATCTTCAAGTGCCCCATCTTATTTTTGGTTCCTGCAGTGGCTGTTGGACAGTTCCATGGTAGCATTGAGGGCATTTGGTCAGTATTTTTCCTCAGGCTCCTAGTCTCCTGAAGCTTGTCAAATGGTTTTCAGAGCTGCCTTAGCATCATGTGCAGACTGCTGTTACCTGTTCTGCACACTTTGTTATCTAAAAGAAGACGTTAACGTTTAACATCTGTGAGTTACACAACTGTCCCTGCGTTGCGTGACTCTGGGCTGAGCTCTTCCCCACAAGGCTCTGCTTCGGATGTCTAGATTCATTTCGGCGTGAAATGTCAGGATGTCAAGCCCATATTGAAAGCATTGGAACCAAAGAAAAACATTTCTGCGAACCCCTGTGATGCAGAAGCAGCTTCACACACGGTTCCACTCCGGAGCTGAACAGCCTCACATGTGGCGCCCCACACGCAGACCCTGCTGTGTGGGTGGATGCGGCTGGGACGGCGGCCGAGGAGCTCGTGGCCCTGCACCCCGTGCTCCACCAGGTCCTCCTGTCTTGTGCCCTGTGAACACTGTGTCTGGGTGAAATTCTGTTCTACAGTGCATCTGAAATCAGGGCTGAGGGCTTCTACAATG
The DNA here is from genome assembly GCA_011076525.1 of Nettapus auritus. Classification (NCBI taxonomy): domain Eukaryota; kingdom Metazoa; phylum Chordata; class Aves; order Anseriformes; family Anatidae; genus Nettapus; species Nettapus auritus. Next base: position 14,421,652 of record CM021775.1, read on the forward strand.
TGCTCAAAGCCTCTCTTGCTTAGAAAGTGTTCTTAGGCACAAAAGGTGCAAGCACACATCTGAGCTGGTGGTCCTAAACTGCAACAGGAGTAAGATTTGCCAGAGATGGTCAATACCAGCTTTGCACCAGTCAAGCTTATAAAAAAATTTAAATCTCCTCCACTGTTTTGAAGTGTCAGTGGCTTAGCAGGGAGCCCTACTTTTGTTCTCTCTTCTGCCCCCATCCTCTTGTAGATTATGCTTTTTCTTTTTTTTTTTTTTGGGTGCATTTCACAACAGATCCTCCCCAGGGTTTTTTTTCTTGGCACTGTTGCATTAATCACACTTCTCCTATGAAATGGTGCCTAATACTGCCCTGTGGGGCTCCGGCTTAGGGTTTTGCCTGCACCCCTGCGAGCAACAAGGAGCTTTAAGTTTTGCCTCTGCCCAGGCACGTGCATGGCAAGCAGCCTGTCTGGAAGACATGAAATGAGATTAGCTCAAGCGAGTGGGTCTTGCTTGGAAGAAAGTGCTACAGGTCAGGCTGAGGTTGGGGAACCAGGTGTGCTCCACCTTGAGAAGGCATTGGCTGCTGTTGTAACGGTATTTCATATCTATCTATATGTGTATGTACACACATACAGAGTAAAAACGTAAATAAATAGATGCTCTAGCATCTTTGGCATTGTAGAAGCCGTGACGGTCGGTCTGTTGAAAGAAAATAGACAAGAGAAAGTAGCTGTGAGGGTAAAAAATGGCTGTCTGCAGCAGATAAGTAGTGGTTGGAGAAGTCTTATCGGAAATCCTCAAGGCAAAGCAGCCAAATGCCTGTAGGGCCGGGAGAAGTCTGCTTTACCAATCAAACCAACCCAAGAAAATTGTGCAGCAAAGCCAGTGTTTGGTTTTGCCAGATCTCAGCCTTCTCCCCAGCTGTGTATTGTAGAGAAATGCAACTGCATACAGCAGTCTGGGCAAAGCCGTTCGTGCAGGGAAAGGAGGAGAGACGCTGGCTTACACTAAGAGCTGCTCATCCACAGAAAGCCCCCAGGCCCTTGTAAATCCACCTGGCTCTGTATGCAGACTTATGCCAAGCTAGCATTCATCTCTGCTGCAGCTGGAAGCCAGCACTGTGGAAAAGTTAGCTGTTGAAATGGTGACGTTAAGAAAGTAATGGGAAAAGCCTTGGCTGCCCTTTGTGCTCCCAGTGGCTTGGGCGAGGGCTGTCCCTGTAAGTCTCCAAAGGAGAGCAGGTTTGGGTCCGTCCTCCAAGCTGCTGCGAGGGTTGTGTTTGTTTGAGATCCGGAGAGTTCAGGTCAAACTCTGGGATTCAAGTAGTGTGTCGATACCTTGGGGGTGAGATAGGAGAAGCTTAGTAATGTATTTTATTGAGGCTTTTGGTTTCACCCGTCCAGTTTGTCTGGCAAAACCTCTTTGGAACAAATCATTGCTGGTAGTTACCGTTACGATGTCTTGTTCTGCTCTGGCTTTTCAGTGGTACCAGCAGCAAGAGCTTTGCAGAATGCTCTTTGGTGTTTTGGTCTGATCTTACAGGCTTTTTGTCGATGCTAATGCTGAAAATGAACAGCTCTCAAGCAATTCTGCCCGATACCTTTGCTTAGAAGGCATTGGCTGCTGTTTTAACAGAGGTTGGCCTGAATGCTTCAAGGTGGTTACCTGTGAAATGAATTCATCAAAAGATGCTGGGCTTGGAGCAGAGAGTTAGAGTTGGGCATGAAACCAGGCCAGCTCCTGTGGCGTTCATCAGATGCTGCGTGCTCCCGGCAGCTGCCCTTGAACTGGAGCTTGCCCCAACGTTTTCAGGACGATTTCAACGCTTGGCAATTTATTTCCTATCCAAAGGACTGGAATAATAGCATGACAACATGGCTCTTGAGCAAATGTTCTGTGATACGTGGAGTTCATATGGGTTGCTGTAATGTCCAGATAAGAATACTTAGTGTCAGAAACGAGCACTTTGACAATGAGGTTATTTTGTTCCAAAATGCTGAATTTGGAGCCCAAAAATGGTATGTGTGAGAGTTTCCAAGCTAGGTTCCAATTTAGGAAGAGCCCACTTATCAGTGTTGCATCCAGACTTGGCTGTTAGGACCAGAAATGACCAGCAACTGCTAGGCAGAAATCTCCCAAAGGACTTCATTTTGCTTTTTATAGATCAACTCTACTTTAAAGATGAACGTGCCTTGAAACTCTTAAAATCCTTCAGTATGTGGGAGACTCTTGGTGGAAGCACTGCACTTCTCACTGTATTTTTTCCCCCTTCGAGTAGTTACACAGCAGTGTCGAAGGCTCATAGCGCCAGCCAGCCATCTTCTTTTTGAATTACCACATCTGCAAAAGGTTCAGGCAAGCATTATTGTAAAATGGAGTTACTGGGACCTCTGTCCAGTGCACCCTGTAAGGCTGTGCTGTAAATTTCGGAAAATTCCTTAGACTGGTTGAGCTCATTGTTACCCCTTGTACTTCTTTCATGTTTCCTCCCACATTGCTTGTAGACGATTTTAGCTGAGTATCTGGAGCCTTAAATGGACTATCACCTAAATTAAGGACCACAGGAAGTGTGTGCATTGAATAACGCAGAGATCAAGGAGCACTGCTCTGTATTTAACTTGCTCTTGAACAACCTTATAACTTTCTGACATCTTCTCAGAATCCTGGATCCGATAAATATATCCAACAGGCAAAGGAGGCTGACAGAATGTAAGGGAGCCTAATATATAACATATTGCATCTCTTTGTTGACTCTGCTCCGTTATGCCTCGCTCATTTGTTTCCTTGATAGGAGACACTGTATTATCACTCCAAACAGGCATTTGCAGATGTTACTGAATCAAAATTAGAAGCTAAATCTTGCTGTTTCATATCTAGTAGGAGTTATTTCTTGTGATAAAAATGTTGAATGTTTCTAGTGCTCAAAACAAAGCCTGGAAAAATGTCACTGTATAAGTCTGCTTCTTTGCCTCAATATTATTATCCATTACCCTTGTTTTTGGAGGTGCATCTGCTATGACAGCATTCCACACTTCTGTTTAGGAAAGCATCTTAAAATCTTCAGTGTTTCTAACTATGTGTTGTTGGCCAAGGTACATTGCAGGAACAGTCCTATCAAAATTCTTCTTAGGACACGGATATATCATTGGCGTAATGAACCCCAATTTGCTTTGTTAAAGCTATTTTTGTGAAAATAAACTGGTTTAATAGACAGCAAGTTTCCCTCTTCATTCCTACTGTCACTGCACCTTTTAAAATGTAAAATGTGGCTTCACTGTAGAAACCCATTAAAGAGAGATAATATTTCATTCAGGTAAGTATTGCCTTTCTGCTTAAAGGGAAAACACCATTGTGAGCTTAGTAAAGAATTTAATTTGATGTATATCTGCAGGAAGTAAGCCTTACATCAAAAAGTAAGTACCAGCAGCTGGGTTCAATATGGGATTTGACACTGTTTTCTATAAGCTCTTTACCAAATGTGTGCAGTTTCTGAAATAGCCACATGCCCACCTTATTATGATCCTTTCCTGGAAAGAGAAATACCTTTAATCTTAAATATGACATTCACATGCTTATTTTTTAAAGAATTGATTTAATATGAAGGATTTTATTTCCTGTTTTTTATTAAGATCCAGGTTCCTTGTCAAAGTACTGCCGTAAGTAACAAGCTATTGCACATCCTGTTCTTCATTAAAACAGGCAGGATATCAAAGTAAAAAACATAAGAAACATAAATGTAGAGGAATTTTAGGATTGAACTGTAATCTATACCATGCAAGTGACTTAATAAGGATCTCAAATGATAAAGGAATTCAAGTCTGGGCAACATAACCAGAGCAACTTTTTTCCTCCCATCACTTATGATCTAAACTAGTATTTTTTTCTTGCACTATTAAAAACATCAAGTTCTTGAATTAATATTTAGGTTAATTTATAGAGAAGCTTGGAAGAGGTGCATGATCATCAGTTCCTGCGAGTACTGTTCCTGACCGTAAGTTTTTGTTTTTCAGGAAGGTAGGCTTCTCCAGTCGTATTAGTACTGCTTCTATATTGAAGAGTGGGTGAATACAAATATTTTCATGAATATGTGGGTGTTTTAAGGCATTCATTTTGGCCGTTTTAATATTTACAGTAATTTTCAGTAACCATTTGTTCAATTTGCTGGTGCGGGCTTCCATGTGAAGCAGACCTGAGCTGTCCAGGAACAATACGTACTTATCTGCCCAGGAGAGGCAATAATAAGCAAAGGCAATTTTATTTGACCAATCGCACCTAATTAATAAGCTCCTACCGAGTAAGAATATGGTGGATATGAAATATGAAATAACCTCAGGGAAATGGAGAACGTGGGTACGTCTGCAGATAAGGGTACATCAGGTTTCATCCAGACATCGTGGCTAACCAGAGCAATGTAGGAATAGCAGGAGAGGCTTCCACGTAAGCTCCAGCAACTCTGGTGGGCTTGGATTAGAGGTTTTGACTGCCTTGTCACTAATACTGTTAGTTGTTTTGGCTGGAGTTAGTGGGAACGTATCGAGCAGAGCTGCTTGCTTAGCTGAAGTGTGGCCCGATAGGAGTGAAGCTGAATCTGTCCCTATAAATCCTCTGTGCTGTTTATTTCTGTATTGCTTGAGAACGGAATCGGAGTACCGCAAATTCAATAGAGGAAATACAGAGGCAAAACAAAATCGTGATTGATTGGTGTTATTCTTTGGAAATGTGCATGCGAGAGGGAGAATGGTCTGAATCAAACCGCAGCAAGTAGCCTTGGTGCATCCACAGACCTAGAAGGGGAGCGGGGAAGTTTCCTTCTGGCGTAGGTGTGGGGCAGCCAGGGGGACCTTGCTCTAGGTGGAGGCTGGCGTTGCAGGTAAATTGTTCTCATATCTGGGGTGATGGGCACATGTAGGAAGGCAACTGCTTCATCAAACAACTGGTAAGTAAAACAACACAAAGGAGGTTATGGACAGGAAGGACAGACCACAGAGTAGCTAAATATCCAGTTGGGCAGGTCCTGACTTTATCCTATAACATAAACTGCTATTCACCTCTGTTGTGAAGAGCGAGAGCATTGGCACTGGAAACGTGCATGAAACATGCATCTGAAGGCTCTGCTCCTGGGAGGGACAGGCTGGCAAGGGCTTAATCCCCTCTAATCCCCGACTGAAAAATTACACAGATACTGTAAACTTTGAAGGAGGAGGAGTACATTAAAAGAAACTGGGGGGGGATCCTAAGTTTGAAAATTTTTAGGGATAATGAGGTGTCAGAAGGAAACATTTCTAACAACGCCTGTCTGTTTTTGCTCTCTTTGCCTTTCTTTCCAAGGGCTGCTTCTCTCAAAATGCAGTGAAGTCAAGCTAGAGTGTGGGGTAATGCTACCCGGCAAGCAAGAACACCGTTCCTGTTTTTTTTTTTCTCTCTTTTTGAGGTCCTTACAAGCTTGCAAGCCTTGGGCAAGCTTAATTTAAATCAGTGGGGAATCTGAAGGTCAGGAGGAGAGCTGAGGAAGGAAGGAGAAGGCTCTGGTCTTCTCCTTCAGAGCACTCAGGCTCTCACCCCACACACTTTTCAAGACCAGGTGTAGGCTCTGTTGCAGGTAACGTGAGTTCCCTCCGAGCTCTGGCTTCGTTTTGTGTTGTTTGCTTCCTGCAGATAGCTCTGTGCAGTGGAAATGCACCAAAAAGGAGAGGTGCTAAAGGAGAAATCATCTTCACTTGCTATCCTAATCATCTGATACAGATCAAAAAGTTGTAGTGCTGTCTCATGGGAAGGGCTTCCTAGCTGCAGATAGAGCTGGCTGTTGGTGAGAGGGTGGCTGGGAGATTAACTGTGCTGGGAAACACAGCAGGGCTCCCCTGCGGGGGTCAGATGTGGGCCCTGGCCCTGGATGGAGGCATGCCACTGCTGTCGTGAAGCCCAGGGAGCGTGTTAAAGTGGAGATGCACATGCCAAGGGAAAAGCCAACTGTCAGGTCTCTGGTTTTTATTGGTGTTGTACTATTTCTACAAAAAGTGCAAAATGTAGCCCTGAGAACACAGAGTTCTGATCTATTTCTAATACCCACATGGGAAAATAAACAAAACACCTTTGAATTGTTTTTCTTAGATCATTTTGCCCATCTGCAGGTTTTTTTAAACGCTAGTAACATTATACAGCTTGCGTAGAGCCCTGAAATAGGTCACGTTTTGCACCCGGAAGATGCTCACCAGTGCTCTGCTTAGAGTCTTGTAGCAGCAAATGTAGACAACGTATAAAACCATGGCACATGTGTAAATTTGCCATCTCATTGCTTTTGCTGCACCGGCTCTATTGTCAGTAATAATACCACGGCAAGGACGGTTGGAGGGGAGCCAAACATTTATTTGGTCTTTAGGCTTTGATAGCGTGTTGGCAGCTGTGTGATCTTTGTGAAATTCAAAAATGCAAAGTGTAGCTTGTCTGGAAGAATCAGAGGAGACTGTCGGGGCCGATGCCTTTTGGAGCGATACCCAGCGAGCTGTGACACACATGTCAATGGGGCTCTTCGACCACTTGCCCGTGTGTATTGAGATTTGCCTGGTCTCTGGAGCTGTTTAATTAAGTTGGGATTCAGCGTTACAAATGAAACATTGTGAGCTCGGACAATGGAAATACGCCTTTCTGCGGCCCTGCTAGCCAGGAAGCCTCTCTTCGGGAGGCAGAGAGCGCGCAGGATAAACAGCAGCCCAAATTGGGGCTCTCGTAATGGTAATCCTCCAACAGAACACACAGATCGGTTGTTTTCCAACGAGGTTAGCCCTCTGCGTGTGCTGTGTGGGATGTCCACAATTAATCTAGTGCCAGCAGGTCTGGGGCTGGGGGCAGCAGTGGTTTCTAATAACTGTGTCTGTAAAAAAGCAGGGAAGATGCTGCTCCTCTCCCTCCTCAGTTTCCTTGCGCTGTTTCTGGTGTGGCCGTTCTAGGCAAGGAGTTCTGTGAGCATGAGCATACCATGGAGTGAGCATATTGTGGGAATGACTGCTGTCTGTATTTGTGGCTGGGGATGTGGATTCTGTAGCCACCAGCTGAACTGGAATATGTTTAATATTATTTTGATTTTTTTTAATAATTCAGCCAAAGAGAGGTGAGAATGAGTACATGAGTGCAGGAGTGTGGGCACCCCAAGGCTTGTCCCTGTTTGACCCCTTTTCCAAGGAGGGGAGAAGAGGAGGCTTTCAGTTTTGCTCTTGGTCCACTTTTGCTCACGCCTGCAGTGGGACCAGCAGCAAATTGCTCCTGCTGCAGTCAGACGGCTAGTGGAAAGTTCAGGCTGTTCTCTTTAACTTTCTTCCTCCTCAAATGCAAATGGGAAGGAGCCGTACCAATGCCTGTATGTTCCTTTGCCATTGCACATTTACAGCCAGCTGGGCACACTAATAGCCAGAATCACAGTCGAGCAGATAAGCAGACTTGCGGCATCAGACTGGCTTGAAACTGCTTAGCATTTATTCATTGTTCTTAGTCAATATATGTAGTTTTATTTCTGGAGTCATTTGGGGGATTGAAGTCAAACTGAAGTGTGATTAATTGCGCTGATAGTTGCTCGCTGGGGCTGGAGTGCAGGATGGAAGAGTTCAAATAAGACCAACTGCACAAACTAAGGACAAGTCCAAGCAGCACATTAAACTGTGCAAGAGAGATTAGCTCCACCAATCAGGGGCGGAATGCTGAATATTTAGGGGACCAGAATACTTTTAAAATGAGAACAACCAAGCTAAAACAAACCAAAAAAACTGAGCCAGGAAACCACTTATCTTTTGGGTCTCGTCAGTCCCCGTGAGACTCACAGGGCCACGCTTCCTTCTTTGAAATAACCGAGTGGCCCTGAGCCGCTGTCATGCAGAGCTGCAAGGTCAACCACAAAAAGCTGCAGGTTGCTGAACTCAGCAGCTATTTTTGTTATGAGCTTGGTCTCTACATGCCAACATGTTCAAGCTGAAATGTAACTTGCCCGGGAAATTAGTTAGTGTGCACACAAATACAAGATTATAATTACTGCTACAGAATGCTGCTCACTGGAGAATTGAGCTTGGATGGGAAAGCTAGTCTGCTTCTTTGCCCATTTGGAAGGAAAAGCAACAACGAAAGCTGCCAATATTTTGATGTCAGCATCCTTTGTTTTTTTCTGGCTATCAGAGACCTCTTTGATCCTCGTGCTGCCAGAAATGTTTGCTCTGGCCGTGCTCTTTTTTTCCTAGCGGATCAACTATTTTTCCACAGGTTGTGAAAATCAGTCTCGCATTTGATCAACTTCAGAATGTACATCTCTTAGGCACCTGTTTCTGTAGAGACCTCCCCGTGATTTCAAGCATGTAAATCAATTTGTAAGCCGTGACAGTAGGTGGTCCATGTTGAACCCAAATGTAGGTCCTCTGCCTTTGCTCGGTGATGACACTGTTCGGCACTGTATTACTGCATGTGGGATGTTAATTAAATTCAGTGACCAGGGGACGCTGACACGGTGTTTTCAGACATCAGGTAACAGCACTGAAATGCGTAATTCATGGAACTGTCCTGCTGCCTTCTCTGGGACTTGTTGGGTGAATCTAAGTCTCCAGCTATAAACAACCCTGAGTAGTTACTAAGATATCTCAAGGCAAAAGCAGGCTCCGTGCTTTGTCTTATTTTGTGTTTATGTGGTTTGTGCTCTGCAGATCTCTGGTGTCTTACAGCAACTTTCGAGACAGGACAGAACAGGAGACTTCCCACGAAGCCGAGGGCCCGCACCGGTCACTCTGGTTATTCTTGGTACTAGGAGCTCCGGCTATAATCTTCTAGGAGACAAATCATATTTTATATTATACAAGAAGAATATATTAATTTTTCATATTTGTCTAATTTTTCTTGTCTGACCATCTGTATATATAAAGTATTAGTGAGATTAATCTTGTGATAGTTGAAATCCAGTAGGATGTTTTTAGTTGAAACACATATAAATAACTGAACTAGTATCACACCATAATCCAAAGCACTGATTTTACATTATAGTCATATATCAGAATTTTTTTTCTTTATCGGAGATGTTTTATAACATTTAATGATTACAACAGCGTAGGTGGTAGGATGAAATTGCCCATTGTGCAAAGGGTACTGCTGAGGTAGGAAATTGCTTTTTGTATCCACAGATCAGAATACTAAATCATTTAAGAATTGGTACATATCCAAAATGCATCTGTTGACCCAGATTCTGTCCTCTGATAACAAGACTGAAGTGATTGTTTTTCTGAGAACCCAATAGATTTTATTTACATTAGTGGAAGTGCCGATAAGTGCTTGTTGTGGGATTTGTAGGATACTGCTTTTCTTAAAGAATGTGTTCGTGAAACTCGCCTTTGTGTTATCTCTGCTTATCTTTCTGATTTGGGGAAATATTATGCTGAGAATTTAATAACCATACTAGCATTCTAGCAGAGAGAAAGGGGAAGAAACACGTTCCAGGCAACGCTGACAGTAATGTAATGTTTCCTGGGCAGCAAAAGTGACGTAAATGCTGTGAACCGGATGCTTATGATACTAATTTCTTGAGAAATATAAGGTGTCCTTGTAATTTACGCTTGCACAGAAAATGACCTGGGGGAACTGGAGACCTGAATGTATCACGTTCATCCTGTCCAAGTCTACTTTATTCTGTGTAACACTGTTTCCAAGGATGGGTTTCCACCTGCTTTCTTCTCCCAAGTCAAGAGCCTCTTCTGGTGATCCCTCTGCTCTCTCTTTCAGCGAGCGAACACATGTTCTTGTGGAATTAGTCCTGGCCTGCAGTTTCTGTGCTGTGACCTGCGAAGAGCGAGCTGTCGCTCAGTCATAGTTCCTTTCCCATATGGAGACATGTTTCTGCCTCCCTGTTCTTTGTAGAAAAGTGTAAGCCCTGTATAATGAGGATACCAGATGTTTGCCTTTAGACAGAATTTGCATTATCATGGCTCCCAAGCTGCCAAGAAGGTCTGGACTCCAGCAGTGGGTTATTTCCTTACTGAGAGAGAACAGAGTAGACACATGCATGGGATGGTTTATCCTGTTCTGTATTTATTCATAATAATCTACACTTCTGTATATATAAAATAGACCAGAGCAAAACAAGTAGAGGTTACAATTCTCAGAGCTGAAGAAAACACGTGTGCTTCAGACTCCTGCTGCTTCGTTTCTCGTTGCAAGCTAGACCAGGCACTGAGATTCACATCAACTGCTCCAAGAGCCAGGCCAAAGTAGTGTTTATAGGCAAACCTGCAGCATGGACCCCAGAGGAAGGAAATATCCATTGCATCACCTTTCCTCGCTCTGCTGCGAGAAGGATGGGGGCAGCCCTGTGCAGCCCGTGGTGCGCTCAGAGGGGCCTCGTGCTCCCCTGCCAGCCCCATGAGCCGCAGGAAGCTCCTACCTACCAAGGGCTCTCCTGGCCAGAGATGTGCACTCAGAGCTGTCGCTCTTTGCTGGCAGGGAAGGAGCCCAGCTGTCCTGTTCACATTGTCATATGTTGCTTATATGCCATCGCCCTTCTGGCTCTGCTTATGGCATCTCTTCATCTGTAGGTTAACTTTTGCCGACTTGGTTCTGTATTTCATGGTAATTTTCTGGGCTCTGCCATTCTGTACGGTTGGAACGATGAAAACTTGGGGCATGTTGATGGGATAACTTGTACCAAATGAGACTTCTTTGAAGAAATGAAACGCTTCCTTTTTTCAGATGAGACTCTTCCAAGAGGCTTTCGGGCCCAACACTGTGCTAGTGCAACTACTGCGGCTTCTGAGCTGGAGCTGGCGTGGGTCCCACCCGGCTCCGAGCATGGGCAGAGCGTGCTGGCAGCTGTCAGTACCCATCTGCGGAGGCATAACCAATAACATTCATTGTATTTATAAAGACCCCTTGCTAGCAAATGCATTCAGCCTTCTGAAACAATAGTTCTTCCAACTAATTAAAAACAACATTACCCCAACAATATTACATACTCGAGAAGTAAACAAACCATAAAACGATCAGCAAGCACAGCAGTATTCATTTAGAAGCGTATCTGCTGGAGCAGAGGGTAGAAAATGAGCTCGATTTGGGGCTGGAGAGTGTTCTGTACTCCTGGGATCAGCACCCAGGAGCGGGGCCCACGTCCTGCTGCTGGCACGGTGGCAGAGCTCAGAGCAGCAGGTGGCAGCCGAGTGAAAAATCCCATCTGGCAGGAGCAGAGGTGGCGGCACCGGGAGCTTTGGACTCCAGCAGGTTCATCAGAGCATCCATTTAACAGGCAGCAACAAGGACATAAATCATGGCGAATCTGATCGCTGTTACTCAAGGCTCTGATGCAGCTTGTCTCCAAGTCAGAGCGCTCACAGTCCAGTAACGTCCCTCTTTCCTCTGCATTGAGGGCAAGGCAGCTCTGACCTACCCAGTTAGCAGGTTACAGACCCAAAACTGAGTAAGCAGAGAATGCGCAAAGTGAGTCCCATGCTGCTAACTTGTTTTGCAGTTTGGGACACTTCGCCTTTTTTTCCCCCCTTAAATTATTGATTATTGTTTTGAGTTTTGCTGTTAACATCCTTGCCTTCTGAAGGAGAGAAAAGAAATCAAGTTGTAAATGCTTATTTCATGATACTATTTATTAAAAGCTATGGTTGTGTTGTTGTGTGAACTGTTTGGCCCAAATCATAACTTAAGTGCTGCAAAAACTTAAGCATAAATTTCAGTAGTATAAAAATGTGGCTGAGACACACTGAGCAGAGAAAAATTACTTGTATATTGGTTTTACCTCTTGCTGTGTATGTCTGTAAGTGACCGTGTCTATGCTGTGTTACAGAGTCAACTGCCATTGTGTTTGCTTGGATGCAGCAAAATAGGCCAGTTCACATCAGTCAAGGCTTCTGTATGTCAGATATCAGTACATCTGAGGACTAGTCAATAGCAGGAAAAGAAATAAGAATGTATATACTTGTTTTTTTCTCTTTTTTTTTTTTTTTTTTCCCCTCCCCTCCTAAATAGCTATTCTTCTCCTAATCTCAGGTGTTGCTGGAGTTTCTCTTGCTGTGTCCAGATTCCCGCATAAGATCCCAACAGGTTTTCCCCTCCTAGGACTAACTTGGTTGGTGGCTGCTGACTTACTGAACAGTATTTCCTGGAGGACAGTGCATTGTCCTGTGCAGGCAGACTGCTGACGCCCAGGTAGTACGAACTGCCTCGGCACAACTGACACAGCAAGGCAATGCCTAGAACCGAGTCCTCGCTTCTTGAGTACCTGGTGCTAACAACCTCAATAAGACGGTGCTTATAGGAAGGATAATGTCTTGTTAAATTTGTGTCATTGCAGGATATGGACAAAGCTTCAGTTTTTGTTGTTCTTGTTTAAGTCTGAAGTCCTAACATTGAGAAAAACCTCGTGTCCCTGAAAAATGCCACCAGAAAACACATTTCTGCTCTTTGCCGGCCTTGCCTTGCGTCCCTTCACTACTGGGACTGTAACAGTCTACAGCAGGCAGAACTCAGGAGCAGAGGCTGGTCTGCTCTTAGGTTCTCTGCCCACAGCTCTATCAGCATTCAATTAACATAGGCAATTACCAAAAGGGGATGTCAAATGTGGATGTTGTTGGTAACAAAATATCATGTATTATTTATTTTGTTCATCTGAAAATTCTCTTCCCAACTCGAGCTCCGCGTTGGCTGGATTTGCCGTAGCGGTGTCTGGTTCTTAATAGCAGGGCTTTAGTGGTAACCGCAATTTGCACGGGAACAATGAACTCTTTGTCACAATGAAGCATTTTGATTAGATGAGCTCAGTTGAAAATGAAAATAAATTCTTCCAACTTAGGAAAGGTATCATCTGAGTTATAGCTGGGTCAGGTCAGAGCTGAGTGTGTATTCTAAGTAATTCCTCTGTGGAATTATTACCATCACCATAATAATATCTCAATGGAATAAAAATGGAGATATTTGTCCTGATAGCCTTTCACTTTTTATTTGGAAAATCATTATAGTTACATTATCTCAAGGTTTATGGAGGAAAGATAACACCTGCTCCAGGAATCTACTGAAAAGTTATTTCAAGGGGAAAACTATTAAACTAGAAATTAGACAGATATTAAAACCAGAACACTGTTTTCCTTTGTGACAAAACTCAGTCTTGAGTTGCATAAAGCTCTGGGTTAATCACAACCGGTCCTTCCGTCTGGGGCCAGAGCCACGCTTTACCCTGCGTCAGGACGGGCGGCGTGAAGCGGGTTTTAGGGGACGAGGTGTCGGTTCCGACGAGACGTGCGGTCCGACACTGGTCCTTCATGAGCAGTTTGAAACTCATTATCTGGCTATTGGTTTTCCGGTGGTAATGATCTGTAGTTGAGTCTCTGAATATTAAGAGCTTTGTCTTTGCACCTCCACTGAAAATTCTGTTTTAAGGAAGAATTTCTCCTCGTTTCATATCCCTTCTTTTCCTCCAATCCCTGGAAAAATGTGCTCGCCAGTACTTCCACTTGGGGCTTAAAAGGCCTGAAACGCTTCAGCTCAGCGACGGCCGCGTTCCCTGGCTGGTAGCATCTATTTATGGGTGGGCTGTGGAAAGCTATCTAGTGTCCTTCAAGATAACACCCGACTCAGCCAGAACAACATATATATTTTGCACTGTGATGTAGCTATGGGTTTCAAGCCACTACTTCAGTGCTAAAGAAATATTTCTGCCCGTGTCTCCAACGTATGCAAGTTTCTTTTGGAGGTGTTCTACTTCTCATCCCACAGCTCCTGTATGGAATTACTTTTCTGTGGACTAAGAAAATTTTTAGATTTCGATGCTTGCATTTCTGCTTGCCCTAGTTTTCTTTGAGCATGAAGAAGTTAATCCTCCCCTGAAAGAAGTCGTATGCATTACCTTGTGGCGAGAAAGCTGGTTTTAATATTACGGTTTTAATATTACTTTCCTTCCTTGCACTCCAGAATGACGGTTCCCGTTTTGTTAGCACTACTATTTTAGGAGATAGGGAAAGGCAAAACTGAGGAGTTAATACTTTAATTTCATCGAAAGCCACAGGAAATGGGACTCGTCGATGCTTGGTGCTTTGATGGTGACTCATCTGTGTTAATGGACTTTTCTGATATTCTTGCATTTCTCCCTTCCTAAAAAAAAGTTGTGCCAGCCAAGTTCTTAAATGCCTGCAACATCTTGGTACAGCAGTGAATGTCTGCAGCAGCATGGGCTTATGCAGTGTCGATGCCATAATTTTCTGTAGGGAAGGTTTAGGTGTGGGAACGGCGAAAAGCGCATTTTGGAGAGATCTCTATTAGCTGTGCTGACAAACTGCGAAGGCAAACCAGCCGTAAGACTCCATTAATTTGATTTTAATCTTTACTTTATAAACCTGAGATTCTGGATGATAGGACACAAGCATTTTAATTAAATTGCTTGTGCTTCTCTTTTTTTTGGCAAGAGCTTTGCATAGTTAATAAGGACAGGATTACCCTACCTGTACGTAGCTGATTTGTGTCACTTGCAGGTTATCGTACCAGATGCCATTTTCACTGCGAATCATCGCCCAGCGTACAGTTGTCAAGCAACACAGAAGTGCTGATTGGCAGAATAATTAAAAACTAAGCATAACACTATCTGTTTATGCTTTCAACCTCCTAAATAATTGTTTGGATTATCTTTTTTTCCAAATACTCCTATTAGCCATCAGTGTTGGGAAGAAAACCCATTGCAAAGAAGCACAGATGTCATGCTGCCTTCACACAAAGCTCTTACCATAGCTGCTTCTGTGCCCTGGCGTTAGCTGCAGTGAAACCGGTGCTACCTGCTTCTTCCTCCTTCTGGAAGACCGGCAGGGTTTGCAGCTCTGCCCGCCGTGGTAGTTCCCTGCAAGGAACTCTAACCATCAGAAGCCAACTTGTGCTTCTTCCCTAAACTTCTCGGTTTCGCAGCAGTCTGCCATTAATTAGACCAACTTATTGGTAGCACATGTTGACTGAGTAAATGGTTTATTTTCTTTAGTACAAAAGGTGGCGAGGAAATCAACAAGTCTTGCATAGTACAATAACTTTTCTGGTTTGTTTTCCTTCTTTCCTTCTTTTTTTTTCTTTTCCGCTGGAACTTCTCACATAAGCCTGCATGTGTGAATTGGCGTCAGCCTTCTGCACATGGAAATAATATGCATGAAATTGTAATCGTTGCCAGCATCCAATAAAGTGGCTCTTATCCAGGGTAGTGGGATCAATTATTTCTCTAGGAGGCAACGTATGTGGTGCCGTTAATTTTACAAATAAATTACAGGAAGAAAGAAAGAAGGAAGCATGTCTGATGGATCATTATCGATGAAGGAATTTATTTTACCCAGTAATTGTCCTCCGTTGGTTTGTGAGGAGGGAAGGACATGGCTTTATCGTTATCAGTGCTCGCCCTGGAAGCTGAGGCATAGCGTGTTGTAGAGGTCTTCTGGGCAATTGCTTTTGCTTCACCCCCTCCAGAAATTCCTGCAGGGTGTGTGGACTGAAGGATGCGGAGGGACAGGTCACTGGTTATTTTGGGGTGTGCTGGTACTGATTCAAAGGGGTTGTGCGGCGCTCACATTGAGCATAGTGGGGAGCTGGTTGGTCCCAAACCCAGAGGTTGCATGCAGGTGAATTTATATATATATATATATATATATATTATATTACATTATTTATATAATGAATATATAATATACAATATTTCATAATTATATATTATACAATAAATATAATCATACAATTATATTAATTATATAATTAAATAATATGATTATATAATTTTATATATGTATTATATAATATATTATATAATATATGATAATATATGATAATATATATATTATATAATATATGATGTATGTATTATATAATATATATTACATAATATATGATATGATTATATAATATATATATAATAC
>CM021775.1:14437629-14590129 GCA_011076525.1 Nettapus auritus
AATATACATTATATATATCAAATAATGTAATATATCATATATTATATAATATATTATATAATATATCATATATATTATATTATTTTATATAATATATCATATAATATGATATTATATATCATATAATATATAATATATTGTTATATATTATATAATATAATATATAATATAATATATTATATATTATATAATGTCATATCATATAGTATATGATATGATATTATATAATATTTTTATATATATATATTATCTATATATATATGTGTGTAATTTATATATATATAAATTTCCTAAATGAAGATTGTATTCTACAGGGACTTGGTTGTTTATTGTAACTCTGAATTTTAAAATGCAGGCCTGCATTGTTCTCCAAACAGTTTCTTTTAGTTTCCTGGCAGGTAAATGTTGCAACAATTTTGAAAAATTGTCTTTAAGTGATTAATTAGCATGAACACTTGGTCACTGTCCTGCGCAGATGCTGTTGTTTTTTTTTAACCTTTTTTCCCCCAGTCCGAACACAGCAGTAGCACAGTTTGAATGACATTTCCAGATGACCCATAAGAAAACCTGCCATGAAATATCTTCGGTGAGCCCCTCAGCCCCTGCTCTAGCCCTTGCAGACCGTGCCCAGGCTCTAGAAAAAGCAGAGAGGTTCAAAAGCCCTGCGGCCATTCGGGGCAGGGTCCTCAAGCTGAAGTGTGCAGGAAACACGCAGAGGAACCGTGCAGCCGCTCCCCTTCTTGTCATACAGAGCAGCCTGGGATCACAGAAGCACAAAAAGAGTTTAAAGTCACTGAGGCGTAGTACTTTGCCTAAGAAATCTTAAGCTTTCCTTCAGAGTGATTCAAATAGAATGCCAGCCCTAAACAGCTTCAAGATGCATCCAAGCTACCTTTGCACTTCATTTATTCTGGCACAACTAAACAGAGCCTTTCTTCTCCTCTGTTAAGACATGAGAGCTTGTGAGCTTTGCACTCATCCATGAGATCACATACTGGGTCTCAGTTTCAGACCTCAGTAGTAGCAGCTGGTGGAATAAAAGGATTCCTTGAAATAGCACCGCACCCCTGTGCTCGTGCCTGGGCTGGGGGAGGCGCTGGCTGCCGGCTCAGCCCCGCGGTCTTGGTCCTCTGCCCAACCTGGCTGCGGCACCTCCGGGAGCGCGGTGCGGTTCCCTGCCTCTCTGCCCCTTGGTTTCTTTCCAAGAGAAATCAAAGCCCACGAGGAGCTGGTGCCCTCTTGTTCGTGTCCTGGAGTGAGCATGGTGGGCTGTGCACTGAGCCTGGCTGCTCTGCTCAGGAGCTAGATGCTCCGAGAGACTGCGCCGTCACCGTACTGTCCTGCTGCTCTGGGCTTGTGGTGCCCCTGGCAGGGAGGGGGACCCGTTCAGCCTGGGGCTGGCCTCCCTTCCAGGTACTGCCAGCCTGAGCACAGGGGTTTGGTAACTCATCAGTCAGCTTAAAACACACACAGCTTCCAGTTTCGTTAGGCTATTCTGATGTCCAGTGCTCATGATCTTTCTGCTGAATGTGGGTAAATTTTAGAGGCCTGCTTTCATGTTCGGTGCCTTCTGAATGAAGAACAAAACCACAACCATTTCATCAACTTCTCTGTATAAATCCTCTTTCGTAGAATGCAGATGTGAGTATGTTGCCAGAAGTTATGCTGAATTGAGCAGTGTTTTGAATCTCCATCTATCTCTGGTCTAAGCATTTAGGTAGGGATAAAGCCTTGGTGATAAGGTTTTGGCATTTTGAAGCATAACACCTCAATCACAAGTTACAGAGAAACTGTGCTTCCTTCAAAATCTTTATTGTTACCAAATTAAAGGCACGCTTCAATAGCACCGATGGCACGCGTGCTTTGAACCTTCAGTTCAGGTAAAATCTGGCAGCCCTGACTTCAGTGATCACAATAGTTGGGCTGCCCAAGGGGGGGCCAGGGTTCTATTAGACGTGCGTTCCTGCAGTGTGCCTGCCTGAGCTTGGTAACTCCACTATTGAGGGTTGTAGGATCATGAAATAATCAGGGTAAAAGGGACTGCAGGAGGTGATCTACACCCACTGCGTGCACCAGCCACGGTCTGCTCTGAATTTTGGTCAGTTGAGTCCAGACTGCAAGGCTGTTTTAACACACGCGTGTTATCTGCCACAGCCCCTCAAAATCAGCAAGTAAAGGAAAACCTTTACTGGGGCAGCTCTTGCAAAGCAAGAAGGCTCACAGCTTGAGAGGAAAGCGAATGGCAATCATCTTACAGGGTACTTATTGCAGTACTAAAAATGGTGTTTTAAGAACCACTGATTTGGACCATGATGAAACCTTTAAAGGAGAATTGCTTTCAGCTGGGGAATCCTCTGGGACCTGATTCTCCAAACAGGGCATTTGCATAATCATTGTCAGCATGCAAATTCCTGATTTTTGAAGCATAAAGGGCACATAAATGTTTAGTAAAGAGGACCTGATGTGCATTTTTTTTAGTCTTTCTCAGTTGCAAAAGAAACATTATGATATTGTTGGTATGCTGCCTAAATTTAAACACGTTCGTAATAGGAATAAATCTATCTTCTGCAGATTTGTGTTTTTATGTATCTGTAGCTTTGTGTGTGTAGGTACAACACGTATACATGAATGATCTATACCTTATAGGCTTGCTCAGCTGCTAAGTTATATGCATTGAGAAATATATTGTCAACCTCTACCTTGTACATTTTCTGCCTTTTAGAGACAGTTTAATAAAAACAGGTGCTTTTCCACGAGAAAAGTTCAGCAGCCATACAGAAATATGCACAGCATGTTTCCATTTCATCTTTACATATCTTGTAATTAAAGATGTGCCAAACTCCTAGAAAATAATTCACTTGGTCAGTGAACCACATTATTCAGCGATTTGCAGATAGCACAAAAGAGAAAGCCGAGGCATTTTGATTCACTTTGCAAATCGACCTCGTATTCCACCACATTATGTCTCAGCGATGCCCGGCAAATTGACTCGCATTGCTTCACACCACATTACTATGCAGCAGGTCAAAGCAGCACGTTTTTTTGATCGGATGCAAAGTGTTAGGTAGCAAGTATTAAAATCACAAAAAAAATGGTGGAAGAGCTATTTCAGAGGTAGATCTTCAGGAATTTCTTCTTGGTAGAGTATTTATTAATATGCTTTCGGAATATAATCAATGGATTCTGAGGCACGTAGTAAAGTCAATCTTGTATGTTTTTAGGGTAAGCCTCTCTGGATTTTTAGGAGGCTTGAGGCTTTGTTTATGTTCAGGGAAGTAGAGTCACTGCGCTGATGCGCGATGGCCTGAGCTGCTGCAGTGAAGCAGGGTTTCATCCCACCGCAGCTGGATCTGTGAAGGTTTCTGCCCCAAATCTTCACTCCTGCTGCTGGGGCTGCGGCGTTCACAGGCTGCAGAGGGAGGGAGAACACGGTGGGGGGGAGATCCCCCAGGATCACTGCCGTCCCTGCTGCGAGGGGCTCTTGTCCTGAGTTAGGCAGAAAGAGCATCCGTCATCCCTGAGCCCTACGTTTTCCTCTACAACGTCCTGTTGGCAACCCTAGGGGGCTGCCACGCTTCACAGCCCTGCCGCCTGCCTGGGTGGCACGAGCGGCACGGGGCCAGCAGTAAAGAGGCGTCCTGTGTTAACTCCTGTACCCCTCAGTGCATGAACACGCCTCGGGGCCTGAGATGGCAAGGGGGAGCCGCAGCAGTCCTTCGTGTTCCAGCGCCCAGCAGAAACCTGGTAGAAAATTGGTTTTGACGTGAAAATGTTTACTGGTCAGTGTTATCCTGCAGTGCTTGCGCAGTGCCAGCCATCGCCCTCGTGTTTTGGGTGCTGTGAAGCATGCGGTCTCCCTGGTTGGGAAACCGAAGCCTTGGGGCACAGCCATTGGTTTCCAGCTGGGCCATTTGTTGTGCTTTGGATGGAGCGGGGCAGAGAGCTGCAGCCTCGAAGTCTCTCTTGCCATTTCCTCTCTTTAATGTATCACCTAAACAACCTGATGAGAAGTGTGGAGACTTGTACTTCTGTGTTAACTCTTCTGCTTTTATGATGTTGGAAAAAAAATGCTGTCTGTGCTTTGTGACACTTAAATTCCTCCTAGTTTTACCTGCGATCCTGCAGGGGCAGTGGGGGGGTGCAGCCGGGGATCTCTCCGAGGCTCTGTGCTGCCGCCACAGTGCCCGCTCCGAGGTGATGGGCGTGTGGCATTTTTAGTGTTTTTTAAAAGAAGGTTGGAAATAATATGGTTGGGTGGGATTTGGAATATTTCTTAGCTGTGGACCTGGAGAAGTTGGGGTGGGCGGCAAGGAGGAAGGTGGAGCGTGCCGTGCCGTTGCTCGGAAGGTTTAGCGCTAGTCGCTTCAAATCTTCTTTTGCTGATCTGCCGAAGATTGTGTAATCTCTCTAGCATGCAGATGTTGAACAAAAGAATATTACTGTAACGTCCTTAATCTGTTTTTCCTTCTTCCCTTCCTTCCTTATGATCCACTCCCCGTTCCCTCAGGAACTGAAAGTATAAAATGGAATTTGAGGAAAGGTGCACATCTACTTTCCAAGAACTAATTCTCTGCAAAGAGATTATCTGTATTACTGGGGAAAGCTACTGCTCATTAGATGTCTACTTGGAGATGCAGTTTAAGGCGATAAATAAAGTATTCTGGATCACAGCACACAAGAATATAATTAATCGGGTATTTGTTCTAGTATGACTGCATAGGGATTTAACAGGAGATCAGCGGTGTTTAGTAATTTTGTTGATAGCTTTTTTCCTTCTCTAGCTGAAGGACTCTGCCTTTTTCTGGAATATCGAACTCTGCCCTAATTTGCATAACGTGGTCCTTTTTGCGTATTGTTGGAGTGAGGAAGCACATGAAATAAAAGAAACAATTTTTAAATTATGCAGGTATACGGGCAGGTTAAACCTATACACCTTTTTAAAAATACAAATAACAATAGCAAAAACCAAAGCCCACAAAACTAAGCCAGAGCTGTGGTATGTCTGTGGTATTCCTGCGCTGCTGCAGCAGCCGTGGGATAGCACCGTCCTATGCAAACCTCCCTCCGAAGCCCAGGCGGAATTGTTTGTGCCCTGGAAGCGACAAGAAGTGCTTCAGTTAACTGGTGGAATGGTATCTATGAGGAAAGGTGCTGCAAAGGCAGCTACCAAGGCAGGAACTGAACCACCTGGATGCAGCGAGATGCCAGGGCTGTCCCTCAGGGCCACGATTTGCCTTTGCAGTTGTTGGGCGTTTCCGCGGGCACGTGGCAATGCGCTTTGCAAGCGTTGGAGTTATCCCTGGCGTCCGATGCCTGCAAAGCGCCAGCGAGCTCCGAAGCACCGTCCGAGCTGTGGCTGCTGGCGATGGATCCAGGAGAAGCAGCTTGCTCCGCTGTGAGAGTTCGGGGCCGGCTCGCCTGCGCCCAGGTGCGAGCACACGCGTGGTGCTGGTGTGGTGGCAGCATAGTCCCTTTTGGTGAGTGGCAAGCTGTCTGCCTAGACAGTTTGCATGGGCAAGTGCAATCCATCATAATGCATCACCAAAGATTAACCTGTTTATGAGACTGACGTGTTTTGAAAGGAAAACACCAAAGTGAAATTTATTTTCCAACTCCTAAGTCTGGGGCTTTGATCAAGAAAACAAAGCATGATGTTGTTTTAAGAAGACACTAATGACTGAAAAAGAAGTGATGTGTTTAAAAATCTCTATCTGCTGAGGATAATGGTTGCAGGGCTTGCCACTAGCTTCCCATTAGTGTCTGAAAAACTCCCATGCTGTACCCTGCTGCACAAAGCTAGCAGAAATTTTAATACCTTACCTCTGATTTAACTAGAGCACATGTCTATGAAAGACTTATTCTTTAAGATCAACAAATCTATTTCATATTGCTTGCTTCAGAATACAAAGCCTTAAGATCTGCAAGCATCAATGAACAGTAAAATATCTGGCCAGATGATTGACAGGGCAAGAAACCGACAGGTACTGTGCGTAATAGGCTAAAACCAGCCTCTGGAAAAAACATGAAAAATGGAAATTAAAACAAGAGAAAAACAAAGAGCATTTCAAATTTGTCTTAATTCAATTTTTATAGCTTTGCACATGATGTTACCCAGCCAAAAGTGAGCGTGGTATTTTATGAATTTAATAGTACATTTCTGCATTTGTATGCTCATGTCTTTTATTCTGTATCAAAGTTAAATGAAAATGGAAACATAAAAGACTTGACTGTGATAGCATTCAGGTGACGTGACTGTGATAACATTCAGGTCATGTCTCATACATATATTTGAAATGTTAACTGCAGCAGTTTGCTTACAACCGATAGTAATACGAAGCCTTTAGTACTTTTATTAATGGGTAAAACTTGAGGATGGGCACCCGGTCCTCAAAGGAAACCCTTTTGTTTTTTATGGGATCATCTGGAAAAGAAACCTCATTTCCCCATTGCGGCTTTGAATATTTGCACGAAGCTCTCATTTTCGTCTGCAAATGCTGCACCTTGACTGCTGGGGCCTGTATCTCTTCTTGAAGTTCCCTCGCTCGGTTTCTGTACAGGCAGTCTAGTTGAAAAGAACCAGTAAAGTGAAACAGTACTGTCCCCGAATGCTGCACATCTTCATGTTTCCTTCAGTCTACTTCTTGCATTTCCACACAAGATCAAGGCTTTTTTCGTTCCTGTCTGCCTGCAGTATCTCTGTTTCACATGCTAAGACAGCCAACTAGAAAAAAATAAAATTGCCTGGTGAGTTGCAGGTCTGAGCTGAAGCGAGTGCTTTTTCTTCTGCGTTAGGAGGGTTTGCTCTGATTTCATCCAGGTACTGTTTGATGCGGCCTTTTTGAGCTATGCAAACGCTGTATCAAGCAATCTCCATCAAGTAAACCAAAAGCCTTTCAATGGAATAACAAAGTGGATGTAAGTAAGTTTTATGAGGTCAATTTCAGTTATTACAGCATCTTTCACAACTAAAATTATCACGAAGCCGTGAGGCCTGAAGGCTGCACAGGTACTGCTGTATTTTGAGCGGAAACCCAGCAGCTGAGATGCAGTTTGAACAAGGAGCCGTGGGGCAGGAAGGCAGTTTTGGGATCGTCTCTCCATCACGGCAGCTTCTGCTCTTGGTCACGCCAGGTCACCGTGTCGTTCAGCTATCAGATGTGTGGCTGGGACGCTCTTGTACGGGTGTGCCTTTGCTTTGGATTGCTATTGCTAGTCTTATTTGTCAGCGAAATTAGTGCATATGTGATGCCGGTGATCTTTCTGCAAACCACATCTGTATTTGAGCGGTGAGTAAATCCTTTTCATGCTCTGTATCCAAACCCTGATCCAAGTCCTAATATTGCAGGAGGGCAGTTGTGGGTCTTCGCTGCTTTGATCAGCACCGAGATCTTGCTGTAAACATTTCACCCTGAGTTCAACACGCTCTTTACCTGTGTACCAGTGGTGTTGTAACTCAGTGTCAAAGGTATAAAGCATGGGGAGATAAATGGGCACCCAGAAGACTATCCATTTTCTTAATCACTATCAGCTATCCTGGTATCATCTTTTTACAAGCATTACTCCTCTTATCAACGTATGGCTTCACATTGTGTATAATCACATCCATTCAAAATCCAGAGAACAGGGAAATTGCTAGGAAAGTGGTGAAAAGAAACGCTCCTCTCAGGGGGGTTGTTTGCTTTCTGTTTTATGGACCTGGGTGTCTCATTTGTTGGGTTCCTCTAACCATCTGCATGTAACTCGTACGTTCTGGTAGGACTGAAAATGTGAAATATGTGCATTTTTATGACTAGGATGGATAGCTGCCGAGGTGCTGACTGCTCTGGATGGCAGATGTAGCAGTAGGCCTAGGAGGGGCTTTGAGCAATATTCCGAAAGGCTGGCTTGCCTAGCTGTTGGTATGAAAGCACACATGATCACAGGAGAAAAGGCTGCCAAAAAAGCCGTGTCTTAACATCTGTCTTGTATAAAAGACCTTCTTTTCCCTTCCATCATACAATGTGCACTTTCTGGTTTCAGGCCGTATAGCTGCAAAGCTGGTAAGGCATTTACAGTTTCATGGATATCTGTGTTGAAAAGCTCAGACATTTTAAAAGATCTATGTTCTCAACTAACTAGTACTTCAACCTTTGGGTTGTTTCTTTTTGCTGAAATGGGTGTGAGAGATTAATTTAGGTTGCTATTTTTATTCTTAGGAATTGAAATTGTAGGTGCCAGTGTTTAGGCCACACTAATTACGCCTCCTTCTGGTTTTGAGACAGGCTGGATGGTTTGTTCTCATTAGAAGTTTCTATCTGGAAGTATTTGGAGATAGATACAGTCTGGAGTGTATTTGGAGAGAGAGATGTAGTCTAATTGGCGGCTTTCAGTCTGGGATGGGTCACCTCCGGGGTGCTCACAAAAGATAATTCAAATAACAAATTCAAAGCCTAGTGTTTTTTTTTAGGATATCCACTGAGAAATACATTGATGTGTGCAAATCAGAAGGTCGGAGGCCATTACACTGATCTGTTTGCAATTGCCTAGAAAAAGCGTCTGTCCGGGCCTATTATCCAAACACTCACTTCTTCGCCAGTGACATCCTGAATCACCAGCATCAACCAAACTTCGGGAGGCTTCCTCTGACACCAGGAAGGCTCCCTTGAAGCGGGCAGGTGCTTTGCATCAGGCCCCGAAGCACTGCCGGGCAGGGCTTTGCAGCTCCATCAGGACCTGACCCCAGGGCCAGTCAACTCATCCGACAGTCACAGCTGGGTGCACTGCAGCGCCAAACAGAGGGTACAGCTTTCTGCACGGAGCTTGCTTTAAAGTAAGGCTTTTAAAAGGAGACTAAATCAAAGGAAGTAGGCAAACCCCTGTGTTTTGACAAAAAGAATTTGCCTTGCATAGCGCTGAATTGTGAAAAGACTGTTTGAGAGGGGGTAACCCAAACCAACAGCGCAGGGATTTTGTGGCAGGCAGGCTGATCCTTCTAATAATGGGCTGAGCAGTGGGAAACAAGCAGAGCACCTCACATTTCATGCTGCCGGGCCCTTTGCTACAGCAAAGTTGGTGCGAGTTATTTCCAGTTACACCCAGCGTGCCTGAGACTGCTGGGGGAGTGGACCTGGCGGACCTGGCCTTCTGCTGGTGGTAATAATGCCACGCTGCTTGGATCAGAAGCTACCCGGAAGTACATCATGTTGGTAACGGGGAGAAATAATCACTGTGAAAACTTGAGAAGAAGTCAGATTTTCCATATGGACTTATGTCGTGGTGGCTTTTGTTTGTTTGGGCTCTTTCTCAGTGTTCTGCAGAAGGTATCTCTGAAATATATAAGCCTGTCATGTGTTAGTTTCTTGCCAATTTTTCTTATAATTAGTTCAACATGGCACAAGACCTCTAAATGACCCCTGGTGCTGTGTCACAGATTGCACTTTGTATGTTTATATGAAATATCAGGATAAGAGTCAGCCTGGGAGCACTTTGCTTTTTTTCAAAGGGGAAAAGTCTCTGTGGGGCAAATGTTTGTGATAACTACAACTTTATTAAAACTTTTGAAGGAGTGAGTAAAATGAGACTGCAGAACTTCATCAGTGACTGCATTTTTCCCAGTGGTTATCTTTTTGGCTGAAAATGGAATTGAAAAAAGAGCCAGGCCTCGGTTTTTCATAGTGTTAAACCTCATTTCATTGATTACGCTAGGATGAAGTGAGTGTAAATCGTTACCAGTTTGGTTTAGTGCTTTGTACTGTTATGGGGGACTGAGTGTGTTATAAAACTGGGGTGGGTGCACATACTCTGAGCATACCGAGGCAGCTCGATCCAGTTGTATGGCTCAAGTAGCCGCTTTTCCAGCCTTGGCTGCCCAGGACCTTTAGACCCTAGGGGAATGGGCACAGTGAGTGTCTGTGCACCAGCCCTAAGCTCCAAAAAAGTGCCTTAGTGGAAGAGACTTCTGGAAGCTGCTGCCTCGAGCTGTTAGTGCAAGTGCATTGGCCACGTGTCAGGAGCTTGCCCAGGAGGCAGAAGCAGAAGGATTGCTTATCGCCGTTTGGAGAGCGTGCTTTGTCTGCGCATGGTCAGCACTAGCAAGGTTCCCAAATGTTAGAGCCTTTTTTTTTTTTCCTACCTGGACTGCAGTGGCCCTGGGGCACCGCGCCGGCTCCCTGAGACAACTCAGAGACCCAACGCTGTCATCCTAATCCCAGGCTTTAGGTGTACTGCAGCACCTTTCTTCCTTTTACAATAGAAAAAAAAAAAAAAGCTAAGAATAAAGTCCAGTAAAAAGATGAGCTAAAGACCAGTCCTTTTCAAAGGATTTATTTTGCAAATAAAACAAAGCTGTTTTGGATTGTGAAAAAGTCGTAGCATTTTATAGCCCAACTGCGTGCAAAAGGCAAGGTCTCCTAGGCCCTTTGCATCCTGCCAGCTGTGCCAGAAACATCTGCAGAAGCACATCATTTAAACAAGACATGTAAATAAGCAAGTTAATTCATTAAAATCCAGAATATTACAGTTGAATTTAAAAAAATAATAATAATCTCTTGTCCCCTAGAGGTTTCTACATTATCCTGGTAGGTGGCTAAATGGGCAAAACCAACAAAACGTAACCCCAGCAAACACAAAGTATGGTTGAAGGTTGCAGGGCCAGATCTTTGCATGAATGTGTGGTGTCTGAATATCTGAAATACTGAAGTGGTGCCTTCCAGTCAGAGGACTTAAAAGGGGATAAAATAGGTTTCAGATAAAACTCTCAAAAGAGTCGGTGTTTTGAGGTGAATTCTTTAAGCGTTATCATTAAATCAATTCATTTGCCACTGAGTTTAATTTGATTCAATGGAACTTTAAAGCTGAATCCCTTAGGTCTCAAAATCCCGTCCTTGACCTTGGTTCCTCTTTCTAAATGTTCAAACCTTGCCTTTGACTCTGGACATATAAAACTTCACATATAAGAAACATTTGTGTGGAGTTGCTAGTACCTCTCCAAGTTCTGGTACCCCTTTTAAAAGAGACTGCTTCTGACAATACTTATGGTCAGGGTTTGGGAGCAGAATTCCTCATTTTCTGGGGGAAGGAGAGACCTGGGGAGTGAGAAATAGCTGAAGATGTTAATAAGCCAGTCCTGGATTTCATCTCAGAGTTTTCCTGCAGTGGCACTAGTTCGAGGTTGGCTGATCCTTCAGATAAGTTGATTTCTCCTTATTGTAAAGCTTTGTTCCTCTCTTCTCACTTAATGGCACAGCTTTGCTCACATTGGCTGAATCATTAGGCCACAATGCACCACTTTCATCATAAGAGCAGCATAATTTGAACCAGAATTAGTAAGCTGTTCATGTATTCCTTCAGATGTCTCGATGCCTCTTGTGTACCTTTGTTATGGTCTTGTTAGTTATTGCTTACAGCTGCACAATCCACATCGTTTGGGTGGTTTTTTTTTTGTAGTTTATAATCTTCATAATATTAACAGATTGTCTTTGCAAATTGCTTCCTAGTTGCTGTCACTGAATATCTCCTTTAAAGACCTGAACTGCTTTGTGGGATTTAAATAACTAGCATTAATAGGATTATTAATGGGTAGAAAGTAGGAGAGATGTGTAAAATATTTCAGAATTTTACTTAAATTTGTTTGCATGAAGGAAGTTGAAAGATTGTTCAGAGAAACACCGAGTCACTCTTGTTGATCCTTGTGTTACACATTGCTTCCTGAGCTGCATTTCAGGGAAAAAAAAAAACTGTAAGAAAATTCCATTGCCCATCAAGTCGTAAAACCAGAGTAAGTTGATGGGTTTAGTTACTCGCCTCGAGCCTGGCGACCTGGGAAGAGGTGGCTGAATGTCTAACTGGTGTTGGAAGCATTTCCTCTTGGAGCAGTTGCAGATGTGTCCTTTGCTAAATTAACGGTTAGCCTTGAAAGGAAAGTATATGAAGCATGGATCAGCAAATTAATTAAAATTAAAAAGAGAAAGGTGGTGAATTTTTCCTTTAAACTCGAAGCCAGCATTTGTTCTCTTCTTAAACTGAGATTTCAAATGCCTTCAAACTCTGGACTACATCATAATGTAGTCTTTCTTTCATGGTCCACTCCCATCTCATTGCCGAACTCGTAAAACCCCTGTGGCGGCTATAGCTGTGGATTAATAGGAAAGGACAAGTTGGAAAGCAGAGTTTATGGGGGCCTTTTTAACAGAATTTAGGCTGGGAACGGGAGTTCTCCAGAGCAAACACTCTCAGAAGTTCAGTGTAAGGACTGACTTCTAAGGTAAACCTCCGAGCTGAACAGTGGTTTGTTTAAGCAGCCTCAGTCAGTTTGACTGGCATGCACAAAATGTGTGGTTTTCTTGAGATATAAGATGTTTTTACCTCCTGTACCATGCAATGAAAACTTAATTTTGTTGTTTGGTTGTGTGCTATTCTTTAACTATTGCAGTTTGGTGTATAAATGAAAACTAAGGAAACCTGATACGCTGTTAAAAAGGAACTTTATATTGTTCCCCATCCTTCAGAATGGCCCTATTTTGGCATCTGAAGTTTGCTCTTAATTCTCACTGAAACCCAGTGAAGTTACAGGGGGGAATTTTGGCTTCTTGTTTAATATAATGTGACATTTTACTAGCTTTTAAATAAATACAAAATTTAAACACAATTTTAATCAGTCCTAACAGGAGCACTCGTTTTTGTTTGCCTTGCTTTAGTTATTCAAGATTTTAAAACACTAAAATTGAGATATATTTTTAATATGCATAAAATAAAACCTTCCCATCAAACCCTGCAATCTAAATGATTCCAGCGGTGAAAGCATCTGCCAAAGACGACATTTTAAACTGCTTGAAGTCCCGGAGATTACTGAGGACTGTACAGCTTCTTTAATCTGTATAAATGACTTTTTCTGATGGTTTCAATTTGCTGGTTATTCTTGAGGACAAAGTTGGGGAAATTTGAAAGTCTTATTTAGGTCAAATTATTTGTTTTACAGGACCAACATAAAAAAAATGCCTGGTTTGAGTTCAAAATTTGGCTTTCAGTTCTAGAGAAAGCTTCTAACCAAGCTAATTGCAGATTTCTATTAGGTCATGGGGGAATTGTATGTGTTCTGAAAAGGGGAAAAAAATCACCTACAAACTGTGCTGAGTTCAACTGCACCTCACCAAGTGGGTGTCAGTCCTCCGAGCGTGAGCACGAGGCGGTGACAAATAACGCTGCGCTCAGGGCTGCTAATACAGAGCTGGGTATTGAGAGGGTAACCTGCGCCTCTTGTCCTCAAGCAGCTGTGCCGAGATCATTTCCTAAGGGCTCCGGCAGTGACCCATCACTCTGCAAAGGGCTCTCTGAGGCAAGGCTGGGGTTCGCAGGACAGCAGAGGGGGCGCTGAGATGGTGACTTGCTAAATGAGGGAAGCGGTGGTCGGTGGTAGAGCTGGAAGTGAAGTCGCATCCCTTTATTCCTGCCCTCAGACCTTGCCTACCTCACCTCTCATTTCTGTCACTTGGGGCCTCCTGTTTTAAAGGCCGCAGTACGAAGGTGGGAGATTCACGAGTCCATCGGCGCCTTAGATTTTGTCAGATGGGGTTTGCCACGTGAAAGCTAATCAGGAATTACTTAAGCCATGTAGTTCTCTAATTTATAACTAAACAAAAGTGCTTATTGCAGTTACAGAGTAGCTGCCAAAATCTTGTAAATGACCATGTTAGTCACATTTTTTTCCTTCTTGAGAAGGAATATTTCTTTCTTTTATTAATATAAAACCACAATGTCATTATGTCACCCATGCATCCACTGTGTAATTACTCCATTTTAAAGATAAATCCATTGTCTTGGGATGCATCCATCATGGGTGTCACCTTTAGCGCAGAAGGTGAGGCACTAAATGGACACCTTTTACTAATATTAATTTCTATATAGTCATCAGTTGCGAGGAGACTATCCATTGTTCTCTTTGACAGAGACAGGCCAATGACAAAGATTAACTTATCCATCTTTGTGGAAGCGAGGGATCTGCTTCGAAGAATGCTCTTCAAGATCTTGCTTTTCTGGCCCGAGTATATTATATTACTCTACAATTTGTTCATTTTAAACACGATCAATTTTAGCAGGAGACTGCAGATCGCTTGTTCTTCACTGAAATGAAAGGTCAGAAATTAGAGAAGCTTTCGAGTTTCTCTCAGAAAGATTTTTAGTCAAAAACAAAAGGAATTGCCTGGTTTTGTCTCTTGCCTCCTGTCTTAATCTGACACTCAAGGGCTCTTGCTGGATCTTCTGCCAAACTTATCTCAGATTCTCATGCAATTTGAATGACAATTTATAATGCTCATTTAAATTATGCAGGGGTGGTATTCTCAGAATATATGAAGGGTACAGCTTTGGAAACTTGCTAGAGCCAGCACAGGAGCCGTCGAGGCCCCAGTGCCTTTACCAACTGATAGGCACTTTGCTCTCATTTCCAGAACCACCTAACGTCTGGGGGACAGACAGCTTGCATATAGCCTTGCTTTCTTCGTTTAATCGTAGTCTGAGTCAGAGTTTGCCATGTCTCCATGGATCTACTGAAACTGCAACATAGGACAGATCAGATCAGCGGCCTACAAAGATATTTTTCCATTCTGTTTGAACAAAATTCTTTAATATTTTTGTATTTGAAATGTGTGTAAAGTCAGACTGCTTTGTTGTCTCTGGAAACACATTGGTGTTATATGG
Organism: Nettapus auritus; assembly: GCA_011076525.1. NCBI lineage: Eukaryota > Metazoa > Chordata > Aves > Anseriformes > Anatidae > Nettapus > Nettapus auritus. The sequence goes on from CM021775.1 coordinate 14,452,303, forward strand.
AATGATGCAGCAACTAGCTGCATTCGTGACATATTCACAGAGTTATATGGAGTAGCTGAAAAGAAATAGAATAAAATCCTGGATTCAGGAGGGTTCTTCAGTGGGAAACAGTTCAGTACCAGTGGGGGTTCAAGCATCTATGGAAAAAGGATACAAATCTTATTGCAAGCATTGCTTAAATTACCGTGCTTTTAGCAAAACCTAATAACCTTGTCAGTCCCTATGCATTTAATAATATGCACATTTAATAACGTGCACATAATAGCATGTGAATTTAGAGCAGACATTTTAAAAATGCTTAGCCAAGTTCATAGGTAGCTTTCCTATAAAATCAAATAAAATTAAACAATAATGTAATCACCTATTTCCCTTGTGAGCAGAAGATTGTTTTCCATAGCAAAATCTGTAGCCATGGCTGCATGTGCACACACTTGGTGTGTGTCTGCTACCTCTAGGAAGGCAAAACAGCTCTGTATTCCTACAGGTAGGTTTTGTTATGGCTGAGAAAATCAGCCTATGTCCAGCACATCATGTTAGTCATACTTGCTTCAAGCTAAAGGTTAAGCTAAAGGTTAAGACCACTTTGACGAGTAACAGCTGCGCAGCTCTCCCAGCAGTGCTGGTTGGGCTTGCCGTGTGCTCCGTGTTTATTTGGCTTGGAACACTGGCGTAGGCGTAACGCTTCTGGACAAGGTCATGAGAAATTAGGCATATTACAGGTCGTAATGCTTCCATGATGAGTTCTGCCAGAAGAAATTTGGTCTCTGCCATCAAGCCTTCATCTAAGTCAAATGCCAGGGGATGCTTTTTTTGCACTGAAATTTCTTTCGGCATCTAGCTTATTTCAACTTTACAGAGAAAGCTAAGTTAACTTTCAGGATAAATTGAAATGTTTTATTTTGGTAGAGATAGAAAATTGTTATTTTCTCTATTCAACGTAATATGAAGTAGTTTATATTAAAATAGACTCTGTGAAATGTTTCTGTTGTTTCTAATGAAAGCATTATATTCTGCTATGTAAAGTAGTACAGATGGTAAAATAAATTGGACAGAATATTCAGCTTCTTAAATATGAGAAATTTTGTAGGAGGTTCTTAGGACTTAATGCTTACAGTCTGTCTTGTACTAAGTGTCTCTACGCAAGCACGTGTAATTGTATTCCATCCTTCTCAATGATTTTAAATAGTCATTAGGATATTTTAACGATTTTGGATATTCTTTGTGTTTGTGAATTCCTGAATGCTTTTGTAATTTGCAGTCTGCTTTCTTCTGACATTTAAATGTAAATTACCACGGGTGATTTTTTAGTGCATGCAAATTGCTGTGTTGGTTAAGGTCCTCTGCTTGTGGCATTACTGTTTTTGCTTAGCTTATCACTAGCTCTAAGAGGTTATCCCTAACTTAAAAAGCTTTTCACACAAAATCGTTAGTCCTGCACTCCATTGACTCCCAGCAATTTGCGGTGTCACAGTTTGGTATTCTTCCAAAGCAGGGAGACGTACAAATGAATAGAAAATAAGTTACAACTCCTATGAAAACGAGTTGCATTTTTATCAGATTAAAGACAGTAATTTTAACATCACGTCTATTGAAAATACAAGCTGATATGTGAGAAGCATGCGACAGACCGCAGAGGACGCTTTTTCAAACTCTGTTACATCTGGGCATATGTGTGCTGCTGGTACAGGTGCTGATCATGAGGGGGGCGACACGGCGCGGTGTACGTTGTGCTTAGGGTTTGATACCACACCGTGCAAGTACTTTAAAACGTTGCCCTCAAATTTATCGCTCTGAAAAAAATTAGATTTCTTTATCAGCAGTTTTAATGGTTGCCAGACAAATTATATCTTTTTCCTCGTTCTGGGTGCAATGGCTATTCCTGCTATCTGTTCATCTGCATTTTGTTCAGGGAAACTCAGGGACAAAAAGGGACAAATGTTGTCTGAAGTTTGGTATTCTAAACATCTGCTGCACATCAACAACGTGTGTGTGCGTGATCTCCAGCGTGTCTCGATTTCTTTCTACAGTAATTTGTGTGGTTGTTAGGGAAGGAAAAATCCCTCCTGGAAGGACTACCGTTTCTTTTTGACTGGGTGACCTACAGTGGACAACCACCAGAAAAGGACATTAGTCACAAAGCTGGCTAGGAATACTATTTATTAGGAGAAGAAAAAAAGAAAAAGGGCTCTACTTGAGTGTGGATCTTTTCTTTAGTCCTAATTAGAACCACAATCCATCATGCTGGAAAGTTTCTATTCATTTTGGTGATTGGGGACATGACAAATGAATCTCAGAATAAATGGGATGTCAAGGCAGAGCAGGAGATGGATGTGTTCTGCATGGGATGAATGTAATAAGTACAGTTAATGTTGGCAACCAGCCAGCCCCATTGCCTCATGCTGGGCGAGTTGCCCCAAGGCTCCGACCGGGGGTAAAACACCAACAAATGATTCCCCTCATCTCCCATTTATTGGAAAATGAACACCTTGTCAAGGTTCATTCTTTGTTTTCCTGGCTGTCACTTTGCTTCAGGGATGGCGACTAATTGAATACTAGTTAATTGTTTCTAATAAAATGCTGATAATTAGATATCTCTTTTCATGTTGCTGGCCTGGCTCCTCTCTTTAATTTCACCTCCCTTTCAGTAGCCTCTGTTTCGCACACAGCCGCGTCGAGATTGATTATCTGCAGCGAGCGAGAGGCCAAGCAAGAAACTTCATTTAAGATTAATTTCAGGGAAACTGTTTTACAATTTTTCTAAATTGAATTTAGTCTTAATTTTAAAGTGTTAGGGGTTGTATGTCTTCAAAGGTTGCTTTTGGATAATTTATTATGTATCAAGTAATCAAAACCACTCTTGAACCAGGATGCTCAACGTGTCTAAAGGCAGTGTCTGGATTTAGCCACGCTGACAAATCTCCTTTGCTCACAAGTGTTGGGGAGGGAAGGGGAGCCATCCCTGGCACGCGTGCTAGATTGCTGGTAATGTAGCGTATTTATTTATTATTAAGTAATTCCTGGAAAGGACTGTATTTTGCTCTTCGTGTCAGTCTCTTCAGTCTTCAGTGGTCTCCAGATGCTCAGAGGCTTTGGTAGTTGTGCTAAGTCCAACACAGACGGATGGTTTCCTCTAAACTCTCGAGAACCAATAAAACTGTGTCAGTTCCTGCTAGCTCCTAGGTGAGAATGTGTCTTCCTCACATCCATATCCGAGCACCAAGACTCAGATGTGATGGCTTGCACAAGCTGAGTAGCTGTCCCAAAGGACCATTCTCTTATCTGGAGGAAATGATAATACAACAAATCTATTCCCATTTAGTTTGCTCACAAGCTGAGAATAGGATAGTAGAGCATAGCTTCACCCCTGCTGCTGGGGTGAGGCGAGTAAGGGCAGCATAACAAAAGGCAGCAAAGCATCCAGGATTAGTGCCGGATCGGAGCTTATTTTGGCAAAACGGGAGGGCTGGAAAAGGCACCCGTAAGATCCCTTCCCCCGTATGCTCCATCTTTCCCACACAAAACTGGCTTTGGTTGTTTGAATTCCCCTGTGGAGGGGATGAAGCTGTAGAATTCTCACTTCTTACAGCCCTCGACTTGTGGAAAGAGATCAGGGGGACGGGTATTTGTAGCCTCTTGGTGTAGGAACTGCTGAGTCGGAAAAAGAAGCTGGAGAAGGATGAAATGAATACTGAAAACACTGAAATAAGCAAATGGAACATAATGCAAGCAGAATTAGAGTACTTGGAGGCTGTCCTAAGATATTCCTGGCCAAGTTTGTCCCTTGAAGCAAATAAAACAACCCCAGGGAGCAATTTGGCCTGCCATGCATACACTTGGACTCTCCGACGGGAAGCAGAGTAACCCAATTGCATGGACTGAGAAAAACTGTAGCAGCTTTTCTGTCCTATTTTCAGCTCTAAGAGATGCTGAATATAATACGTGAGCCACATACAGGCCTTGTTAACATCAGCTCGCTACATTTTTACTAGCTTCCCAACGTACCAATTATTTAAAAATTTCTCAGCATGAGAAAAGGTCAGATTTGAATGAAGGTAAGAGGTAGGTGAGCACGTCCCTTAAACCTGGCAGAAAAGTAGGTCTATAAGACTTGCTCAACTCCCCTCTGCCTCTGTTTTTCTTTTGCTAGTGAAGCCCTCGACTTCATTAGTAGGAATTGGAGTGGCAGCCCCCAAAGATCTCAGCGTGTTCGTGTGGATGGCTGCGCAGCCATGCAGGGCTTCATGTTAAGAGAGGAAAAAAGGTCTGGCTCTGACGTTTGCTCTGGTTTAGAGAACCTGGAAAGGTTCTCCTCCGAGCGGGAGGAGTGCTTTGTGCTGCTTGAAGAGAAAGGTGCAGGCATTTCTGTTTTACTCTGGCTGAATAGGTAGGTATAAAAACTTCAAGGAAATCAGGGAGTGAAAGACAAGTGTGTATTTCATTTTTATTGTATATCTTAAGCTTTCAGTGAAGGGTTCAGTAAAAAAAAAAAAATAAAAAAAAAATCACGTCTTTCTAACTCCTTGGGCATCGAGGGATGTGGGTACAAGTCCCTCATGGGCACCAGTCTCTTCAAGCTGCTTCTCTGCAGGTTCAGTCATTGAGGATGACAAACAGCTCTGTTAAAATGCGTTCGTTACCCTCTCGGGGACGGAGCAGAGCTGTATGAATGGTCAACCTCCATTTGGGGTGACTGTCCATATTAGAGAGCTGAGGCTGTCCTTTGGGTGGGATTTCCTTCATTTACATCAGCTACACTGACTGTGACCTATAAAGTTGTTAGGAGAGCTGGTTGTGGTCAGGATGGCTGGTGCTTGATAGTAAGGCGTACAGCTCCGTGGTGCTGAAACAAATGGGGCCTCCGCTGGAGACAAATGTCACAAGCAGAGAAAGATGCCGTAGGAAAGACATCCGGGAAAGGACACGAGTTTTGTTCTTGAGCAAATGGGCTGTTGCTTCTGATTTTTCACTGTTAACAGCTGACTGATGAGATACTGTAGTATTTTTTAAACAACCACCACCACCAAGCATGCTGGATTGCTTGAAGCTTGCTGTCAGCTTCCTACACTGGCAGCTCAGGTTGTGGCACCTGTGATAAATGAACAAAATTAATGATTGCCAAGTGCTGCCAGATTTCACTTAAAGTGAGGTTTTATTTGAGGTTCAGGCTTTCATCTTATCAGATTTTTTATTTATTCATCTATTTTTAGAATAAAAATACTACGTGACAGTAAACGATTGTGTGCCACGTAGTGCAGGTTGATAGACAACTGAATGGCAAGGCTGTAATGGGAGCTTTCAGGTCTTACTGAATAAAGCCTGGTGGTTTGTTTGTTTGTTTTTAATTCTGATTATACCAGCATATTTCAGTATTTCAGTTGTCACAGCAGAAATGTGTTTTCCATGTTCAGAAAGGAGCAGAATTTGGAATATTTGTAGACTCACGTAGAACTTCTGCAGCCATCGATTGCTAGTGGGGGTTTGGAAACAGCCTAGGGAAGGGAGCAAAGATGTAAACCCACATTAGCGTGGTCCCAGCACCTGCTTTGCACCCTGCTTTGTACGGGGGACAGGAACTTCTTGCAGCCCAGGGAGCCTGCAGGAGGTCCATGCTGTCAAGTTGCTGGTGTCTGCCCTGGAGAACAGCAGCCTGTGCCCATCTGGGTCACCTAAGGGATGGAGCTCCCCACAAATGAATGAGGTTGTACCCAAAGTGACAGGGAAATAACCACCAGAGGGGTTCCCAAGTGCTCTGACATTTAAACAGACTTCTCTTGAGATGAATTGTAATTCCTAAGAAAAAAGTCAGCTAATGGGCATTTGGAGAAATGTTTGATTCCCCCAGCCCAGGTGTGTGATGAAAAGAATCAAGTTTTAACCACAATGCATGATATCAAAATTGCACCCAGTAGGAAGATTTTTTGAAGTATACCTCAAATAATTAAGTAGCAAGTCAGTCTGGATCAGTAACTCTCCTCATTTAAAGCTTTCCTAGCTGGCAGATGCAGAACTGACAATTGTCATATAAAACAGCACATCTGTCCCTTGAGGGAACCTCATTAGAAACTGTAACACCAGTGGATTTGAGGGAAACCCATCCTATACCATACCCATGATGTTTGATTAATTAAACACAGGGCCTTGCTTAGCCCACAGCAGCTCGCTGACTTTGCTCGTCACTTGTGGGTTTGCCGGGAAGCTGCAGTGCGTGTCTGTGGGGCGGGAATGACGCGTCCCAAAGCTGTGGTTGCTACCCGCAGCCTTTTCCTTCCACCTGACCGAGTGATACGTAGCAGAGGTGATCCAGGCTGCGTGCGCAGGGCGGACCTGAGCAACAGGGCAACTGCAAAAAACCTGGAGCACCGTTCCTCATGCCAAGTGGTAATCGTGGTGCTTACAGAGGAATGTACATTTCCTCATCAGCTGTAGTCTGCAGTTGGAAAAATACAAGTATGTAAAGTGTTTTTAAATTATTACTGTTCAGGGATCATAAGACAAAGATTAGTTGTCTAAATCTGTCTCATAAACAAATTAACACAGTGCTGCTTTCTGTTCAAAATACGATTCTTGTCGGAAGGATTAAACGTGTTAAATCCAGCTAGAATATGCTGTGATCATGTTTTTTAGCAAAGCTGCAATAATCAGACATTTACAACTAATAAATCGGTACTCTAATTCCTCTGCAATAAGGCTTTCAAATATAATCTGTCATTTCAGATTTATAGAACACGACTTTTCATAATTATAATTCTCAAATGCACATTACTAGTTATAATTAAATTCACTTTCAAAAAATCTGAAGCATTTTTGTGGATTATCTGTTCATATTATGTTCTAATGGTAAAATTAATGTATAATCTGTTGAATAAATTTGGTTAGTTCTTGGATAGAAAAATATGCTCCACTCTTGATCAAGTCCTGGAAACTTAGATAAGAAGAACAAAAATGTGTACTGTATATCTTAAGAGGGCTCTAACAAAGCCAGATCAAACTCAATCATAGGCAAAAAGGAGAACTTTCCTTCATAAAAGAAAAAATGAAAGGATTTCAACTAATTTAAAAGAAATTAAAAAATATTAAATTATAGCTCGATTAGAAAAGATGTTAAATATTGGCTCTGCTTAGGATGTAACAATGGATTAAATTATAGACTCATTCAACTGAAGAAGGAATCCCTATTAATGGGAACAAGTATATTTATTTGTGGATGTTGGTTCAATAAAAGCTAAAGTGTATCACTTTTTCAGCTTAATGTTTCTCATTAATAAGATACCTAAGAACCTGATGTATTTCTCACCATTATTATCAGACTGCGCTGTTACTTCACTAAGGCAGAGGCTCAGGCTTTCGGATTTCAGCTTTAAAGCCAGTGGGTCAGATCCTTGCCGCCCTGTCGCGGGGGCTGGCAGGATGCTCACCCAGAGGCTGCTCCCCTGGGACACCCCACTAGACCTGCTTCAGGCCACCTGTATAACCCTTCAGATTTATGTACAACCCTTCAGATTTACATGCATTGAATAACAAGAGTCATTTATTCTGCCCAGTGCTTGTGTGAGGAGCACAGACAAGAAAACCGTGTTTCCTTTGCGTAGTTGGGGCAGCTCAGAGCATCAGAGGACTAAACCACTGCTGGGCTTGGTGTCCTGGAGCCCTGCCTCCCACTTCATCATGGGCTGAACTAGAGCTGAGCATTGCTACTCTTCCCCAGGATCTGCAACCCAGTCCCTTCTCACTTGTCTGTCCCCTGGGGATGACCAGGACGCAGCTGGGCTCTGTAAGCGCCCGTGCCCTAGGAGAGGAGCGGACTGTGAGCTTCACGACTCGTTTTAGTAAGCGTCATCTGGCTAGGAGACTGTGGGTTTGATTCCCCGGCATTTTCCTTCAGTGTATGTAGGTATCAAATTATATCAGCACTTGTGAAGCTGTGCAGCTAGCCTGTAATGTGCACATCGTCTCGCCCATGGGAAAGCTTGTGGGATGGTCCAAAGTCAACAGGAAGCTGCAGTCTTAGAGATGAAACATCTGCAGCGAAAGCAGGTCATTCACATCCAGCTGTTGGGCTGGAGGAAGGCAGCAGCTCCATTTAGCTGCCTTCCTTGGGTAGGATTTAGGCCGGTTAGCAACTGTTCTTGAACCTTCCGCTCCCCCGTACAAGCAGCAACATTTTACTTCTGTTTAAAACTCTAACCTTCAGTCTGATTCAGCCTCCCTGACCGAAGGCAGTAGAAGAGTAAGTGCAAGGCAGGGTTGAATAGTGTCAAATCAATCAGGAAATGGGAAATGTAGGAGAAATAGTTAAATAAATAAATAAATATTTGCTTTACCAGTCCAAAAGGATGTAAAAAACTTTTTTTATTTTCTTGCAAATAAGCCTGAAATTTTAGGTGTACTTTAGTACGAAGGCAGACGGATTTGAACAGGGTTAGGAACTGGCTGTCCTGCTAGGGCTGAAGGCTTGTTGGAAGGGGTGTGCTTAGGAGAGTGGGAAGGCTGAAAGGATTGATAGCAGGAGGGACTGGGAGAGAGTGGGAACCTGGTGCTCTTGTGACCCGCTGCATAAAGATACCATATCATGCTGAACAATTTCCCAACCCACAGCAAATACCAGTAGTTTTTGTATTTTGGCACAGCAGTAGAAACACCCAGCTGCTGAAGGACAGTCCTTGCCTCAAAGAATTTATAAACCCCACAGATCATTTCAGGTGAAGCTGGCAGGTGAGACCAAGGCCTGGAGAAGCAACGTGACCTGTGTGAAGTGCCGTGCTAAATTAGCTGTTACACTGAGTCTGTAACCATGGTCTCCTACCTGCCAGCCCTCCTCACGTGCCAGCCTTTCTTCGAAGTCTGAGAGAGACCAGACAGCAGGCAAGTGCAGTAAATAATTCAGGGGCTGTTTGTAATGATCGATGGAGTATCCCAAATTAATGCTTGCTGGTCTGCAAGCAAAATGGTGAAAACCAAGGTCACTTAGGGACAGCTTGTGCATGTGTTCACTCTACAGCCTTGAGTTTGTATCCTAATGGCATGCATTAATAAACTTTTAATAATGCATTAATAAATCTTTAATAATGCATTAATAAATCTTTAATAATGCATTAATAAACCTTGTCGTACAGTGTAAAATATCACGTACATTAACGTGATATTTTTAGAAAGAGCAGGAAAGCAGTTACTAAGATGTGTGGTTTGGACCGTCCGGCTGCAGTACGGCTGTGCCAGCCGGGGGAGGCTGGCAGCTTACCCCGCTGCGACACAGTCCTGGTTGGCTGTGTTGTAGTGACCTCGGGCTTCGAGGTGCAGGCACGTGTAGGGTGAGGAGTGAGCAATGAGTGGTGTCCTCTGCTTCATTTTTGAACGTGCACTCCTGTGTGGGTGATAAGAGTGTTCTTAATATGTATAGCTAAAGGTTTGGCAAAGGAGTAATGTCCTTGGACAACAGGTTTAAGTTAAATAAGGCTTTATTCCTAGAATATCCAGTGTTTGATTGTCAGATTGCAAAGACACCCGCGTGCCATTGTCCTGCTGTCTTCTGGGGGGAGTCATAAACTCCCGGAGCAGTTGTTGTGCTCCCTGAGCACAAGGGCTGAGGCTCAGGAGGTGATGTCTTTGTGGTGGCTGCAGAACCAGGCATCTCAGCAAACAAACACATGAAGGTGTGAATAATTGGGGATGTGTGTGGGATCATATCCATCCTTACCGACGTCTTGTCTGTGCTTGTGCTATTATCACTCTACGTCTTTTTTGATCGCATTCTTCCTGTGTTCTTTTCCTCTGGATATATAATGTATCACTTCATCGTGCTAAATTTGTTATAAGGCTTGCGTGGCTTTTTATTTTTTTCTTCCAAATCCTGAAAACCTGCTTTGGCTTCTTGAAAAGATGAAGAGAGGATCTTTCTCACATGAGAACTGTGTTGGAAATACTGTGTTAATGGCTGCTTTGTGCTGCTTAACCTGGCTTTACCAAAATAAAAATAAATAGAATATCACTGAAGAACAGCATTTCCCAGGAAGTACAGAACAAATAACTCACGCACATCCCAGGAGCTGGGCAATTGCTAGACATTAGCAGTGGCCGAGGATGGAGGAGATAGCTGTATCTGCTGCAGCAGTCTTTTTGTCCTCAACAACAACAAAAACGTATTTTTCCTCATGTAAGCTTTCATACTTCAGAAAATGGATTGCAGATGTGTCTTCCCCACCCCAAATGCATGTCTCAGATATATGCAAATATTTTAAAATTTGCTGATCTGCTTCAAGAGGTACAGTAACACAATAGAATGGAAATAGAAATCCTTATTTCTAGAGGCTCACGCTGCCACAGCGGGACAGCCTCCCTGCCGACGGGCACAGGGTACTGTGACAAAATTACTGAAGGGCACGTCAACAGTTTTACAGATATAGTGGAGAACAAGAACAGTCCATATAGAGGTTCTCATGGCTGGCAACCTTGCCTGAGTGAAGGAAAGACCTTGGGCATGAAGGCCCATGTGTGCCCTCGCTCCGCGTGGAGCTTTGCTGGAGGCTGGGGAGGGACAAGGAGCTTTGCAGTAGCTCTTGTTCTTGCACAGGTAGCGTAAGCAGCACTACCTAGGACTCACTGCTGTTGCTGAGGGATTTTCTTACCTACTTCTGGTTTCTTTTCTTCTCTTTTACCTTTGTGATTTGCCTTAAAACAAAACCCAAACAAGAGACCTTCTACTTAACACCAAAGAGCTGCAGGTGAAGCACATGAAACAAAATGCAATTCCCACCTTCACCATGCTCTGAGCAACTGCCAGTCATCTGGTTGCATTCTGAAAGCAGCTGAGCACTTGCTAGCTAAAGAGGACGCCTGCAAATCCCAGTAATATTCACAATACCCTCGGCGTCTTGCAGCATTCTGTCCCTGGGAGCAGGTGCTTTCCTGCCGTTCTGCTCTGGATGCACCATTGCCTGTTTCTTCTCGTGGTCACTGGTGCCAGCAGGAACTCAGCCTGAGGCTGAGCCTCTCAAAACAATAAAACAAAACCAACACCCTTCAATTCTTTTGTCAAAACTCTTGATGGAAACTGCTCTACAACAGAACATAACTTGTAACGCAGGATTTCAGGCCAGAAGAAGGGTGTCCCAGTTTCTCTCATGACTATTTACAAGATTCAGTTAGACTTTGTACCAGGGTTGGGCACCGTTGACTTCTGTAGGACTTTGAGGCTCCAACCTTCGTGCATCCGAGACCAAGAAGCAAATCAGCCTTGGGGCCTCATAAAGGTTCCACCAAAGACAGAATGTACTTATCTTCCTGAAGCAGGGCTGGCAGACCCAGGAATATTTGTGTTTTTAATCTGGAATTCACATATAGTTTTCCGGAGCATCACATATTCTGCTGGGAAAATTGTCAATTATTTATTTGAGTACTGGAGGAAAATCAAGGGCACATCAAGGCAATTCATACCTTTTGATGCAGTCCAAAATGTTGAACTTCCACTCTGGCAAAATGCTCGCAATTTTTTTTTTTCTTTCTCTGAACTTGACAATGTTTTCCTTATTTTTGCTGGGAAATGAATGCATCTGTTTTCTTAACAAATGGCAGTGTTTGATTTACAGATGCTGCCTTTCAAATCAAAGCCTACTAAAAATCTGATATGGCCAGGGAACGTGTCACATATTTTCCAGTTAGCGGGTGAGAACTTTTTCTGCGGCTGTACTGTGTGTCTTGGCAAGTGTCTGTGCAAATATCCCTTCCCCAGATTTATCAGCGCAAAGTTCCTAAAATCTGTTGCTGAGATGCAAGGAAAGAAATGGTTACTGCGCTCAGGAAGGAGCCGTGCGGTGTTGTGGCATCCCAGCTGTGGTTATTTCTGTTTTCCGGAGCAGGAGCTGCTGGAAGAAGGATGGGTCAGGGAGTTGTTCCTGCACAGCCATAGTGTTTGGTGGCCAAGGTCCCTCCTCAAGGACAGATGCTGGATGCATATTCTGAAATGCGTGCATCCTGTTGGCAAAAAAACGCTGGTAGTGCTGCATAGGAGAGCTGGAGCAGTACCGGGGGTGAAGAAAATACGCCTGTCTCTCTTTTTTATTAAAGGGTACAAGGAAGGGGAGGAGCCGATGGCCTTCAAATTCAAGACTTCGCACTCTGAGCGTGCGGGACAGGGGAATGAGGACTAATTAGCATTGTTTTCCTTCGGTGCTTCCTGCAGGTTCCCCAGCAATATGCTAACTTCGGAGAGATCTGAATGTTGACAGTGTTTCATACAGCAAACAGCCGCTGCTGGGTATTTGTTGTGGAGGTCTTTCAAGACAGGATTAGCATCAGTGTGATGTTAATGGCAGGTTTTTACATGTCTGGGCTCCCTTGGTTTGTTTTGTGATTTGACAAGACGGCATTTGCGATTATGAGACTTCAGCACGGGTCTCTATTCACTTGTCTACTGTTGAATGTTAATTCAGATATGAATGGGATATAAATTAGCTGCACACAAACCCTTCCTGAATAATGTTTTGTACATACTGGCTGTAATGCTTTTGACTGTGGTGTATTTAAAGATGCAAGAACAGATTTGCACACTGCATTTAGTTTGATAGTTTATTAATAAACATTAAATAACAGTAATTTTGTCTTTGCTGACCCACTTCTTAGTAAGCCAAAAAGGTCTTATTTAAATGTAGGCGTGTATGCGCTAGCTGCAGGCAAGTTATTTTTATAATTAACTCCAACATTAGGAGCCAGTCACACAAATCTGTTACTATCGTGTTCAGGGGTGTAGCCAATTAACTGTTACGGGTCCGGTCGGATTCAAGATACTGAACTGTCACAATCACAGATCACCAATAACTCATTAACCAATACGCGTCTGGTCGGATTCAGAGCACTGCACTACCACGGTCACGGACTCACCAGCAATGTATAACTGCCCTCACTCTAGTCACGTTCAGTGAGAACTCTCACGGCTAGGAACAATGCAGTTAGGTGCAACTTATTACAGCAACAGGACACAGGTTCTTTGCATTGCTGGCGATAATTTACTGCCTGCAAAAGCAAGCTAGCATGCATGAATACACAGGTGCACAGCCTGGAAATTAACGTGTTAAAAGGCACGAAGACTCTAGAGATTTCTGTTTCTGCAGAGACACCCAGCATAACCAAGTGTTCAAATCACACCAAAGGCGTCCCAACTGAGCTTGAGTGACTCCAGTCAAGCATATCTTCGTTATGATTGGTGAAAAGTTTTCCCGTCTCTGTTTAAAGGAATAGGCTCTGAGAAATTCAGAGCGCATGCTCAGTGAGGGGTGGTCGCACCTTGGAGGCGGGTATCTTTCAGGACGGAGGTGTGTTTTGGTATTATAATGATATTAAAATGAGCAAAAGTACACTAGAGTACAGCATTTTGTCAAAAACATGACAGGTCGTTGGCTCAGGGTAGCAAATAGTGCGGCTTATTGGTCTCAGTGCGCACAAGAACAGTCGGGCCCCCACCTGGTCACAGCCCAGCCGTGGTGTCTCCACTCCACCCTACGCCCCGTGCTGTTCCTTAGAGCCAGCACACCAGCTTCCCCCAGCGCGATAGCATCTAAGGTTGGAAGCCTAGGGAACGCTCAGGTAATGCAGCTGCACCCTACCCTGAAAGCCTCTTCAGTGCCGTACGTTTTCTTTAAAATGTGAATATTAGTTTTATATTCCTAGTTACTTCAGGCAATTACAGCACAGTTGCTATAGGCTAATCTCCACAAGCCTAATTCAACTGAAAATTTGTCATTGTTTTGGTATGTTTGTCCTCCAGTAGTAATAAAATTCTTGGCGTTAGCGAAGAACGAGGAGTTGGCTGATTTAGAGAGAGAAAAAAAAAACCCACAAACATCAACAAGGAGATTCCTCCTTCTTGCTTTTGTCAAGCTTTAGTTCCTCCCATGTCTTCTATAAGCCAGACAGGCCACAGAAAAAGCACTTAATTCAGGTATTTCGAGTCTTCTCGTGTTTCCGCAGCCCGGGCCATCTCCCCGTCCCAGCGTGCAGGGAGCAGCACCCGCAGCACGCTCAGCGCCTTCGCGCCAGGTGCATGTCCCTCGCCTCCCTGCCAGCTGCCGCCTCCGGGCTGAGCGGGGACACCTGGGCACTGCTGGGCACAGGCACCAGGAAATAACTGGCACCCACACAAGGCAGTGACAGCATGAGGTATAATTTCCATGTACCTGAGCACACAGTTCATCAGGGAAACGATGCTAAAGCTGTTAGAAAGGTTTCCTCTGTCCTTAAAACCACCAGTGCAGTAGCTTTCCTGGTAGTCTACCCATTTCATGGGGAGGGACAAGTAGGTTAGGGAGCTCCAATGAACTTAATCCAATGTTTAAATTCAACGCTGTAAGGGTAAATTACTTGATGGACAGTTAATGTATTTTTCAGGTTTTCCACCACTTCTGTACTTTCCAGGAGTGACCTCGTCAAGTCATTATATAATATCCACATCCTTGTGGGAGCTTGTACCTCTTTGACAGTCATCAACTGATTTATTTTTAAGTTGAAACTAGATTCAGAGCTTTATTGATGCTGCTGGTCCATCCTGGAACATCTCCCTCAGCCCCCCAAATGGTCACATGGAGGAGATGTCCATAAAGTTAAGTGAGGCCTGTAGGATTACAGAACATGTATTCCTACAAGAGGTTGACAGAAAAGAGTCGAGCACCTCTGCTCTTAGAAGTCCAAATCCTCTATTATTTCAGCCTTAAAAATAAAAAATAATAGAGCATGTGGAACTGAGAAACGTAACATGGTCCATCTGCACCAAAGGGAATACAATATCCAGAGCTAAACACCTTCCCCTTCCATATAACTCACCAGGAGGTAGGGACGTTCAGCGCTCTGCAGGAAGTGCTTGCTCGGCACCATACAAGGTAGGGCTCCTTAATTGTTTAAATTTCCCAATTCTGTTCACAAGATAAGTCCTTTCCAATTACTCCCCCTCCCCCCATTATTTGGAGTCAGTTTTATGTAAGTCCTAAAAATATTAAAAGAACAGCAGAGCAGTGCATAAAATGTGTTGCCTGCCTCCTCCCCCTATGTTCTTTCAAATAACTAGAGGTCATAACCCCCAAAATCTGGCTGTTGGCTGTTAGCTAGTGGAAACCAGCTGAAACCCTGGTAAGACAAATCTTCACAGCTGTATCATATGTCTGCTGTTGTCAATATATCTGCAAAACCTGCCAACTGCTTGTCACTTAACATGAAGTGGATTTAGAGGGGGGTGAAGTAGAAAGAGAAACAGATCGTGCTGCAATCCGAAGGCGTGTTTATCTGGTAAATGCCTTTTTATTTATTTATTTTTTTTTCCCTTATTTCTATTTTTCCCCTTCTTTGCCTCTTTAGCCTAGTAAAGAGATAGGAACGTGATGTATCTCGGCACGAAGCACAGCTTTCACAACCATGTTTTGTTTTCTGTCTTGCCCTGGCGCGGGGAACGTAATCGCCATCCTGCCGAAAGAGCGAGCAGCTGTGGCCAAGCCAGCGGTGCTTTATTCAGCCTCTGCACTCCAGGATCATAGAACAGGCTCTGAGCCCTCGGTTTGTTTTTTCAGGCAGATGATATGCTGCCACTGAGCTGAGAGTGCTGCCCATAGCCCCATGGTCTCGGAGCAGAAGCAGCCGTGGCCCGGGCTCGCCCCACGAGGGACGGCGATGCTGCACGCGTGGCCCCGCGCGGCACGCTGCCGGTGTTCCAGTGGCAGGGTTTTCTGCAGAGGTCTTGGGCGTTGCCAGTAGAGGCAAATTCCATTCCAGGGAGGCGCTGTCTTTCCAAATGGGAACGCAGATTTTAGAGATCTATTTCAGCATTTTTGGGAAGTGGGGAGAATCAGTTTCTCTGACAATACGGCTGGTACAAGAGGTGGGGAGAACAGAACAGACAGAAAGAGAAAAGCTTATTTACTTGTTGCACTGCCATCCTTTCAATGTGAGATATCGTCCTTCTGATATGAAAAAAGGCAAGGGCAGGATCTTCTCTCCTCCTGGCAAGGGAATTTTGTATCAAGTTCTGGAAAAGCATCTTTTCTGGTCTTGTTTTTAAAAAGAGAAGAATATTTCTAAGGAAATTTTAAATTAATTGAAAGGAAAAACAACAACAACAGCAACAACAAACAAATAGCAACTTCTCAGCCAGCTCTCATCTTTATTTCCATTTAAGATGTATCTGATACCCTATGGGAAGGCAGGCCATGAAGTTGGGAGGCAACCACACCTCAAGAAAGCTGTCCCCTTCAGTGCCACCAAGGACCGGGCAGCTTGCTACCTGGCTGAGCTGTCTGATGGCAGCAGAAGGGTCACAAAAGATCTGTCTTTTTTTAAAGGGCTGAACTGTACTGAAGTGACCCGAAACATGGGAACGAGCATACCTAACGTGCTGGTTCCTGGCTGCAGACAAGGACCTACTTTCTCAGTCCTGACTTAACCTGCCAGCAACTCCTGCAGGGAATTGTGCTAGAGAGAAAGGATGCGCTCGTGCTCGGCTCCGGGTACTTCACAGCAGCTCATTATTAAAAATGGCTTACTTGTGTTTATTTTTAATTGCTCCAAACCTCGGTAGTGTAATGAAGCCATTAAGAAATAACTCTCTGAAAGAGTTAAAAAAAAAAAAAAGAAAGAATCAGATAAGGTCCCCAATGCACTTTTGCATTTTATTGACATTTTAATTAAGACTGTAGTATACTTCAGGGATCTCTGCACTTAAATAGAAACCATTTTAATATGCTACACTGGCAAAGAGTAATGGATGAATACAGACCCATATTCCCATATGTTTTATGGTACTTAGTGATTCTTTTGTACAATGTATTATGATGTTAAGACATTTTATGAGTTTCTATTGGCTAAGCTGAGCCATATCAAATTATAATTTTGCTCAGTGGATTTTACTGTAAGCAGATTAAATAGGCCACGTTCGGTATTTATTGTACACTTAGATCTGCCTGTTTTTGTTTTTCCTATTATAGTCTTCATTTACTTTTCCCCTTAAAGTGACTGTAACAAGCATTATATGAAGAAAGCACTTGGCTCCATTTACAGTGGGCTGGGGTGGTTGTTTGCTGGATTTTTTTATTTTTATTTTTTAATAAAAGTTGTTGGAGCCGAAAGGATGTTGTTCCCCTGATAATATTGATCTGAATGAATTCTGTTCCATTTAACTGCACCGCTGATATAACTGTGGATATTTTTATTTTTAAAGAGACATGTTGGCATCTAGCATTAATATCCGGGGACTCCAGCAAGCCAAGGGAGAGGAGATGATTTGTCCCATTTTGGACCCAGGAACAGGACCGTATGTCGCAGGGCTGACAAATGTAGTTCAGGGATGCTTACTGACTGGAGTTTTGAAGACTCTGAGTAACACAGAGTTGTAAACCCACTTAGAAGCAACATGAGAAAGCGTGAGACCAGTCCAGGACCAAGGGGAGGCAGCTCAAACGTGCACCTCAGCAGAGCATCACACGGAGCCTCTGAAGTGGGAAGGGGCAAAGTTTTAGGGTGAGGGGCACAAATGGCAGGGTGGATGTCCTGTCACGGCCGTCTGTTGTCAGTGCTGTTGACCACAACACTGATACCTGCCATTGTTATTATTAGTATCATTATTGTTTTTATTTTAAGACTCTTCAATCATTAAAGTCTGTTTCTGACCAAGCTGAAACCAGACACATCCAGACTCTCATGAGAATGTCAGTAAAAGCAGCCATCCTCCATATCTTGCTAGCAATCTCTGAACAAGAGCGGACGGGTGAGTGTAAGGGGGGGGAATGTTCCAGAAGGGAGTCTGTCAAAAATGCTGATTCAGCAAGCCAGGAACTTTATGGGGAAAGGTAGCACTGAAAAGTTAGCATTGACGAGGGTTTTGGAGGAATGAGGTCTTCAGTATTGCATTCCTTTGGCACTAACAGGATTTTAATGTTGAAGTTTTGGTTTAGCTGAAAAAGATTTGGAGAAGAAAATATGTCAGTATTTAAGGGTAATTCTCACGGTATTAATGAAATGGTGCAGCTGTGCATGGAGACTGACACAATCCGTTCATACTTCTCCAAATGTTGACGTCTGTTTGCCCAGCATTGAATAGAGTGGAAAAAATGGAGTCCCAGTGCAAGAACAACAATTTTTGGGTAGCTTTCACATTAGCATGGAGACTGCATTGCAGGAGGTGGACAGCAGAGGGGCTTGCTGCTTATTGTTGCCATTTCCATGTTAAATGCTTTTTGCTACTTCCAGCAAACTTGGACTTGCTCCCAAATTACCCTAATGCCCAGGTATTGTGCTGCTCTACCTGTCCTTGAAAGCCAGCTTCATTAAACCACTGTGTTTAGTGTTTACTTGTGATAAATGTTTACCTTAAAGAAGAGAAGTTGATAAATGAGGTGAAACTATTCAGGGAGATAGTGAGGAATCTGACTGTTTGGTACCAGGGCCGCCACACAAAGCTGGCTTGGAATCTGCAGGTTGAGGGGAAGGAGAAGGGAGCAGAGGAAGAGTGCACACACGTTGGGGCTACCAATGGATGTGCTGGGGGAATAAATCCTAAAATCAGGCTATTTTAATACTAAATGGAGTTTTTTTTTTGTTACTTTTTTATTCATACATCAGACTAGCATAAAAAGTGGGAAATGATAGATGCAGCTAGAAAAAAAATTACTGACTTTTAGGAGGCTTTTGTGCGATGACTTCCTGGGATAAACCCATAGAAAAGCGCATACAAACACACCAGAAACTGCTACCAAAAAGCCAAGAGAAAACCACAAACATTTCTTCCTTCTTTAAGCAATAGATCCTGTTTGGCCATAATAGTGCTACTATTACCAACTATGTGCAAGGAGGAAAACATTGTGGGTTTTGTTTTGTTTTCTTTGTTTTTAAATCTGGGGAGTGATTGCAGTCAGTCATCATCAGGTATGTCTCTGGCTTGCTCCTGAAACTTTCAAATGGGTATACAGAAGGCATGTCAGCTGTCCATGCATCTAAACTTCTCTATTTTAACTGAGAGTGACTAGAAATGTTTGAAGATTTTGCAGAAAACTAATAAGTTAATATCTTTTTTTTTTTTTCTTTTAATGGCTTGGGTGTGTTTTTTCCTCAAAAATGAATGTTCTCATTGGTAGTAGATCACGAGGAACAAGTTTGAAAAAAAAAAAACAACAATCAAAACAAGAACAAAAATGAGCACTTCGGTGAAGGCAGATTTTTGACAACCCCTGTCCTGGGTTGTCCATGTCCATGCGACGTCTCTGTAATGGTAAGGGAACTGGAGCCAACTGGGGTGATGCTTGCCTTGACGCTGACTGTGCCCATTGCCTCAGTGGCCAGGGTGGACAAGGGACACTCCCCATCCACCCGGTGGCCCTCAGAGCTTCTTCCTGCAAAGTGGGAATACAGGCTGCCTCATCTGTCTTCAGGGGTCCCATCCTTTTGCTGGGCTGGAATTGAAATGTTCCCTGCTCTTACCATTTACAGCCACAATGTATGGGCAAGACTTCTAGAGGTCATGCCAACCTCTTTGGGGCTGAGCTGGTCACAGCAACAGCCTCAAACCCCTTGATTGTGCCTTGTTCCTGTTGACGCAGCAGGTACCTGAGGCCGTACCGCTCCTACATCAATGGAAGTGGTGAGTTTTGTGTTACTTTCCCTGCCTAACGCTGTATGAACCTTCCAAAAACTGATGAGGTAAAAGGAAAACTGAACCTTCAGGTCCATTTGTCTGCAGCTCAGCGATGGGTGAAATGATTCCTTTCCAGGTGAGGTTTTTGATGTGCTTTAGCATACTTCTGCTGGGAAAGGGTGAGAATACTTCACTGGCACGGGGCTGAAGACAGCCTTTCCCATCTCAGCTATCGCTGCTCAATAATTGATTCAATTCGTATTGCTAATTTAGCTTTAAATCTGTCTCTGAGTGGAAAGGTTTCTGCCACGGTGCATGACAGCATCCGTCAGCGCCTGTCCTTGTTAACCAAACGGTCCGCGGAGACCTCACGCAGAAGACCAAAGAGAAGCAAAAGCCGTACATTAAATCGGAGCCTTTACGATCGAGTCACGCTGACACGGCTCCCTGTTGCCAGACGGGGAGGATCCCGGCACCTTTGAAGATGGCTTTGCGTAGCTGTGGCACACGCACTGCGGTGCTGCCAGCTGGGGGATTTGGTGGAGAAACTTCCTGAGCAACCCCAGCCTCTGCTGCAGTTCATCATGGAGGAGCTCTAGAGATTTTTTTCGCATGAAGTGTTGATTTCCCTCCATTAAAAAGAGACAAGACACCAAAAGACATCTCTAAACCTTGCCTTCTTCTCTGGTATGCTGATACATATATTCAGGCATTATCATGCTTTGGTGTGTTTGGAGAAGCCAGTGTTACACCGACAACGGTGCTCCCTCCTCAGGCCTTTGTCTGCATCAACCTTTGGGTCGAGCGCAGCTCCCCCTTTCCCTCCGTCCTTATTAATTCCTCCTTTTCCTCGGTCTTTTCCCTTTTTCTCCCCCTCGCCCCCCGGCCCCCTCCGCCGCCCGCTGCCAGCCCCGCTCCCCTCCGGAGGAGCTGATAAGCAGCTGGCTGCGGAGGCAGCGCTAATGCCATCCCCGGGGGGTGCCGGGGCGCGGGAAGCGAGCGGGTGTCCCTCCCGGAGAGCACAACAAGTCACCTCCGCAGTCAGCGCCGCAGCCGCCCGCCTTAGGCCTAGGATGCCGGCGTTATCTCCAAATTCACATCTCCTGGTTCCCAGCCCCATGCCAGACATGTGCTTTTTTTTATGTGCCTAAGGAATTCCTTGGTATTAAACTTAGAGACAGGGAGAGAATGCGGCGAGAATACATTGCTTTGTCTGTTTTAGCATGTGCTAACAATAATTCCTGATGCCGTCTCACAGGGGAGGAACACTGCCATGGTAACTTTTAACGTGAGCATGAAATCAGCAAGCTCCACTCCGATATCTCATGTAATTAAATAGCTAATAATGTACAATTGTAATTTATACTAATGCTTTTGATATTTTGTCTTTATCTCGGAGCCCTTACCTCTTGGCGAAGCATCGTATCAATGTGGACACGGTGCTGAGGGTGGGGCGAGACAAGAAAGGGATCGGGGGATACCTCATTATAAATGGGAGGCTGGTGCACAAACCGTGTCTGCGGCAATCAAACAGCTAATTGTTATGATTTTGCTGATAGTGTCTTAGCTGTAATATCCCGCTCTGTGTCAATTTTTCAGCCCTTTAATGTAGCGTATTTGCATATCGAAGCATCGCAGTCACTATCCTATCAGCTGTACTTGAGTATGTGAATCAAAAATGCATTGTTCCCCGTGCCCTTCAGCATATCGGATCAAAAAGCAAAGCTGAGAGATAATTTTTATTTCAATTATTTTTTTTTTTTTGGACTTGGAGAAGTAATCGCATAGATAGTTTCCTTAAAGATAAACCCCTTGCTCATGCATGCGTTAAAATTCAGCTTGCAAGGCACCTAGTGTGGCTGGAGCCTAGATAAAAGAATTGGATTTTTGAAAAAAAAAATGAAAAAAAAGAAGAGAGACGGTGTTTAAAGTGTCCTGTGGAAGAAAGGAGGCATTTGGCCTTAGGCATGTGCATCCACAAGAGACAGCTTCAACTCTTATAAAGTGGGGAGTTTTGTGTGAGCACAGATGCATTTTGTTTTCCTATGAGGGAAAGATGATTAAATTATCAGAAACAAAGATAAAAAACCAGGGCTTCCTGGATATTCTTCTTTTACCTCCCTTGTGTCTCACTTATTCCTACTGCTTAGCAAAGGTGCTGACTCCCTCTCTCTAAGCTTTAGTTTAAATGTCCAACACAGCTTATTAATGAAAGTAATAGGCTTTTGTTTATTACATGTAATAATGGTGAATATGACTATTTAATATAAATCTGACATTTAAATTCCACTTAGTTCTGAGATACGGTTGATAGAAACGAATAACTCTTTACCCTAGAGTAAAAACTCCCTCAGTCTGCATTTTAAAGCATTGAAGTTTTCAAAGTAATCAGTTTTTTTCAGAGGAACCAAATTGTGAAGACATCTGTTATGTTATTAATTTCACATAAATCTTAAGCTCCTCAAGGCCTGAAATGAGGCTTCATTCAAGCCGAATTAATGAAACATGATTGTAAGTCCCTTGCATGGAAATGCTGTCATACAGTATTGAGTTGCTTATAATCACTGAGTAATCTTGCAGGCTGCCAAGGGAGAGCTACTTTAAATCCCTCCATAAAACAATATCTGAAAATATCAGAACACTAACTATATCCTGGAAGATTAATAGCAGATGAAAATTTCTATGAAATGAATCATTCTTTCTCAGTAAAGGATACAAACATTTCCAGTAACTGCAGATTGTATAATATAAAGCACAACCTCCAATCCAGATGCGCGTTGCATTTAAGCTCCGAGATTCGCTCTAAATACAAAGTTGCTTAAGTATGTAAGAATTCTGTATAATGGAGAAAATGTTTGGAATTATATAGGTTTCTAATTCAATATGGCCCAAATCCTGAAGGACTTAGTCAAAACTCCCGCTGACCTTTTTCGCCTAAGTACGGACTGGGGGATTTGGCTATATGTGTAAATACGGCACCGAGCAAGCGGCACTGAATAATAACTAGGTAGTAGCACACTAATTTGGAATTTGTTCTTTGAACACTGTTTGGTTTTTGGTCTTTTAACCGAGTAAATGAAACTTTATAAAAAAATCACGGAATAGCACCACACAACTTCTATTTCATGTTGAAAGAGGAACTTTGGAGGAGCTGAACTGCCTTAATCAAACTTCAAAATACTACATTGGTCTCCAGCTGAATTGGGAAATAAAAATCTGCATATGATATTTATTACACAAATCTTCTGAGTCCTGTTAGCTTTGATAGATTTTTTTTCTCTTTTCTCTTAAAAAAAATCAAAGATAATTAAATACAAAGGCAATCCTTTTAATGTAGCAGCATATTATGCAAACTTAATTATAAGGACAGTATATAGCTAGGGTATGGGATACTTGGTAATTACTCCTCAATTAGAAACCGTAGTGACAGTGGTATCTTATTTAATGCAGGTGTAGGTGCAGCTATTTGAACCTGCCTTACTCGGGGCTTCGGAACGCTGCTCATTTCCTCCTGGGTTTTCACCTGGAAGGTCTTACACTTCTGCCCCTCAACAACCTCCGTTCTGTCAGATTTTTAAGATATGTTTTTGTCTTGAACGCTTACGCTGAACATGATCAGTGCTTAATTAATGATAAATAAATAATTACACCGGTTGTATATGTGCTCCTGGTCAGCAGCTGTTGGTATTGGAAAATACTTTGATGTTTTACACAAGGGAAGCGAAAGCAGTTCCAGGAGCTGTAGCTGCATAAAACTTCTTAATGTATTTTGACGGAGGGATTAAGATAGGTGCTGCAATTGTGATCATATTCCAACATTTAGGGGTTTTAGGTCTGTGACTTCACAGAGAATGTGTATGTGGCCAACATGCATTTTGAAGTGTCATCTAGTGTCATTAGGGTAAAAGCTTCTCTATCAGCGTCACGTAGGATCCCAGCATTGCCAGGTAGGAAAAAAGTAATGCAGACCACCAGAATTCATCTTGGTGGTGATTTTTAGATAAAATTCTGCGTAAATCACAGAGTAAAGATCCACTAATCTCCAGCTGCCCTTCTTGAAATTTTTGACAACCTCAGTATGGGAGGAAAAAAAAGAAAAGGCAGCGAGGTCTACATTTTATCCGTTAGTCAGATTCAATATTACTTCAAAGATGTTCTAAATCTGCATTTGAGTACCATATGTTGACACCGCGTTTTGGACGCTGGAGATTACTTCAAGTACCGCAACCATGACTTGTACTCTCCTGTAATCCCTGTTCTCTGGGGCATTGCTGAATTTAGAAGGAAGCAGACAGAGCAGCTTCTTACATTTTGGTCTTGTTTTGTTTCTGTTTTGGGGGGGCTCACTGTCCGTTTTGGTTGATTCCTTTCTTGTTCACCTCTGTGAATCCGTGTCAAAATAAATGGAGACTTTATCTGAAGAGTGGCACACTTTGAAGTGCAGAGATGCAAATCCAAACGTTGCATCACACTGTCAGATACAGAAATTAGTAGCATCCTGTATGTCCTTTGAAGTTCGAGGCTGTGCTTCCATGGAGTGTATTTTCGTATGGAATCAGATGGAAGCTATTCAGACTCAGATAGCAATAATGATTTACTTGCAGTAAATCTTACAGTTTTTGGCCACACTTAGGGTATGATTTGCTAAATAGTTTTTGGTCAGATGTTACTTATTACGATATTACTCCCTCCCCCCAACTATTTCTAATTAAAGGCTAGAGATCTAATGTGCTTATTTTCTCCTCACATATGTAAAAAATCAAATAACTATTATATACCAGATTATTTGCTTCTCGCATCTTTTTATACTGTGATTTACAAACTTCGATAGGAGATAGAACTACTTGACTGCAGCAGCTGTTTAATCACAGTGGAAAATATTTTAAAATGACAACTTCAGTGGTGGTCTGCTCCGAGCAAGAAGCAGAAGAAAATAGGTTGGAGGTAGAAGCAGCACATTGGTAACAGCAAAATGATCAGAGGCACTGAAATCTGATGTTTAATGGCTTTTAAAATAGATACAGCCCCCTGCTCGTGGCCCTGTGGCCAGCGTGCTGTGACCGTAACTCTCTCGTCCCTCTCTCCCCATCCCTCCTTCGCCTGCAGGCTCCTTGCGGCGCTGGCTGCCTCTCGGGTCTGTTTGCACGGTGCATAGCACGAGGGGAAGGTCCAGCTTCTTACGTCTTCTAAGAAAAATTTGTGAAACCCAATCCAAAGCTTGAGTCAATTGGCTTTGGGTCAGATCCAGCAGGCCAGATTTTCTTTGGATAAGTTTGTAGGTCTTCAACACCCGCAGCTGAGGCCAGATTTTTATGGGTGCTCAGCACTTAAGAGTCCGTGGTGCTGCTTGGGAGTTTTGTGCAAGGCCCAGTCTCGTTAAGTGACACAGAGAAGGGCTTAGAGGCCGCTCACAGCACCTGACTTTAGATCAAGTTTTTGTTCTGCTCTTGAGCCTCTTTCCTCTCTTGACTGTTGCTACTTAGAGGCAGATGACATCCTTGGGTGCAACTCTCCTCGACAGAGATGCCCTTTGCTCCTGGGCTCAGCTCTTTGAGGGTGGGAAGCTGGTGGATGACATTCGTTGTGTAGTGAGAGAAAAAAGGAGTTTTGAGTCTACGTTAAACTAGCATTTGTATACCCACATATCATGGCTTAGAGCCATCTCTCTCTACTCAGGATCTTGTATGGGCTTCTACCACCACAGATCCAAACTCAACAATACTTTATGTGGTTAGCAGACCCATAATTCTATTTTCCTCCCTTCTTGATCCTCTCTCCTCAGAACCACTAGAAATGAGTCACTGCTGCTCCTGCAGGAGTTTTGCTACTGGGGCACTTCCCTTCCACATGTGGTGATAGCCTTTGGAGAGAAAGGTGCTTTGCAAAATAGCTGCACAACAGTAACGCTTGCGTGTATGTGGATGGGAATTACCTGTATCAGCATACATTGCATCTCAACCCTGAAAGGTGGAGGCAGGAATTAAAGAAGAAGAAACTGCTTTGAAAAGAACAAGTCCCGAACTAGATATATATGTTATTTTTTTCTACTGGAAAAAATAGAAGCAAGATGGGAAAAATGAGATTATTTCACGTGGTTCATGTTGTTATGCAGATTGCTGCTTTATATCCGTACGGTCAGCACATCTGGCTCCCTTGTGGGCTTGCTCTTTGAGTTGGGAGGAAGAATGCACTGTGAGATTAAGGGCAAAATAAGGTGGGAGAACAGAAGTGGAGAAATAGTTGTGGAGTAAGGGGGGTTTTCCTCAGAAGCCTACAAATCTGTCCTCTCATCCTCCTTTAAACTCTTCCATCTTCCTGTGTTAAAAATTTCTCCCTTTTTTCCCAAATAATGCTATGAAGGGTCAGGCCTCTGGTGCTCAGCGAGCGGTGCCCGGCGTGTTGAGCAGCTTCACCTCCGCTCGCTTGGTGCCCTGCTTTCCCCTTGTTTGTGTCTCAGACTGTAACCTCCTGTGGGCAAGGGCCCTACCCCACACCGCAGCACAGGGGTCACCCTCTCCACAACCTATTTCTGAAGAAAACTACTCTTTAATGCTATTGTAAGTTGGGTTTTTGTTTGTTTCCCACTCCCTCCCCATTAGGAGCTGAATGCTACATGAGCTTTACTGACGGCTTTTAAGCACGAGAACAGGGGGCTGTCTTTAAACACTTGCAGCAGGTAAAGTCAGGGAAACCCAATGAGCTGTGACGGCCACGTAACCCGTGTCCCGGAGCTGATCCGTGCAGCCTGCCTGTGGGCACATCTCCGGCTGCCCCAGCGCTTCTGCTCCCCTGCCCGGCACCCAGAGAGCCGGCGGTGGGTGCACCCTGGGTGCTCTCCTGCAAGAGACGCCTGGGAGGAGCTGTGGGCTTTGGGGCTGGCCCCGTAGAGGTGGTCATGGTTCTCCTTCCCCTCCTTACTCTACAGGAGAGGATGGCACGCTTGCAAGCCAGTCCCCCCTTTTTTCTTTGAGAATGGGAACACGGCACCGCAGCACAATTAGCTTTTTTCAACACCTTTTCTCCAGTTGTTTCCCTCCATTGAATTCTTGCTGGGGAAATCACAAGAAACTTCTAAAATGTTATAGCTAGGAAAATATTGAAATATTATTTTAAGAACATTTGGCATCCTGAACTTTTTCATACAGTTTCTCCTTGGGAGTATTTTGGAGACTGTGGTGTCCTGATAGCCACGAATGCCTTGCAGCAGTGCCGGCTGCTGCCCGAGTGGGGATTTAGCAGCGGTGGGGAAAAGGGAAGGAATAGCGAGGGGGGACAAGAAGCAGAAATTTGTCCTGGATTTGTTTGTGGAAGGGTGGAACACGTAATTTCAAGAACAAATGGTTAAATCTGAGAATGCTGCTCCCTGTTAGGCAGAGCCAGCAGGTCTGTGCGTGTTAGTAATGTGCTTTGAAAGGGGCATGGAAGTTCTGCACAGGTGCAGCTGATGGTGTTGCTGTGGGCTCCTCTGCATCGTCTGCATGCCTCAGACCTACCCTCAGACTGACAGCCATAGTGCGGTACCCCACCAGAATATCTTTGTGCTCTTTATACAACAATTTGGCAATGCCCCTTGCTCCGCTTGCCTTCACCCCCCACAACTTTGGCTGCTACCGTCTATGAAAAGTGGTCACAGGCTTGCGCAGGGTCCGTGCGTGGTTGCAGTGAGGCAGGAAGAGAAACTTTTATAATTCATAAGTAGTGAAAGCTTGCTTTACTTCTGGGATAAATATTCCAACCCGTTAGGTATACTTTATATGTAACATTTACATCTTGCTGAGTGATTAGTTTAAACAGCTATTTTTATCCTACATTTCAGCCCACAACTCTCTAATGTTAATTAGTATTAGGAAGGAAGTATGTTTTCTTCACATGCCATAGCAAATGTGCTTTATATAATGATTACAGAACTTGTTTGATCTTTTGTTTTTACTGAACACAGTCTACAGCACTGACGGCAAACTGTTTGGTTTTAGTTTTCTTGTGCCCTGGGCTGTTTTCCACTGTGTGAAATTGCTTAACTTTTTTTTTTAGGTGTTTTTTTTCACAATCACTGAATCTGTTGGGGTAAGATGGATTTTCGCTGTAACACTGAAGTTGCTGTCTTTTGGTGAACAGTTCAAATACCTCCTGCTTCTCCCCTTTGAATCCAAGTTTGAGGGTTAAAACTGATGATGTCAGAAGTTAGGACGGGCTCAGAGGTCAGTCCCAAGCTGTTCAGGTATTGCACAGAGTGCAAAGAGTACGCTGGGGTGGGAAAGCAAAAAGGCAGAAGGCTTTCCTGGGTATCCATTGGCAAACAATTAGAAGTCAATTACGTACCCCATCCCCAGGCTGGGCAGCCAGGAGGACTTCTACTTTTGTTCTCACTCAGCCTTTGTGACTGTAAATAGCACAGAGAAAGTCTTAGCTGACACAAATATGCTCCCAGAAATAAAGACATAATTATAGAATTCTTAAAGGTCATTTTCTTGCACTACAGTGGAGGAGAGCTGGTGACTCAAAGCCCCTAGCTCTAGGAAAGAGAGAAGTGTGAACCTGAATACAAATGTTTAATTTCCTTCCTTTAGCACTTGAAACTTAAGATCTAACGTTGTCTGAATACTACCCGCCTATAGTTTTATAAAGGTTATCCTTCCAAAATTTCTGATGACTGCGTTAAGGAAACATAGAAGAAACCTCTCGTCACGCTGGACCCGTATCATAAAAATGAACTTGCGGTTTCTCTTAATTCACGTAGAGTCTAGACAAGGTGTGTCATTGCGGCTGCTTTTGAGTTGTGAACCTGCTCTTACTTCAAAGTTGTTGACAACTGTTAGTTTTGTTTTTCTTAGAGCCAAGGGAAGTGGCATATGTGTTGTAAACAGCTCCAGTCCTGCATCAAAGCCCCGATCCAGCAAGCAGGCTGTGCCAGGAAGAATGGGGACGTGGATGGGTCAAGGACCAGCTGGGAAACCGTAGGGACCAGGCTTCAACTGCGTTGCAACCAATGCTACATTGATGGACAAAGCTCATTTCTGCAAAATGTCTGCGGGTACTTTGTGCCGTCTGTGGCTACGGCTGCAAGTTGTGGTTGGTAACTGCCAGATCCGGTGCTCGCTCAGTAATTAAAAGTAGCCCTGGCACCCCCAAGTCCTGCTCGAAGCAGCCTGTGGTGATGGCGCTGCCTCCCTGTCTGTAGGTGCATCTGGTTCTGTGCTTCTTATGTGCCCAGGTTTCCTAAAGAAATGTTAAAACGATGAAATAGTTATTTATGAGAGAGCAGAAATAAAGCAAAAGAAGCTAAGGAGCAAGAAGGGGAAGAGGCAGAGGGCAGGAGGAAGAGATGAATCCGGCCCTATCAGGAGCACATGCCCTCCTACCCCCACTCTGCCATGAGCTCCATCCCCCTGTTTGCTGTTTCTGGGATCATATTCCTTCTTTCGGAAGGATTCAGAAAGCTCAGGCTGCCTCAACGCACTTGTTCCACAGCTGGGGCCTCAGCGTTGTCTTTGGCGTCCTAGCAAGAGGGATCAGCGCAAACACGGCTGGCTCGCCAGCCCCGGGGCTCGCTCCCTCGGCACCATCCCTGTCCCCGGGCTGCCTCCAGCCCGCGAGCGCACGGGGAGAGGTTGGACACCAGGCCACATCCCCCGGCCTGGGGTTTGGTGCAAGGGAGCTCGGGAGAGGTTTGGGGAGAGAGGGAAGCACGCCGCGTGCCTCGGCGGGGTGAGAGCGTTGGGGCAGATGAGTGGCAGACAGCAGGAAGCGCTGAACCAAAGGCTGCTCTAGCAGCGGCGCACCGAGTCATCAATAATGGAGAAGGAATTCTTGCCGCCTTCAGAACTGAGAAAATAACACCCGGCAGGGATCGCGTGGGCAACCGGGGACACAGCACCCCTGAGACTGCCGCTCTGGAAGTCCTGAAGGGGAGAGCTTTGGAGAATTGAGTTTCTCCCTGCTGTATGCCTGATTTCTTCTCCTGCCCACTAGAAAATTGAGAAGTCAATTGGTCTTTTATTGTTAGGGATGAAATGGCTTTTTCTTTTTTTCCAATTAATTTTTTATTGAATTTTGAGAAAGGTAGATTTACAACTAACTGCCACCGCAAAGGAGGAGAGAGAGAAATATAAAATAT
This sequence comes from Nettapus auritus, assembly GCA_011076525.1. NCBI lineage: Eukaryota > Metazoa > Chordata > Aves > Anseriformes > Anatidae > Nettapus > Nettapus auritus. Next base: position 14,482,014 of record CM021775.1, read on the forward strand.
AAATATAAAACACTGGGGCGGTGGGGCTGGGCAGGCAGTGAGCTCCCGAGGCCCTGGGCTGGGGCAGCGTGTGTTTTGGGGGGCACGCGTTCCTGCTCGGGAGCAACTGGAGTGAATTGATGCTCACACACATAACAAGGGCTGCGTGCGTGTACATGGCAGGGCTTGCAGAGAAAAATATCCAGCGCTGTGTGCTTACGGTCTCAGTCTTCCAGTTTTTTTTGTTTTGTTTTGTTTTTTGCAGTTTATATACCTTTACTGCTCTCTGCCTTTACCTCTCTGGTATAAAAACACAGCTCTGTAAGCGTGCGCCCAAGTGCCAACTGCTCCTCTGTGGTCAACCCCATGGTTTTGAGAACTCAGTGGTTATAGGTGTGCGTGATTTTACCTGCAGCACGTATGATCCTACACGCAGTGTGTGGTTTTACACGCAGCGTGTGTACGAGGGCATAAGGAACTGTCCCCGTGTGCTGGTGATCGCCGACACCAGGCTGGCTGCAGAGGGCAGCGCTTTGCAGCAGGCATGAAGCTAAGGGGTTTTGTATTTTGCTGCTGAAAAAATTACTTTTTTTTTTTTTCCATTTGAGGGTGAAGGTCCAAGCTTATGCAAGGTTTTGTAGATCATTTTCTGTTGGTTCTCCCCCCGCCACCTTTGTCCACAGCTGTGATAACTGCAGATGGCCTAAAAGCGAAGGCCGCCCCGTGGCTGTGTGAGTGGGACTGGCGGAGCCAGCAGCCGCTGCTCCAGCCCCCACGCAAACAAAGCTGTAGCTGCCCTAATGACCATGATGAAAGCGAACAAAATAGTGGCACTGAGAATCCAGCTTATTTGCAAACTCAGATGTCCATGAATGTAGTTTTATAGCAGATGCCTACAGCAGTTGGTATTGATGCACAGTGACAGTTCCAGTCCACCTGTCGCTATTTTCTATAAATCTTACTGCGCTGCTCCTCAAAAAACAAAAAAAAAAAACAAAAAGGAGCTCAGGTCACCTTGCATGGGAAATTGTAGAATCTGAGTAATAACCATCTCAACTGATTTTAATAAATGTAATCCTGACTGCTATGAGCTGTGCCATCTGTAACATTATGCAATGTATCTCTTACGTACAGGAGATGTGACATTCTACGTGGCAGTGGCAGCGGCAGGACAGCATCTGATAGCTCTGCTCTGCAGCGTGGTGGCAGTGATCTTCAGCAACTTCTCAGTAGGACTTTTATTTATTTTTCAGATATAAATTAATTCCTTAGGCCTAACACCCCTTGTGCCAAAGGTTCTAATAGTGTTTTTTAATTTTAATTTTAGCCTGTTTTTGCAATGGCCACAAGTGAGATGATGACTTTGTTCAGCTAAAGCCTTTGGTGTATAGGAAGTGACAGATATTTCTGAGATGATCTTTTGATACAACAGCTTGGCACGGATGAAAGTCTGGTTTCCACTTTAACAAACTGGAATTGGAAAATATTACTTACTTATCATGTATCTCCATGTGGTCAAAGCAAAGATGACGGTGATTATTTACCAAAAACTGGAGGCATATGTCAGAGCAGGTCACAGCCTCCTAAAAGCCTCTGATATTCAGTAAAAAAAACAACAAAAAAAAATGGTCTCACTTTTAATTAGGTGATAGATTCTGTCTGAGCTGTCATTCTGCCCTGTTAGGGCAGGCTGTCATTAGAAAATGATTATTCCATCCTTACTGTTTAACTGCCTCCCTCAAACAATGTGAGCAGATTAGCAAGAATTGCTGTTTGTGTTGGTGTAGATGATATGTTTTTGCACATCTTTGTACTTGAGGACGTTTTGCCAGCTTACGTCCCTGTTTCATGTGTTTATATTTGGTTTGCTGGGAGCTGGGGAGGAAGGGAGACAGAATATTAAATGGCCTCCAGCATTTTGTTTATGAGAGCATCCTTCTGGCAATCAATGCCCACATGGGACAGAAGCGTATTTCCCCCCTGAGATGAAAGTCAAGCAAAGTTGCCAAATGCACAGTCTTCCCCTTCAAATGTTATACTGCTTCTGAAGGCAGGAGGCAGGCAGCTCTGCTTGTCCAGGAAGGGAGCAGGCGATGGAAATAAACCCGGAACCTCAGACCAGGAGCGAGCCTGTACCTCTCCGCTACACCACAGCAGTGTTTGCCCTCCATGAACACCGCACCTGTACTTCTTTCTTCATTTCACATTGCCCGTGGTGCCTTGGGTGAAGTAACTGATACAGAATGTCAGTTATGCCACTAAAAACTCTGAGAACCATCTTGTTTTCACTGAACTCAGTGTCAATCAAGAGAAGTTCAAAGGTGGAGTAAAATCCTGAGGTTCCTGTTCAGGCAAACCTTTTTTTCTGCACTTTGTGAGTGGAGCCTGAGTCAGGATTTCATATTCCCTACTGAAAATGGGAGCCAATTAAACCTGTGATCTCCTAACACCAGTTTAAATGGCCTTGTTCAAACCCAGAAGGTCATTAGAAATCACTTCCTACCTGTTTTTCAGCTCTCCAACCTGTAAGGGGAGGACGCAGATCCTACAGCCTTCAATAGGTAGTGCCAGCTGAGACTTGTATGTGGGGGCTGCTTGCAGGGAACTCAGAAGCAAGGCTGTCACCAGCCCTCCTTACAAATCTCAGCAGTTCAAGGGTGATTGCTGTTGGTCTGTATTTCCCCATAGATAATTACAGCAGATCTTCCACTTGTTGAATTAACTAATCACTTACCAACCTTTGGGTGGTCTCCCTTCACAAGGTAAGTGTTACTTGCTGTGTTGAATCCACCCTGCTTCGAACATGTGTGACACTCTCCGTGTGCAATGAGTGCTCCGTCCGCATCGCTGTGCCTGGTGTAGGTTCTGCTCAAGGTGATTGCAGGTCAAGGTTTGGGGATGGTGAATAAAGCAAGGGAAATACTGGGGTTTCATAGGGCATGGTGTTTCTGGTTGTAGTTGCTTCCCTGGGTGTTTGGCAGGCAGATGGCCTCATGTTTTCTGGGCAACAGCCTTGTAAGGTTTTCAAACGTTTCTGAAAATCGTTACCTAAGGTATTCAGAAAGCATAGTTCTGCCTGGTGTGGAGTGAAAATAATGCATCTGCTCAAGAAATAGTAAGGCTGCTTTGGGATGTTTCATGCACGTCCAGAATTGCTGCTTTTGTTACTGCTAGAACCAAGCGTTCATAGGCAGATGACAAGAGCTGTAGGTGTTTTGCTGCGAGTGGGTGCTGCTGCGGAGGATCTCAGAGTGGTGCTTGTACTGGGGCTTGGCCCGGCTCTGGCCAAGGCAATCCTAGAGAAACGTGCATCGCTTCACAGCAGAGCATGTGTTTCCCTGTATATTTCCAACCAAGAGTTTTGCAGCATCACACAGGAGCTGCCTACTCGAAGGCTCAGGGAGAGCCTGCTGTGTGTTCTGCTCGGGTCCCTTCCCCTCTGGGCAACACGGCGCTGCTTTCTATACCCTAACTGTGGGGGCCAACAGCAACGTCTGCTGCTCGTGCCTTTGTTACCCAGCTAGGGAGCACAGCTCTCGGCACCCTGGGAGTGTTGTGCACGTTCACAGCCCAGAGCGGCTCGGTGCGCTGCCCTTGCTGCCATCTCGCGTCTCGGCTCAGAACAGCGAAGCGGGGGGCTGAGGCGCCCCGGCGCACTCCGCCGAGGATTCCCGCACTCTTTTTTTGTGGCTGCCTCCCCTCACCTCAAATACAAAGCTCTTTAGACAGAGAAATGCATGTTTTGATCTTTTGTAAATGGGGAAAAAAAAAAAAAGACGTATCAAGCTAACCCACTAAATGTCCGTGCGCTGAAAGAGATTTCACTATAAATAGAGCGAAACCTCTGTGGAATTCATGGCACGATATTGGGTCCTTTTGTTCACTTTGTGAAAAAGGGAGCCTTGCCTTATAGCTCCTCTCCTTTTGAGCAGATTTTAACTGTACATGAAATACCGTATCTGCGATGTAGAATTTATCTGAGTCTATCAGCTGTACGGCTGCTTTGTAATCCACTGGTGAAAATTGTACGAGGTGTTATCGTACATAAGGAGGATACAAACATTTGTGTGGGTTTCCCCCAGTCAGCCACAAAAGTCATACTGTTAGAGGCCCTCATTTAATAATAATAATAAAAAAGCTGATATAAATGGAAAATAAACTTTATTCCAGTCCTCTATTTATGCCTGTTCACCCTTTGACCAGCTCCGGAACAGAGCCTACATTTCACTGATAGGCTGCATTATTCAGATGCTATTTTTATTTCAAAATAAAATATTAAAAATAAGGAAATAAAAGAAAAATAACCCCTTTTCTGGATTGATGGAGAATTTATGGGCATATAAACAAAAAGATCAGCTAAACTTCAGAATGACAGGGGCTTTATTTAACAAGCCGGATGGCTTTAAAATTTTCATACCTCTCTGCAGTATTTGCAGATACGGGCACATGAAAGCAGGGATCAGCGTTACCGTGGGCTTGGTTAGAAGGGCCGTTTGCTCTCAGGAGCCAATCTGTAAAACCGGGGCCTGAGCTAAGGCTGCACGGTTGTTGGCTGTCTTTCTCTCGGGGATGCGGCAGTGGCTGCTCCGAGGCTTGGATGGCAGCGGCTCTCGCTGATGTCTGTGTCACTCATTTCTCTTGCCACAGGGCCCATTGTTGGCATCCGTGTGATTCATCTCGTTATTAGATTACTGAAGTGCTTGTAAAATGGCAGGAAGGACTCGTGGGGCTGGGCTGACCCCGCGGTGGGGTGTTCGCATCCTGCTGTGGGGCTGGGCGGGCCTGAGGCAGGCTGAGGGACAATGTCGATGGTGTGTGCAGTGCTTAAGTCCCTTAAACTATGACAAGGATACAGAAGTCCTGCCTGGACTACAGGGTACCCCTAAACAGCATGTAAAGATGCCGAACAGTGAATGGAGCAGATGAAACCACTTCATGGGGACTCGAGCCCGTCTTCTTCTAGGCCGCTTCTTCTTGCACTGAGCCCCTCTTGTAGGCTCTCAGCATCCTAACCCTGGATGGCAGGAGAGCTCCTTTTTAGCAAACACCTGGCTGTGTAGGGTTTGGGTTATTTTGCTTGGGGATGTGCTGAATTCCACTCATTTTTGCCAAGTAAAAGAAATAAGGATGTGCCTTGCCGGTGCTGCAGTGACCGGAGTCCCTGGCGCTGCTGTGAGGGATCCAGGTTCAAAGCCGGGCTCTGGGTCACTCAGGGGAAGGGCTGGACCTGGCGTTCCCAAATCTAGATGAGAGATAACTGGCAGTAACCAAGCCAGAGAATTTGCTGTGCACCTGACTGATATTCCCCAAAGTTTAGTCACAATCCAAAATTACCCTGACCCTGCGGCCAGGTCTGATCGTGGGCAGTGCTTGTGGGCGAGCGCAGGGACCTGAGGAGCCTGTGTGGAAAGGCCGGTGTGAAAGCGGGGCAGGAGGGCAGGATTCGGCTCGTCCCACCTGCCCGGTACCCAGCGAGCAGCCGAGCCACACGCTGCCGTCCTGGCACAGCAGCTGGGGCTCTCGCTGCGCCCATGCTTTTCCCTCCGTGCAGCAGGGCCCGCAGCCCCACGGCAGCAGCAGTGAGACATTTCCCACTAACCCAAACAGGATGCTCACCTTCGGAAACGCCACGCTTTGAGCAAACAAGGGCTCTGCTGCAGCCCGTGTCCCGTCCCTAGCACGGGTCCCGTGTCTCGAGGCACGCACCGAGTTCACCTCGCCTCCTCCTAACGCGCTGTTCATATCCAGCGGATACGTGGGAAGGCAAGCAAGCTACCTTTCATCTCATGTTTGTAACACAGAAAACCTTCAATATTGAGAACAGATAGACTGGAAGGTAGGTTCACATCTCTCAGCAAGAGAGCTGTAACTTAAATCTAATACACCTGATCAAGGCTTTCTCTCTGCCTTGTAGGTATTTTAATACAAATGTGTCTTTCATTTGACTGATTGAAGGTCTCCAACCTGCAATAAATGAAACATCTGATCCCCTTGAATCCAAATCACTTTTTCTTTGATTTTCTTTTACTTCTATTTCTTCTTTCTTTGTTCTACGGCTAGAGTCGAATTTCCCTTTAGAAATTGAAAGAATGTGTGTGGGTTTTTCTGCTCCTCTTACAGTGAGCCTATGCAAAGGTCGAGTGGCTAGTTGACTAGCATATTAAGACAGAATTCATTTCACAGACAGTCTGTAGTGATGTGCTTTACATATCATTATCACGCTGAATTGAGGGAAACTGATTATACAAATTAGTTACTGTACATTATTCTCCAAAGCCTTTTATTTGCATAACCAATAGATTTTATGCAAAGAATATCCTGAAAAAAATGATACACGACCATGTATAGTTGAAAGAAAGTTGTTATTATCTAGGTAGGAAAATAAGTAGGCATTATTCACAATTTAAGTTTAAATTGTTGTGTATCGTAACGTCGAGTGTATCAATTAGCTTATGCCAGACGTAGCCTTTAAAACACATTTCCTGTAAACATGACTATGCCTGCAGTCGCGAGCGCTGTGAGCTGCTGATTCCAATGTTCTCTATAATTATGTCTTTGTATGAATCAATCAGTTTAAATATAGAGCGACAGTCTGTTAAAGCCATGACCTCTGCTGGGTTTATTTTTTACTCGGGTAGTCATGTCTCTTTCCAGATGTCAGTGACATAATTTGTATGCTCAGCATTTCTCGCGCGTTGGTTTTTGTAGAGGGAGAAGAGAGGAGGAGGAGGACCTTCAGAAGGAGATGGGAGCTGGAAGTATTAAGCAGCAGAGTTATTGAAAGTGTTGCTTTTAATCTCTAACTATAACCATGTTTGTAGCGAAGTGTTAACTCTCCTACACATGAACACACTTAGTCTTTGCATAGATATTGCGCTGTATATTAAAATGTATGTCAGGCTGGAGAACAAAGAACACGTGACATTATGGACTGAATTCATAGTTACAATAAAAGGAGCAATGAAAATTCAATAAGGAGACTGGAACCAACAGTGTCTTTGTACTTTTTATCTCTGCTAGAGTTTCCAGAGGAGCTGTTAGTGATTAGGGGCCCCATCCTGCGCCTTGGCGAGCAGCAGCGGGATGTGGGGCCGCGGCGCACGGCACCCGCTCTGCCCCCCGCTGCCGGCAGGGCCGGGGCACTTGGCAGGATGGGACCCGGCAAGGAAAGGGGAGCAGTCGTGTAAAGGTCGCTTTGCCTTTGTAAAACTTTCTGGGGATGGGAAACGCGCAGGAGCATCCAGTTGGCAGAGGAGATGAAACGCGGCTGTGCGCGGTGTGCGCAAACTAGCCTGCGTGGCCAGTAGGTCTGGTGTGAAAGGTCTAAAAACAAACCCTTAGAACTGCTGCAGCCCTGTTCACTGCCTAATTTCCCTCACGTTTCTGTGTTTGCCGTAAACGCATCTTTGATGGTAGAAGTGAAAGTGTTTTACGTGCTGCGATTTCAGTTAGCGGAGACGCTCGCCTCCCTTTAACTCCAGGGGAATGGGATCGCCTTAGAACACCGACAGGCGGTTTGGATGCGAGTCTGGTGCTTGTCAGACTGGTTTATTTTTCAGTGAAAGTCTAGGTTTATTTTATTAATCACAGAATTCCAGTTTTGAACAATAATTATGTGGAGCGTTCCCTGTTGGATAAGATATTTTTCCACATTTTAATTAGAAGGAATGATTTGATTTCAATATAACCTGCTTTAAATGCATTCTTTATGCACCTATAAACTTTAATAGCCGTAGACACTGATATTATTTTGGGAGTTTGTGAGATTATTCATCTATCGTAGTTTCATGGGAGCTACATTTTTATTTCTTTTAAACTTTCTAAATAACGATCTAACTTTCAGCCTTTCCCTTGTATTTTTTCCTTGGATTAGTTTCAAGTTGGATTGAAAGCCAGCGATTGTGAGGTAGCGTGGATTTGACATTTTCTCATGTACCCCGCATATTATTTGCAGTAAGATTAGCATCAGAAGGACTGACTTAGATCAGTTGTCTTTGCTTATGCATGCCTGATGTTTCTCAGATTTTCTTTTTTTTTTCTTTTTTTTTTTTTTGGTAATATTTAGTTTCCCTGTCCAAGCATATGAAATCAGCTTTAGTTGGGTGTTTGTGTCGCAGAACTTGCCAGGTACAGTGTAGGTGGAGGATAAAATGAAAGCAAAGAAGGGAATGTAAAAAATTAGAGGCGTTGGAATGGGTACAAAGGCGAACTCCTGGGCTTTGAAATGACAATCCTGAAATGAGCAGCAGCGCGCCGGTACGGCAGCACGGAGCTGTGTGGGTAGAAGAGGCTGCTTCAACTCAAGATCTAAATGATTTAAGCATCTTAGTGTACGGATTATAGTTGTCCTCAGCTAGGGGCAAATCCTGTCTCTAGTTACACATGCACCCATTTAAAATCAATGAGAGCTGGAGATGTGAGAGCAGGTTCGGGGCTTTAGCTTTTGTCTGGTGCGGCTGTGAGCTGCAATGCAGCTGGGTGAGTTAAACTTGTCACCCTTGTGACAAGCATACTCGCATAAGTAACCATAATAGCATTAGCTCTCACAAAATATTTAAAGAATCTGGCCTTTGGCTAGTAATATTTTTCAGATGTCGCTTTGCTTTTAGCGGCATAAGAAAAATTACATTTTTACCCTGGGTAGCTGGATTTATTTTGAAATGAAGCGAATGGCAGAAATGCAGCTCTCTTCTTCACCTGAATAAAATCTCTTTTAAGTTCAAAGTGTTCAGGTACATAACTCTAAGCTCTCTCTTCCCGAGGCACAGTGGGCTACCTAGCTTGCTTAAAAAATGCCTGGTGTGGTCTCAGAGCAGGGCTGGCAACCTCAGCTACAGTAACTGCTGCTTTTATTTCCCCGTGACTTTGGTTCTGGTTTAAGGTCTCAAAAGACCCCATAAAGCAGCTGAGCAGAGCAGAGAGAGAGATGAAAGATGGAGATGGTAATTTCTTTTAAAGGGAAATAAAAAAAAAAAATGTGTTGCAACTGATGAGTTCTGTATAACTTTTACTTGAAAGAATGAATCAGCACAGGTTCAGTAAAAATAGCATTTAAATGAAACTAAACAACCTATTCCTGGTTTGGAGTTTCCATACAGAAGTTCTGCACATCTCTGATAAGCAATGGCGAGTCCTCAGGAAGCTGGAACCAGGACAGCTTTGAAGAGGTCATTGACTTTAAACCCTTTCCTGTTGCCGTTCAGTAACGTTGAAATTTACCTTCTCTATGAAACACAAATACAAACAGTATTTGAGTAATGACCATGTGCTCTTCAAAACTTTGCTTACTGTTATCTTAGTGTCTTTAAGTTGGTGATGTTTGGGTTGGCTTTTCAAAAACTTGCTAAAAAATCTAGCCCATAGGGCATGGTTGCGGATAGATTCAAAAGTTTAACTCGAGAGGGCAACGTCAGCAGCTCATGGTGGAAGTGGGGCAGCAGAGGGGCTGGACAGGACCAACACCATCCACAACGGGCACGTTGCCTTACGAGACATGGACTTGACTGAGGTTTGCTTGCAGTGCAAGGTAGGGAGGGAATCAGCAACATGTTTTTGGTGGAGATCTCGTGCTCAGCCAAGACTGACTTTTTATATTAGGGGTAAGCAAGAACCCTTGAAGAATCATCACTAAAACTAAATCTTCAGCATCAAATGCACAGGGAGTGTACGAAAATCCCTGCTGTCTCTACCGGCGTGTGTGGAGCTCCAGACAAACCCTTTAGCACTCAGGTTCTTTAAATCAATGAATAAATTCTGGCTTTATAGAGGAAGCAAACAAAGAGAGCCCCTTGCAAAGCTCCTGCAGCCATTGCCCACCAACAGGAGCACTTTGGCTGCTTTCATGGTTCTTGCAGATCCTGTTGACATAAATACCAAGCACACAGCTGAAAGCTGCCCATGCAGTCTGACGGCGATTTCAAGCTGGAGCTTCTCCATGGGGATGAAACACTCACTTGACACAGACCAGACATGACAGTGCAAGTGGGACACGTGCTCGAAAGGCTCCCAAGCCGTCCATCCTGAGGGCTGTCTGTCCCTCAGGCCATCCTTCCCTCGTCCCTTGAGAGCTGCTTGGATCTCCCATGAAGCCGCAGCCCCCAGGACTGTAGCTCAGGCTCTCTGAGAAGCGGCTGCTCTGCGAGGCTGCAGCATTCGGCGGACCGGCTGCAGGTGCCTAAAGGATGGGTTTCATATCTGAAACACAGTAAAGGAGGAGAAGCTGCAGCATTTCCCCATTGCATTCCCTTTCCTCTTGCTGTAATGCTGCCCATTGAGGTAAAGAATTTGATGTTGCTTTTGCTTGTGTTTGAACATCACAATTTCAGCAGGCAGTAGATCGCTTCTGTACCTTGCCACAAAGACTGCTCGTCTGGAGAGTCAGGCTCCTGTCGAGTCTTCGATCTTCATGCAAAGGAGCCGCCAAGTCACAAAGCAAAAGCCGACAGGTTTTGTATAAAACCCTTGGCTACAAAAGTTGTGCGCCTTCTCATTTTCCAGGCTGGCTGGCCTTCTAACACTCAATACTGCTAGGTTATTACACCTCCGAGGAGTTTCACCGATTTTGTGGGGACTGCAGATGAGATTTCAAAGCATAATGAAAGCACTTGTGAGTCTGTTTTACTTCACCTAGCAATGGACTGAGCCTGAAAAGCAGTCCCCGTCCCCCAGCTGAGCAGGTGGCAGCTTCTAAATGAAGGGTAAAATATTCCGAGGACGCCCTCATTTGATCACTTGTCAGGGCCCGTTTGCAGAGACCACTGAACATAAACAGGGTTTGGGTGCCTGGGTCCTCCCAGGACGCTTTGTGCATCCCACCCCGTGCAGGAGATGGGACGCATCTGGTAAAACCCAAGCCCTGCCAGAAGTAACAGGAATTGCTGTGCTACTACCCCACTCCTTGCATCGATAGAGATGTTTTTTCAAACAGGAACAAACTACAGTTTCAGTGCAATGTAATCATCTTCAGCTAAATTGGGCCAGTGGCTCTCAGCCCGGAGCCTCGCAGCATCTACGGAGGGAGCGGGCGCCGCTGGGAGCACAGCGTGCGGCTCGTGGGGGGACAGGAGCCCGTCCTCACCCCGTGGGGCTGATCGGGCCCTTGATAAACGAGCAGGTGCTGTGCTCTGCCTGCCAAGCTGCATAAGATCCACATTTTTTTTAAAAAAAATCCTATTCTGAGGAGTTTTTTCTTAAAGAAAAAGCTGAAATTTTCTGTGAAGTCAGACCAAAAAAAATATTTTGAATTTGGCTTTTGTGCTTTTACATTGTATATTTGCTTTCCTTACTGCAACACATAATTTGGTTTGGGCAGTCTGCAAATCCAAACCTCTTCATCCTGTGAGTGTATCAAAGGGTGATGTCACGTCGTCACAAGTCTGCAGACTCACTAAGGGAAATTTAATTGATGCTTTTCAAGTGTGCTGTTTGTGTGAAAATAACATTTTTCATCAATATTTTGACATTTTCCAAATGGCTCTTCTGCCTCCTTCTGTCACAAGCAGCAGCAGAGGTGTTTGAGAACCACTCCGGCCTGGTCCTGTCTTAAAGTGCTGGTGAATGCTCAGCACAGCCTTAGAAATCAGCTGGTACCGTGTTACAGCAGAACGAGGCGTTTCTGTAGTGACGGGGCTGAAAACCAAGCAGCAGCGCAGTGATCTCAGCCGCTGAGCCCGTCAGGGCAGAGCCGAGCCGCCGTGCCTGCCCTGCCTGTTGGAGCCCAGCAGCCGGGTGATAACTGAGACGTCACGGGACAGGTGCTTTGAAAATCACGTAATTTAAGTGAAGGATCATGTGGCTTTGCTATATGTTCAAGAGGTTGATCCTTGCAGATTTCAGCGACCTGCGTCCCCATTTGCTCCTCGATCGCGTGTCTTTTACCTCAATTAATAATCCTGTAGCTCTGAAATGGCTTTTCAGACCAGTAATTAATTTCCGCACGGAGTCTCAGCCCGTGACCTAGCAGAAGTCTGACTGAAACCTGTCAAAGGTTATTTTACCGGGAAGCAAATTTCCCTCTTACCCCCAATCCCTGCTGGCCTTGCAGGTACAAGGCAGCAGCCACCGGGCGCTCGCCGCAGTCGGGCTCGTGCCGGAGGCAGCAGCAGCAGCGCTGTGAGTGGTGCTGGCGGGGCTGCGCTGCCTCTGCCTTTGTTCAGTGAGTCCTTCACACGTTGCAGGTCCTCAGGAAAGCGAGGAGGACGTACGGATTCCACGCCGCACAGAGTATTAGCATCTTAGCTGGAGCCAGGCCTTAAATGTTACCTGGAGGGCTGGAAATCTCTGCCGTGGTTTACCCCTGCTAATGCTGTAATTACATTTCGGGATGGGCTCACTCTCGAGCTCTGTGGTGGTCGTGTTCAGCAGCACAGTACACTTTTTAAATTTTATTTGAAAGGTGCATGAAATGTAAATACCCAGACTTCAAAGATACGGTAGTGGAGGTAAATTGCCAAATGCTCTGTGATTTTTCTCAATAGTTTTCTGATAACATAAAGCCAGTATTTCATCAAAGATTTTTTTTTTCTTCAAGAAGGACTGCACCAAGTCGGTATAAATTATAAATCACATTCTGTTTTACGTGGGGAATGGGAGCTGTGAAGTGTATCACAGCAGAGCAGATGGAGGCTGGGTGTCCGCGTGTTTTTCTCAACCTGCGTTTTGTTTATGGAGTCCTTTTATACGGATCCTCTCCTTAAATTCCTCTACACAGGGATGAGAAACTACCGCTGGGTAAATGTAATTATTGACAAGTGCTGCTAGCAGCGGGGGACGGTGACAAACCCCGCGGCACCGCACACGCGCGCACAAAGCCGGGCTGACATCTGCGGCACACGCAGCGGCGAGCCAGTTCGGCAGCTGCTCAGGTTGCACGACGTCAGAGCTTTTATTTCACTAAATGAGCGAGCGAAGAGGGTGAGTTACACAGTGCCCAGGTAGCCGGAGCTGGTGCTGGCTTTGCTCCTCGTGGTAGCGTGGCTGGGGTTTGGTGCAAGCCGGGGGAGCGGAGGGAAGCACCTTCTCAGGGTGCTGCTGCCTGAAGCCCAGCCACTGCCGTTACGAAGCACTATTTCCCTGTGTTCACAGATTGCAGAGCGAGCTGAGGTTTCGCCTTCTTTTGATTTTAATAGCACCTTCACTGCAAGGTAGTAACGTACTAAAATCATGTGGTGTTTGGACGCGGTAGTTTCCTGAGCGCTGGCGTGCAAGCTGCTTTTCGGGACGAGGTGGCTGGGTTTGCAGGGCAGAGAGGAGAAAACGCAGCCTCCGTGCTTGTTACGCAGGCAGATGAAAGCAAAAGCCCCGAGAAGCGTTTTTTAGCCAAGAAAATAACCGACGTGGGCTCCTTATGCTCAGATTAAACCAGCTGTAAAACAGGAATTTCCGTCACTGTTACTGACCAGACTTTGAACACTTTTATCAGCTGCATGTGTTAATAGCTTGTTAATGATTGATGCTGAGGTCTTTTATGACACCAAATGAAAACGAGAAATAAGTGCAGGATTTCAAGGGTGACTATTGCAGTAACACTCTTTCAGTAGCACTCTTTGCAGAATTTCAGCTACGTTTTAAAACATTTATGCCTGCCAAGATCAGATAGGTCTCACTGCCGCTCCAGATAATGCACACTGCCCCGTGCTGTTCATTCATCCCTGCTCTGAGCAGGAAAAATACGGCGGCCCTCAAAAGGAAAAGCTACATTTTAGCAGCTGATGCAGTTCTGCCGCAGTGTATAAAGGAGGCTGTAGCGTACAGATGACTTGTTAGGTGAAGCAAATAAATACCAGATTTGCAGAATGCCATCTAAGGAGAGCCTCATTAAAACCGCTCAGGTATTTCAATTAGCCAGTTCTTACATCCTTCATTTCACCTGGTGCAGCAAAGCAGGGCAGCACACGCTTCGGCTCCAGAACAGCCGGTACGACCCAGCAGCACGGCGCACCTCTCGTCTCGGCGGGCTGCATATTCTGGAGCTTAGCAGGGCGATCTCAGTATCGGCTCAGATAAGCTTTCTGCTGATCACGGGCAGTTCTGCGCCTGGGTTATTTACTTCACGTGTAACCACAGTCCTTCTTCTGCCGACTAAACTAAGGATCGGGGGAAGTCTGGGAACACCGGTTACTTAGCATCTCCTCAGGAAAGCACAGGAAATGTGTAGGTGTCTGTAAGATTTAATATCCATTTATTTTCCCCTGTTCACATTATTCCATTTTACCATCGCTGCTTGCCTGTCGTAAATCCAATTAGTGAGCTTTCTACATTGCAATAAACTGCTCTTCAGGAAGAAAATTTGCCTTGTGTGCAAAGCCTTCTTCCTACAGCACTATTGTAATGTTCTGGTTTTTCACTGCCTCACAGAGCATTTAGAGAAAAGAAAAATAACTCCATCACTGCCTTTCCTGCACTGCTCGCTCTTCCTGCAAAATGCTTTCCCCGTCTTCAAACGATTTTGAAATAGCAAATATTTTTTTATAAGGATGAAACAGAGATACATATTAAAAATACAATAAAAAATAACAACAGAAAGAGATGCATAGTTGTAGCCCAGAATAAGCAAAAACCTGATTGCTGGTGCAGTTGTGTAGGATGGGAGAGATCCAAGTTGAAGTCCCGGGTCTGAATCGAGGACTTAAACCCAGATTTGTCACGCTTTGAACAATCGCTCTAACTGCTACAACGGCGCTGTGCTTTCTGGGTTGGAAAAAAGGAATGCAGCTGAAGTCCTAACAAAACCCTCCTGCAAGAGCTTTGCCAGAACTGGTGTGTTCTTGTGAAAGTCTTATTTCCTGCAAAGAGATATTTTCTGAAAAATACTGCAGGTTGTTCTGTTGCTTGCTCTCCGTTCCCTTCCGTTATCCAAGTGCATTTTGACTGCTAACACACCGCGGGCTTCAGCGCTGGTGTTGGTTTCCCCAGTCTGTGTTAACTCTCTGTGCTCTACATGTTCGAGAGTTCAAACAGCATCAGGGAATGTTGTGAACCTTTCAAAATAACTCTGGATTACAGTACCCCTGGATTTCAGCTGTCTTCCTGGACTTGGGTTAATTTTTTCTGTAGTATCACTGAGCCTAAATTCGGGCAGTACCGTCACTTTCCTCAAAGGATATACAAAAGCTTATCGTGTTACAAAGAAACTGATTTTTGGGGTATCTATTCACTGTCAGCAGCTTTCTGCAGCACCTGGTAAAAAACGCTGACCCTGTAATAGCAGCCACTGTAGGGCCCATACCGACACAAGTGGCCAGGAACTTGCTATTTGTTCCCAAAACTCTATTTTTTTCTTACGGCTTTCAAACAGATGGGGCAGGAGCGATGCTGCGAGGTGCTCAGGGACGGCAGTGCCCGTTGGGGAGGTGCTGCAAGAATTTCTGCCTCAGCTCCACTTGTGCCAAAGCTGAGCCCGGGGACGTGAAAGAAAAAGGTGGCTCAACAATTGGGGTGCGAGCTGCCGTCGCCGTGGGGAGGCCGTGCAAGTTCTGGTGAGAACTGGTGGCTTCTGAGTTGCCCAAACACCTGTGACATCCCCGTGTCCAGTTCTGATTTGGCAAAATTAACAAAACTCACGTTCCACCTGGCAGTGGTTCAGGGCCATGCCTGGTACCCTGAGCATTTACAGCCAGCCAGGGGGACCCCGATCTGCCCCGCGGCAAAGGCGAATTCGCAGAGCTGGATGAGGAGCAGAGAAAATGTCCCCGGCACCGCTTCGGTACAAATAATTTTTAACCACCGAGAAGAAGGTGTGGGTGAATTAGGGCATTAAACTGGTTTACTGCGAGCAGCCGTGGCTCCTGGGCTCTCGCCGGGCTGAGGGCACAGGAGCTGGTCCGGGAGCGGAGTCACAGCTCAGAGGGGAGACAGGTGCTTCCCAGAGAGAATTCGAAAATTCTGGTTATTGTTTTATGTAGTTTGAGAGAGGAAGCCTCCCTCCAAGAGGTTAAATAAGTGTTGGAATTCTAACACTGAAACATTTTTCCGACTTCAACAGGAGAGCTATTAAAAATAAATTCTATGAATATTGCTCTGTCTAAAGCAGAAAAAATACTTTTCCTTTTTTCTTTGCTGTAGCAGGACTTTTACTGAGCATCTTTCATTTCACTCATATGCAAAAAAACCCACAAAACAAAACAACAAACCAGCAATCAAAGGGAGAACAAATCTATTTGTCTGCTGAAGAAGAGACAAAGTGAAAGGAAAAGAATGTGGCCACACACTCAGCCATGAAAAAATTGCCTCCCTGACAGGATTGTTTGTGAAAACGGTCCCTGAATGTTTTCATGGTTGTGAGACTTTTTTTTTAACATGGTCATGCAAGCTGTGTGTCGCTGGGCTCCCGCTGAGCAGCGGCGAAGGAATTACTGGAGCTCCATTCACAGTTTGGGAACTGGTTTGCATTAATGGGCAGCCTGAGCTGGATTTGGGTTAGGTTTCACCCTGAGCTCTAACTCGCTCTCTCCACCCCCTAAAATAATAATAATAATTACAAAAGTATGAGATAGGCCTAGCGTCTCCACCTCCCGTTCATAGCCCGGCAAACCAAATATTATTCCATACATTACTGACAGGGTGAGGAAAGTTAGAGGGCATGAACAGGGCCGCATGAAGAGCTGCAGGTCAGCTCCCGGCCCAGCGCCGCTCGGGCTCTGACTGAACCGCCGAGTAAAATTAAATAGCTAGAAATATGTAAAGAAATACATAAACCGAAGGATTCTGTGATATTTAGGAATAATAAACTAAAACATATATGTGTGTGTATATATATATTTACTTTCATTGATGTATGGGGATGAGTGGAGGTACGGGAAGCTACAGCCAGTGCGGGTAGGGGTAGTTCTTGGGAAATTAGGGAGAATTCAGACTCTGAAGCTGAATGCTGCCTCTTCTCGGTGTTGGTAGTACTCGTGTGAAGAGAGGCTCGTGCAGAAAGAGGCAAGCTGACAGGAGAAATATTTTGGGGAGCATTCTCTGAATCTCAGTGTCTGGCAAAGGCTGTCGGGTTAGACACCGCCAAATTAACGCACGCAATACCACCGCAGCCCCCGACTCTCTAGCATCAGGCAGACACTTTCAATGGCAGTTTTGGAGTTAGAGCAAAACACCGGTGAACTGTGAGTAAAGAATTTTGCTGACAGACCGGGGAGAGGGAAGGGGGGAGGCGGGTTTAGGGCAGAGCGAGCTGACTTTGTTTGCATCAGCCCCCTTTGAAGCTGCAGCAGTTTGTAGTTGCTTTGTGTTTTGCATTGCTACCTTTTCATATCTGAAGATTCAAACAATAGCTCCTGGTTATTATCCCACATATTATTGATTAAAAGCTTTGCCCAAAGACCTTCCATCTCACTTTCCAGCTTAGCGTGATTTACTTTTCTTTTTACTCCCTGTAACATATGATTAATGCTGAGCTGGAGAGTCCCAGTGAGATGAAGCGGAGTGTCAGGTAAGATTTGTCAGCTCGGAAGTATAGATTATTTTATGTTTCTCGAACTTTGTGGGCCCAGGGAACACAGATCTTGATTGTTAAATCCATCCACACTTTCCCTAGGGCTATAATATGCCAAAAACATTAAATAGCCCACTTAATACATAACCTCATTCTGTATGCTTGACTATTTTGTTTTTAATTTTTCTTCCCTTTCCAGGCTGCTCAAATGAAATGGGATCAAAGAAAAAAAATTATCCTCACTGGATTTTGTTAAAATATTAATAGGTTAGGGTTGACTGGCTAAATTGAATATCTATGCTGATCTCGCTTGCATGTTTAACTTGTGCTTAGGAAAATATGTTTCCTAGGTGATAACCTTTTATGTACCAGCCTGACTTCATTGAAATGCATAGAGATAAAAATATGTCACACTCCATGGCCATGCTATTCTTGTGTGGCAGTGTGATTATTCAGATGATAATTGACCCCCACCTGTAGACAGCTCAAATTCTGTAGTCAATCATTCCATTTGATGTTAAAATATGTGAAAGTACAATTATATAATTTACATTACAAATCATCCTGAATGCCAGGCATCTCAGAACCACTGACAAACGAAAGGGAAAAAAGTCAATAAATGAAGTGAATTACACCAGGCAAAGAATTCAACTTTTCTTATTTGCTCCTGCACAACAGCTTTTATGCGGGTGTTGTTGATGGAGCTCAAACAGATATTGCTTGGTACTGAATATGACTTCCTTTCAGCCCGTCCCTAACTTTGGTGATACTTTCTGGATAAGAATACCTTCTTGCATCGTGGAGGTGAGTTCTCACCAGCAGATAAAGGCAGAAACACGTACATGGCAGCACGGATTTGTGCCACAAGCCTGCAGGCCCTCCGGTTGTGCTCCAAATGCTCCCACTTTTAAGGCCGTGTTTCTGTAGACTCAGCTGCGTGTTTCAAAGCTGTACAGTACAGTTACAGAGCGTATTTGTACAAGTGCAGATTGCTGCTTGTCGTGTATGTGATTAAGGCCTGCTGTGAGCTCTGATGTCAAGGGGGACAATTAAATAATAATAAAACAACGTGGGCAAGACTGGATTCAAATCAGCTTGTACCATTCCTGCATAGTAAATGGATGCTGTAGAGGGCTGTGATTTTGTCTCTGGATCCCCCCTGTCTGTCTGAGTGGTGAACACCCAGAATCTCAACTTTGATGAATTTTATGGCAGGTGAAGATTTTTGAACTGTGTCTGTTTTTCTCCTCGGTGCTTTGGTGCTCCCACCCCCTTACAGCACTCTCCAAGATGTGGCTGCAGACAGTATCTCAGACTTTGACTGTTCCTAAAATGGCAAGGTTCAGCATTGTAATCCTCTACTTATTTGCCATCACTCGTAAAAAGATCTTTCTTCTTCAGCAGCTTGTTCTGCAGGTCTGTACTGGAGCATCCCAGTCCCCTGGCCAAGACGGACCCAGGTGGGATGCCGTAACCAACCGTAGAGCAGGAGCAAGCTTGGTGTTAAATGAGACAGGGAGCCAAAGAACCATCGCTTACCATTTCTGCTGGTAGAACAATGCTGAATGCTTCCCCCTGGCTCTCCTCATCCCCTTTGCGGTGCTAACTCCTGAGCTTCATACTGAAGAGTTGTAGGAAATTGCAAGTGCTACTGTTTTCTGTTTAGCTTTAAACAGCACAGCATTATTTTGCTTTGCTGTAATAAAGGCGGTGCCAAGCACAGATTCTCCCTTTTGATCCTCTCACTGGCTGGTTGGTCACAACTTCTGCACTAACATCGTGGTTCAGCTGATTTTGGGGAACAGTGGTGCCTGTGCCCTGATAGATAATTAGTGATTTCTGCTAGGGAGCATTTTAACATGGATTAATTCTGAATTTAGGTACATGATTTCATTAAAAATTATAAGTCATAAACAAGTTAAGACATAATTTTGGCCTATTTACAGTCTACCTGCAAAATACATATATATAAATATATATATATAGAATTCATCATCTACATCTACAATGAATAATATAAGCAGCTATGCATCGAAACTAGTAAGGGTGGCTCAAGTCTCCCTTTTTCAGTAAGGAAGCAGTTGAAATACAATTTTTAATGCTGGTCTTCATACTTCAAAATTGCTAATCATAATATTGTCCTGGGTCCTACTGTTCCTTGGCAGTTAAAGTAATTTCATTACCTGCTTCATAACCTGCTGTATATTCTTCTACAAAACTATTCAGGACATCCTCATTTCTTCAGCTGTTCTTTTTTTTTTTTTCCCCCATGAAGGTGAGATCATTCATAGGACAAAATTTGAATTGTGTTACATCAGTAAATGTTTCAGATTCCCAAGGAGGAATATTGTAAGAAATATTCGTTACAAAGCAGTTGTGAGCCCTGTTGTGCTCAGACACTTCATTTTAAAAGACAAAACAGAAGCTAGGAAATTGTTTCGAACAGCACATGGCAGGTGAGGGAATGGAAAGCCTTATTCACGAGGCTCTGGCTTACCGTGCACTCTTACTTCTGTGCTCCCCACGCAAAGGACAGGTATCTTTCCTGCACCACTCTTAGTTCAGGAGTGCAAGCAGCAGTGTCCTCTCCTATCGTTTTGTTCCCCATGGCTGTCGTAAGTGGGAAGGCATTCCGAGTGCTGCTCAGCACAGAACAAGACTGAACCAGGCATGGTAACTTGCAGAGAGAGAAATTCCTTCTTTTTTAAACTTCTTTTCCCAAACTCCTTTTTGAAAGCAGGCTGCCACCAGCAGCTGAAATCCAGCCTGCCAGGCGTGGCTGCAGGTCTGACCTCCGCAAAATCCCTCCGTCGCTATCCCAGGTGTGAATTTGTCCCGTTGTCTTTAATTAAAGCTCCAGCCTGCTCGCCGCGAATTTCACACCCTGTACAAGCATCAAATTATGTTGTTCAATTAGTTGTATCTTTTCTTCTATCCTTTTAATTTCAGGCCCATCAAAGAGCTGGTTTACTAAATCAATTTCAATGGGAATTTACACATTGTGAATCATAATGGGATGCAAAATCGACTTGGCTAATGAATAGTTAGTGGCTTTGGGGTTAATAGTTTTGGGTTTTTGTCTCAGGTACTTTGTATTAAATTTAATTTTAATATTGCTTTAATGAACATAATGTATTACTTCTGCTTTTTTCACCCGGGCCCATTGAAGTTGTCTTCTTGCCTGCCTCAGTTGATCTGCTGTATGAACGACTGTATGAGGTTTCTGTTTAAGAAAAGCACTTCTGCTTGGCCCGTTTCTGTGTGCTAAATATTCCAGTCTGGCGTGTGAAGTTTAAATAGAAAGTTCTTGTCTATAATAATAGGGATGAAGAGGTTACCATAGCTTCTACTGCCTCTTGCTTCTTTACCAGTTTTATGATGGGAATGTTGCTTCAAAGTCTTAACAGTTTTCCTTATCTCCCCAAATCTTTCTTTCATACAAAAATCTTTACAAAGGCAGTACCTGAAGGCCTAGTGGCTTAATCAGTCTTCCAGTAATGATCCTGCAAACAGGATCCTGCATGGCCACTTTTTCGGGGATGACCCGTTGGGTGGTGTGTAGGCTACAGCTCATCCTTTCCGTATGCTCTAAGGCTAAGATGCTTTGGAAAGTCAGCATTTAACAAACGTGGTTTTGGTTTTCTGTATTCAAACATATTGGAAAAAAAAAAAAAAAGAAAAATA
The DNA here is from genome assembly GCA_011076525.1 of Nettapus auritus. Lineage (NCBI taxonomy): Eukaryota > Metazoa > Chordata > Aves > Anseriformes > Anatidae > Nettapus > Nettapus auritus. Next base: position 14,503,108 of record CM021775.1, read on the forward strand.
AAAAAGAGATAAAACGGAGAAGAGTATTTAAGGGACAACTGGCAGAATAATAACTGGCCGTGATGACCTAGGTGTAGATGTAAGCTTAAAGTAGACTTCTGCTTATCTGAGGAATGAAGTTCAGATAACTTCAAGAGGAATAATAGGAACAAAAAAGCCTAAGAGCAGCCCGAACTTAGTTATCCACGGGTTAACTGTCTGAGTTTCAGATCAATGGTACTACAGACACAGAGGCATCTGAACTGGCTCTCTGCAGAGCCAGGTCATGTCCGAGCGGGCTGGACATCCATGGCGTGAGCACAACCATCCTGCTGCCGGTGGTGAGCTGCAGCTAATTAAGTCCTGCTGGACCTGAGCTCAATGTACCGAGGCACTGGGTTGTCTCTGCTCCATGAGCTGCACCGTGTCCCTTAATAGCTATTTTTTCTACTTTTCCCCATTTCACGCTCTGTCCTAGCATCCCTTGTTTCCATGGATAATGGAGCCTGATCAGATTGTTTCATCTGAGGTCCTTAAAGTAGTTATTAATGGCAGCAGTGACTCTAGAGACCTCATGGTCTCACATTTCCTGCTTAGAAAGCATCCAGACAGACAGTTTCCCATCTGCCTTTGTCAGTATTTGCCGTACCAGCCCATGGGCAGCGTGGGCTGCCCACCACTGCCAGCGCTGGGACGTGGTGGGCTCCTGTCCCGGCCGGTGTCTGCTGGGCTTCTGCCCGGTCACTGCCACAGGAACTGCTGCACGGAGCTGGTGGCTGCCATCTGTGCTTCTGCCGCTTTCCCACATTTCATGTGCCCCTACAATTTCATCTGACGTTTCTTTTTGGAAAATATTTGTGGCAGTGTTATGGAGGGGAGCCTATGTTACCTCAGAGGCTCTGGCGGGTTTATGCACACCATTTTTTTTCTGCTATTTCTGTATATATATATATATATATATATGTATTTTTTTTTACAGAAGAAAAGAAAGGTAACTGTAACTGTAAAGTTCCTGAGTAGAATTGAAATGTGCCAGTTCAGAGTCACCTACCCAAATATTTGAGAGGCAGGAAACACGCTTAGAGGATCAGCGGGGCTGTGATGCTGCCAGGAAGGCGCGACTTAGAAAAACTTGGGTTTGATAGCCCAGGCTGCAGCACAGTTAGTTTCAGAGATACCGTATCATCGTCTCGTTATCTTCTGATAGCAATGTGAGAGAATGGTCTGCTGACAGTCGGTCAGGTCTTCTCTCTGTTCTTCTTGATGCTCCCTTTCATCAGCAAGCACCGCAGCATTTCTCTTTCTGCAGCCTGATCCAATACTTGCTGAAGGCCACGGAAAAATTCCCGGCATCTATGTACTGCTGGGCCAAAAGCATGGGTTTTAGAATCCAATTCCTCCGGTTCCTTAGATGCTGAAATGAGTTTTGTCAGCAAATGGTGGGTGCCTCCTACAGGCAGCGTGTCCCACCTGTACGAACGGTGCAGTCTGCAGCACCCCGAATCTCCCTGGTCTGGGCGCTGGGTTCCTCGCTGCTGGAAGTCAGCGGAGCTCCAGCTGTGCCATAAAATGGCCTGAGGTGGGTATGGCTTGGGTTGTTCTTAGAAATGATATTTTATTAATGAGCAAATACAAGAGAGTCTTTAATGAGTAGACTTAGTTCAAGTAAGTATACAGAGCGGGGAGGGGTATAACCTGCAGCTGTTTCTGCAATGAATGTGATTCGAGGGTTTTAAAGGTCTGTATGGCTTACCCAGAACAGTAGATGCACCCTAGCAGCAACGTATGCGTCGTATTCAGCTGTGTCTTACTGGCTTGGCTGCTTATTTTTGAGGCACTGTACTTAGGATCAGCAATGGAGAGACTGCTGCCGTAGTGCTGGCGCGGCACATCAGGTATTAAAGACAATTAATGGGCTTTAACTCCCCAAATTACTTGAAAGCCGTTCAGAAGAAATCCAGTGAATAATTTTCAGTCTCTGGAATGGAAATGTCACAGTTTTGTGCTTTGGTAAATAACCGGTTCACAGAGATGTCTTACTTATCACTGTGGTATGCTTATTCATTAAGGGCTAATTGCAGAGGTCTCTAAATGAAACACCGCAAACCACATTCCACTCCAGTGCCAGTTTGTTTAAAGTCTGCAAAGCTTTATTATTAGCACGATTTAATTATGAAAATGGCAACCATGGAGAATTCTGAACACATTCTTTCCCTTGATCATTAGTTACAGGGCAAAAATGAAACACTTTCAACAATGAAGGGTTCATATTTCAAGCTTATACAGTAGCTGCTAAAAGGCTATACTCAGAAAATCAATTTTATTAAAGTCCTTCAAGCACTAAAGGGACTTCCATGCAACTAAGCAATTTTAAAAACATGTCCACAAGCAGTGACTTTTTGATTCATGTTTTTAGCAGGGTTATATTTTCACTGTTTTCAATATTGTCCCCCAAAGCAGGGTCAGAAATGGTTTGGGGGGGGGAGAAGAGGTGAGCAAAGCATGTTCTGACACAGCCGGGACTTGCATCCTTTACCTTGAGGTACTTAAAAGAGGGAGGACTATCAACTGGAGCTGAGAAGCCTGGCGTGCTCCTAACTGAAACTGGTCAGAAGTCAGTGGTGTTTTCTCCTTTTTCAGCCTGCTTTTGCAGCCCAAGAAGTTAAGGTCGGGGTACTACTAAAAACCAGTGTAGACTGTTTTTTTTGTTTGGTTGTTTGTTTTTACATAAGCTGTGACTTGAGCTAAAAATAACAGGAAATACTTTTATAGAGATAAAAAGGAATGACATGGATGGTAAAAGGATGAAAAGAGCTCACTGTTGCTCTGATCCTGAGCAGCTGAGAGTGGATGAGGGCTGTGTATGTATTTCAGGGCCCGGCAGCACAGGACCAATGGAGAATGAGTGCAAGTGCACCGAAGTCACTGAGATATAAAGTAAATTATTGTCCTGATCCAAAGCCCTTTGACTTCCATGCATCAAAACTCCCCCAGCTAATAGATGTTCCTGGCCAAGGGTAAGAAGGTGAAAGTCTCCCAACCGGGGATGTCGTCCTCCAACATCTCAGGGGACCAAACGTCTTTGTACCTATGTGTGTGTGTGTGGATAGCTGAGTTACAGTTTTTTAAATGCGTATAGGCAGCGCATTGGTAGCCCACAAGACAAACAAAGCAATCATCTAAAAGTATAAATAAAACTTTGCTAGTGAAGTAAAAGACACAGGCAATAAGAAGCCAGAGCAAAAGACGTAGGTGCCTTGGAAGTATTGCCTCTGCTACTAAGGATCAATGGTCTGAAACAAATGTTTACCATGCAAATAGTTTCCATTGTACATTTACTAAGAGCAAACAAACAAACCAAAACCACCACAAACCCTCAAGGAAGAATACCTCAACCCCCCAAAACTGTGGCTGTACTGGTGACACGGGCAGGATTTTCAAGTGCACAGCGTTTGGCCTAGTGCACGCCCCATCTAATGTCATCACAAGCCTTGCATTAACTCAGTGGGAACAAAGAGAAGTAAACTGGTAGTGAATTAGAGAAATGGTGCTCAAGTCCGTGCCCGTATACATGTCCAGTATTCCAGATATTCCCCACTGCAGCCATCGAGGTCAGTCCAACACATTTTATCAATTTTAACGTGTGAATTAATCCAAATTCCCCACGTACTTCAGGAAAGTCATTAAATTCTTTTTTTATTATTATTTTTATGTGATGGGATTGTTAGACCTTAAGCAGCTGGTGACAGCAATAAATACCCTTCATTAGGTATGAGTAATTATGACAGGCTATTCTATTTCTGCGTACGAAAGATCATTTCCTTCTGGGAACCGTAAGGAATGTAATTGATGGGTGAAAAAAAGGGTTCTTGGTAAACTTAAAATGCATAAATCTGATTTTTTGACCCCGGTGTTGGTTGTGGTTCTCAGGAACATAAAACTAGGCACCAATATTGTCTGTTTCTGCCAGATCTGCAGATCCTGTTGGGGACGCCCCAGTGTCAGCGCTGGTGCCGACGGCCACGGCGTTCCCCTCGCTGTCCCCGCCACCCGTGCCCCGGGGGAGCGACAAGCAGAGGCCTTCAGGGCCCAGCCCTGGCCCCCTCCGGGTGTGTGCGGCTCCCCTGGGCTGCCAGCAGCGTTTCGGCATTGCTGGTGGCAGGGGCAAAAGGGGCACAGCACGACGTGCCCGTCCCTTAGGCACAGAGCAAGGTGCCCGTCCACTCCTGCTGCCCGTGAAGCCCCTCTCCAGGTAGCAGCAGGCTGCGGGGCCTTAATTCCCGTCCAGCCCAAGCCTTGCTATGTCTCTGAGGTTGTTCAGGACACAGAAATCCTCTGCCCTTCTCCTTCCTCCCCCCACCCTCGCTGCCTGGCTGCCCCTGTCTTCCACTGCGCGCTTTCCTCGGCTAATTTATGTGAGCGCTGGCGGCTCGTGCCACCTTCCCCTTTCCGTTGTTGATGTTATTGACCATCTGGGGCTGTGACAAACAACTGAACGATGTCGATACCAATTTATTGCGTACTCTAATTAATGAATTTACCCTGTGACCCAGTGTGTGTTCAGGGTAAGCCTGCGGAGCCGTACCCACAGGCCGAGGGGCTGGCTGCACAAAGAGCTTCCTACAAGCTCCTCTTAACATTTCGGAAGACCAAGGAACACAAATCCTCACAAATTGCCACAGTTCTGTTGATTTCATGAGTGGAAATTCAGAGCAAAACACTTGGGTTATCACGTAAGTTCTCTAACAAGGACCACAACCTATAAAAAAAGATTACATCTGGCTACAACTTAATTTTTGCTTCACCTGAGGAACGAGTAGGTGACCTACTGTGAATATACAAATGGTGGACTTAAAATAAAATGCCGCAACTGGGACAACAACTTTGACATGGTGGCAAATGAAAAAAAAAAAAAAAAAAAAGGCTGATAAATGGCAGTAAACTCCGCAGCTGGAGCTGAAGAAGCTCTTAGAGCTGCAAGGGGTTGTCCCCACTTACCCAAACATGCTGCACCTGCCCTCGCCCTCCCCCAGGTAAGGTTTGGCTGTCCTGTTACAAACCCTTCTCTTTTCCTACCTCAGTCTGGTCTCGGTTATGCTCATGCAGCCTTCCCGGGGCCGAGCCCTGCTGTGGCACCACGGGCAGGGGGAGCTGGGGGCCTGGCCAGCGCTGCCTGGCTGCTGCTTGCTGAGAAAACAGGGGTGTGCGTGGGTGCGGCGGTGCTCTTCCTTCTCTGCTCTCTTTCTTACCTGCCCAGGAGGAAAAACCCCAATGCAGGGCAGGCTCAGCCCTGCTGTGGAAGGGCTCCTATCACTTCAGGAGCATGAGCCTGGTTGCTGGCAGATAAAGAGCAGGGAAGGAGACGGCTGGTTCCTGCACAGGTCAGCTGCGTTTTATGTGTGTGAGCGGACGTGGATGGATGCCTACGTTCTGCCAAGGGGGGAAAAGTCTGGGCTTGATTTGCACTCGCTTTACCCTCGAGCAGCACCGCTAGTTCTGGGCTCAATTGCGTCTTTCATCACGTTCCCATTGAATATTTTTTGTTTAATCCTTTCTGGAGGTATTTCATTGTCTTAGTGGAAAGGAAATTCAATAGAGTTTGATTTTTTTAATTTTATTTTTATCTGAACTTTCAAACTCGCGCTACTCCAGTGGATTAGAAATTAGGCAAAGTGAGTTCACCTAGGGGTTGCCTGCATGCGTTCTGCACAAATGAAAGCCCTGACCCTGCAAATGCACTCCTGTCAGGAGTCCTTGATCTCATGGTAGTCCTTAGGAGTGCTCGGATTAGCAAAGAATTGCAGGATTAAGTCTTAGCAGTTCATTTGAAATATAAGACATTTGTTGCTTAATCTTGCAAAACAAGGCTCTCAAGTTTTCTTTTTCTTTAAAACAATATAAATATTCATTGAGTCATGAAACTCAATGGACTCTTTCAGGAGGTTCCTTTAACCACGTGAAACAGAGGCAGCTGCATAAAAGCTGGGATGATTTTTAATCTCCTCCCACCGATACAGCAATGGAATTATTTGCCCAGTAATAAACACATGATCCACTTGAGAAATGCCCAAAGGCTACCTGTGGAAAACCAAACAACAAATTTGCACGTGTGGCCCTGTGGCTGTGTCCTCAGGAAGGTTGAGCACATCGTTTCAGGTGGAATTGGCACCCGAGCAGGGCCAGCTGGGAGCCCAATGGGATCGCCGGTGCCACGCAGCCGGACTGCGGGCGGTGCGATGGGACCTGCTCTGGTGCGTCTGTAAATGGATGGATTACCCATGGATTTGAGAGCTGCGGGGCTCTGGTGTAAACCGTTATGAAACTATTATTTCTTCATTGTGTTTGTTTTTTATGTGTAATGTGAGAAATTTGGGCTTCATTGTTGTAAGGGCTTGACTGAGATTGATAAAGCAGGGTGCTTTGCAGCCTGACACTCCATCCTTCATTCGCGTCACCGCTCTGCTTCGGTTTTGTTTCCCAGATCTGTCAGAGTTAAATCCAGACCATCAGTTATAACTTTGAACTTCCTGGCTTTTCTTACAACGCTACATGGCTCTTTTTTCCCCGTGTATATTGATCTGTGGTCCGACCTCTGAAAGGGAGCTCAGGAGCCGCACCGGGACACAGCGAGGGAGCTGGGGGCTGCTGCCCTGCACCTGCAGGGACGTGCTGGGTGCCTGAGAAGCACCCAGAGCACCAGGCAGGCAAAGCTGCCAGCAGGGACTGATGGTAAAAGTGGCATCACACAGCACTAATCGATTTAGGAAGCAGTCGACATATTCTGGGTACTTAGCCAAGGTGTGTCGGGCGCGATCATGTTATTTAACTTTCCGGTGCGGTCATACTGTACATATAAGGCTGCTCCGGGCCTGCCCTACTGGAAAATAAACCTCAGCACAACATGAAAATACATCAGAAAGTTAATATAGAGCAGCATGCTGGCACCGGGCGGGCTTTTATAAAGCTCCTGCTGGAGGCTCGGCTCCTTGCTAGGGCTGAGTGAGCCCTGAAAGACAGAGAAGATGCAAGAAAAGATGCATTAGTAAATAAAATAGTACTAAAGAAAGAGTTTTCTTTAAACTTATATTGGTAAATTGTTTTCTCTTGCTAATTGAAGATTTTTGGTTAATAGACAGACTGGTTTTATGCCATAAAGTTCTGCTTGGTCCCAGTCGGTCTCACTTGCCGTACTGTGAGAGTATCCTGAAAATGCCCAGACACGGGTCCAGAATTCTCCGACATCGTGGAAGTTTACCCAGTGTCAGACAAATCAAAATAACGCCCTGTAGGTCCAGCAGTAAAGCAAACATGCCAGGAGGTTTCTGCTCCCTGCTTTAAAAGCTTTCAGGTTTTTAGCTATGAAAACAGTTTATGCAGAACGACCGGCGAGCCGAGCTGGCGGCAGGCAGGGCACCACAAGTGCCGTTGTTCACAGCTTGACAGCGGCAGACGGTGTTTTCAGCCTGAGTGGTCGTAAGTCTGTGTGGGTTGCAATACCCTTAATAGTAATTCAAAGTACTACTAACTACAGTTAATTTAAATTAATAAGTTAGTTTAAACTGAACTGTTGCTGAATTTAGTTTTTGAATCTCATCGCCTGTTGTTAACAAAATATAATTAGTGAGTGGTGTGTTTGAGTATCAGGTCAGTTGTTACTGCAGAGCAAATTTGGTTGCCGTAAGCAAACTGGCTGTGGCTGTTCTGTGGCTGCGCTCAGTCAAAAGCAGCATCCTCAGAACCTGCACTCCTAACACCCTGTCCTTCTCAGCAGCTGGATTAGCGGAATTTGTCGTGTCATCTTCAGGCCTCCACTTTCACGTTCAGTGTTCCTGGTGCAGGAGTGCTGCTGAACACCCGCCTCAGTTTTGCCTTTCCCGTGCGACACCAACATCCGACAGTAAATACGTGGCTGCCTGTAGCTGAGGTTGGGCATGTCGCACTGTGTGGACACTTTCCCATTTTTCGTGGCTTTTTTTAATCATTCTTTTATTTTTAAAGCTGCTGTTGACTATTTTCAAAAGAAGACAGATTTCAGAATGAATCAGCAGAGCCGTTTCCAAAGAGCCCATGAGGGCGCTGATCCAGTCCCGTTCCCTGACCCCCGTGCCTGGGAGGACGTGCCGTGTTATTGCTGCTTTGCTGAAGCCCCGGGCTTGAGGTTTCAGCATCAGCAAGCAGGAGTGGCTCCGCTTGCATTTCTCTTGATTTACATGAGGGTAACTGAGCCCGGCATCTCTTTTTCAAAGACTAGCCGTGCCTCTGAAATGGTCTCCCTGCCAGAATGCAATACGAAACGTGCACTTGCTGCCTGCTCTCTAAGTTTATGCTGGGAGTTAGCAACTTTGCATGCTTTGGCAACAGCTACAGCTGCTCCCATATCCCGACCCCATGGCGCTGTGGCAGGGACACGCGCCGTTCTGCACCCGTGCCTCGCCCAGAAGCCAGAATCCTTTCTATTTCACTAACACCTTAATTGAATTTAAGGGATTTACGTATCGCAGAGGCACAAACTCCACGCGTGGCTTTCCTTGGGAGCAGTTACGCTGGCGTACCAGCGGTACCAGCAGTACTTGGCTCACCACGGCCCTGCCTTGCTCCAAGCTGCGTGCCCAAACGGGGCGCGTACCGCCGAAGCGCTCTTTATCCTCTGTTCCCCTCTCCACAGCCCCTGTGCGTGCAGCCGACGGGTCCCGTGGGGGTCCCCTGGGGGTCCCGGTGGGGTCCCGTTGGGTCCCGTTGGGGTCCCGGTGTGCCCCGCTGGGTGCCGGTGCCGCGCCTCCAAGAGCCGCTAGGGCGCAGCCTGGCTCCGCCACCGGCGGCAGCGGCGCGTTCGTGCTTTAATGAGCGAGAAACAAGGGCAGGCAGCGGCGGAGAGGATATTGCATTCTTCCACAAAGGGCTGCTCGGCTTGCTTTTATACACTGTTTTCTTTTTTTTCTTTTTTTTTTTTTTTCCTTCCCCGCGCCAGCAGAACGGGCCTGTTATTTTAAATTACTCTCCCAGCTTTCTTTCCCTTCCCCCCCTTTAGTTAAATGAATTTATTGATTAGAGCCCATTAGTGCGTAATCGATTGTTAATTTGACTCATCTTACAAATCATGTTTATCTCTATCAATGAAAAAATGTTTGTATTTCGGGTCTCGTGGCTGCAAGAAGGTGACAAAAAGCCAGGGATCCAGAACTAAGGCTGCGGATGAGAAGACAGACGGCGATACCCTGCGGTACTAAACAAGACAAAACTAGGCACAGGGTGTGAGCAAGTCATTAGAGAAGAGATGGAGTAACTAGGATGAGTAGGCAACCGTTGAAGGAAATGAGATTTATTTATTTTTTAAATTCTTTCATTTATTTTTTACTCTTTGCCAAATGGACCACCCTGGACATGGTGATATCTCCGAAGTGCGGCAGGCGTACTGCTTCGTGCAGTCGGATATGTCCGGACGCAGAGCCACGCTCCTGCTCCAGCCACCCTATGGACCTTCTGCACAGCTGCAGGTTTTCTTTGACCTAGCAAGACCAAAATATTGTAAATATTAACATTATTTTTGTATACCAAGCCCAGAAGGCGTATGATGCTTTTTCAAAGGCTAGTGGAGGAGCTATCAACGTTCAGGCAATAATCTGAGAGCTTTATACGGGCAGGATGCATGCAGATACCAACTAATCCCCTCCACTGAGGCAAGTATAGCCAGCATTATTATCCCTGTGGCACGGATCAGAAAATTGAGATGAATAGTTAGTAGAAGGGCATAAATTTGTGTCAAAGTTAGTATAAGAAGCCCGTACCAGGAGAGCTTTTCATATAATTGGTAGCAACTGATAAAAATTTAGCTGAAGTCTTGGGGTTTGCATCTTTTTAAAATCTTTATTTTGAACACTGGAGCTAGACTTGCTGGTGGGTTGTTCTCGGTGGTCTTTCCCTTTGTATTTATAGTAAATGATGTGTAAAATCACTGAAAATGCAGTGGTGACTGAAGGGGAAGAGAGAAATGGCATGGGTGAGATTTGCTGAATTGTTTTGAGCAGAAAGTCCCTTTTCCTAGAAGCCTGAAGTATTTTCCAAACAAGGTATTTTGAGATAACGTTTCCACTTCAGAGTCTATCATGCTCAATTAAAATACTCCTAAAAGGACATGAAGGCATTGGATGAGTAGGGTGAACCTATTCCGACACAAACCTTTTTTAATTTTTTCCCTCCAGTATTCCTCAGCCCAGACAGGAGAAAAGGAAAAATAAAAATAAAAATCAATTCTTCTCGCAGCCCTCCTATAGATGGCTTCATTTTTCTCCAAATACGTTTTAGCAGCAGCCTCTGTGATCATCTAGCGCTGGGTAGATACAATCCATATGTTTCTCCTTGTAGGAAATATGACTCTTATATAACAGCTAAAAAGTAAAGGCCGGGAAGATTTGCAGAACCATATAGCTTATTAGCCCGTAATCCATATTGGAAAAGACATTTGTACAGAACAAGCTCTGCTGTGCATGTGCGCATGCAGGCAGATCAGTCTCTAGCAAGTCTGCATAGCTGAAATTTCTCACCAAGAGAAATTGCTCGGGAAGCGGATATAGGACATGAAGGGCCAAATAAAACTGGGGAAAAAAAAATGCTTTTTCGGTTCGGCCCTGCAAAATTTCGCTAATGCAATCTGAAAAACAGCACGTTCCTCGGGCTCGAACCTGAACGGAGACGTTGGATCACATCTGCTGGTGTCTGGGGAAACTTGGTGGAGAGGTGGGATGGGAATGGAGTACGGGTCAATGGATTTAGCAGAGTTCAGGCAAGGTTTTCCTTGCTGGGCGTGCTGACGTGCCTCTGGGTGCAGCTCTGGTACCTGTGGGCAGCCAGCTGGGCAACGCCGGTCCATGCCAGGCAAGAGCTGAGGGTCCCCATTAGGAACTGCTGGTTCTTACCTAGCACAAAGTTGTGCAGGGGTGTCCACTGCGGTTTGTAGGAGGTGCCAGCGTACCTGTGCTGCGGCATTCAGCCTGATAACCCCGCGCTGCAGCTCGGAGACGTCCTTGTCAAGCTCTTCATGGCAAGGTCTTTAATTAGTGCTTGCGGAGCACTGAAATACCGCGACACCGCGCTACTGCTACTAATGAAAATAAACCCGGACTCGTGTTCCTTGGTCTGTTGACATTTACAGTCGTGAAGCCTGAGCCGGGCTGGGAGCTGCTGCTCCTGCGCGGGTGAAATTTGGGTGCAGCAAGATGCTGCCAGGGGTCCCCTTGCTTCAGACCCGTGGCACGAGGCGATGGGGCAGCGGCTGCCGCAAGGGCTCTGCCGTGGGGCTGCCCTTGCTGGAGGAAACCTCGGGGCTTAAACAACGCTCCTGTATTGTAGCTATTTGCTTCTAAATTTAAACGGACAAATAACCTAACGCCAGAAAGCTTAATTTGGGTAAAATGTGGGAGAAGGAGGGGAGAAAGGGAAAGTTCCACAGGCTAAAAGAAGTGCAAAAATATTTGTGCTGTATTTTAGTCTTTCTGGCTTCTTTTTGGCTTTGTCTTGTGGCATTAGTGGGTAGGCCCTACCAGTTTTGCTGGCATGTGTTTGTAACCCAGCAATGCTTTTGGGCAGAGGTACAATTAGAGACAAATCTCACGTGTCCTGCAGTGCCCTCCCGTGCCATGGGGGACAGGAACAGTGTGTGTGGCTTGGTCACAAGGACTCCAGGAAACCACAAAGAAACAGATTAGCATTAAAATAGGGGAAATAAATTAAAAAAATAATAACAAAATATTGCAGACATGGTGTGGTGTGGAAGGGGAGTGTAGCACAAAGCCCACCTTGCTGCTTGGAGCAGGTGGCAGAGCCCTCGGTGTGGTGGGAAACAAGTGCATCTTAGGGCATCTTCAGGGGCATGCTTCCAGGGTTTGGAGGGAAGCCGACGCTCCTGCCCCGACCTGCCCACGTTCAGGGAAGGAAACAAATACCGTGCTGCTGCATGGCCTGGCAGGGTGGGAACGCTGCACGTGCAGCCCAGCAAGTTCAGCGCAGGCAGGTTTGCATTTCCCAGCCCGGTGTTGGGAGATGAGGGATGGGGAGACGCATGTCTCTGCAATGAAGGTTTCCTAAGGAATATCTTTAAATGTGCAGCGTGGCTTTTCGTTTCCAAACAAGAAGTGTCATCCGCTTGCTTGAAGCTCTTGGGCCCGGTATGGGTGATATTGCCCAAGGAAGTGCTTGCATAACCACTCGATATATTGATTTAATATCAAGTTATATTTGCTCCCGTGTTAATGCAAAGCATCAGAAAACTGGAATGACATAACAAACTGCATAAATAAAAATGGGAAAGCGTTATTATAAGGAGATTAGGGGTGACTGATCAGCAACATCACTTGTTCACAAGTATTCAAGAAGATTTGTAATGGGCTTGGCTTTGGCATCTTGATGCCCTGCCGCTCCCTGCCTATGAACAGTCCGGTGACTGAAGTGTGCTGACCGATGCTTACAGAAGGCAAGTTCCCAAGCTTGTACGCGTGAGTGTGCAAGCAGCACTTGAAATTAAGACACAGGTGAACTCATGAAAGAAACTCAGGGGTTTATCAAGTGGCTTTTAATTGCACAATCACAACAGAACATTTTAAATGTTCAAGGTCAGTTTGAGTACAGGATGTGTAGAGGTACTTGTGTGGGTTGATGGGGAGCATCAGGAAGCCTGTCATGAGGGACTTTAAGCCCAACTTATGCCAGGAAAGCTGGACGGCCTGTGGGGTTGCTCGTGTGTGCCAAAGGTGCAAAAGGGAGGAAAAAAACTCCCTTCATGAGGGCGAGAAGGGAGTGGGGAAATGGAGCTGGGGGATGCTGTGCCCCAGGAGCAGGCAGAGCGGTGCTGGGAGGTCTCATCCAGGTGGGGTGTGCTGATGGCAGCTGGACGAGCAGGAAGGGAACCTCTGGAAAATAGCCCAGCAGCTTTCCTGCGATTATCAGCCTGGGTTTGTTAGCTGCTTTTCACCTTACCTTCTCTCCTCAGCTTCCCAAGGGATTTTACTTTAACTTCAGTTTTCACCTATGTGAGCTATATAAAAGTGTCTTGATCTCTGCGAGGCTGTCTCTGTGCTGCTGTAAATGTTCTGCCCTCCACGTGCAAGAAGGACTCCGGGGCCCTGGCTTCGCCTGGTGTCAGGATGTGATGTTCAAGTAGCGCTGTGCGATTCCCTGGTGGTGCCGCGCGCAGTCCTCGGTGCAGGTAGGGAAGAGGCAGGCTTCTAGGAGAAACCCAGCGGCACCACTTCTCTCTGCCCCATGACCTGCCCCTGTTAAAAATGCATTATGCACTAGCACTGAAGGGATAAATTAAACCCACCCCGACAGCTTTAGGTTGTGCAGTTGAGGGCTGAACCCAGCGGTGGAGAGCTGGGCTTTCCCTGCGGCTGGCCGTGCTGCTGGGTGTGTGGAGAGCCACTTGATGCCACCCTGGTGCCCGTGCTTGGGGTCACTGTTGCTGTTTTTGTCTAGTTCTTTGGTGGAGGAGCAGACCCAGCCTCTCTGTGCTTAATCACTGAGTTGACAGAGTACGTCCCGATAACGCTGCCTGAATTTGACCCCACAATTTGTGGGCTTCTGCGTAGGATTGTCTCCACTGGACGCTGCCTTACGCTAGGAGAAAAGTGGCCAAGTATTTGATACTAACCTTAGAGATGTTTCATTTGGGGCTTTCACCGAAAGTTGATTAAATGCAGCGTGTCATCCTGTTCCTGTCTCAAGAAGCAATAAGTGGTGCTGCTGGCACGAGAAGATCTTATCGCAGAGCCTCTCCTGCCGCCGCGGCAGCACCGTACCCAAGCGCTTGTTCCACCTGAGGGTACCAGAGCTACCGCAAAACAGGGCAGATAACAGAGGCCTGCAGACTTACCTCAATTAGTCTGTAGTAATTAGGGGCTTGCAAGAGAGAAGTGGCTTCGCTGGGGCAGGATGAGAGGGTTAGGTAAATAGTAGCTGAGACCTTTGGGTGAGGAGTGTCCCTTCCCTTGCAGCAGTGTGCCTGACCGGCCCCGCAGTCCCACGGTTAGCACAAAAAGGTTTCACTGCGTTTGTTGCAGAGAGCTGCAAATCTGGTATGGGGATGAAGCTGGAGCATACAAATAGCCTTCTAAAGGAAGGAGAACAAGTGGAAACGTCATAAAGCTCCTTTATACCTGTACAGATACATTTGCACTGGCAAGATAGTGATGGCCTAGCCATATTTTGGGGCTTTGCACCTCTAACTGAAAATAGCGATGCTGCTAGAAGCAGGTGTGCAGAGCTGGCAGGGACGGGGAGGCTGATCCCAAATGAGGGCTAAGGCTGGGTCCTCACCCGAGCCCTCTTCTCCCCCAGAATTTGGCTTTACAGCCAGTGCCGGAGGATCGCTCCCTGCAGGACACCGGCTGGTGTGCGAGGAACCAAGAGAAGCCCGTGACTCTTGGTGGGTTGTGCTGTAACTCAGAATAATGCCAGATGTTTCATTATGTATCAGCTGGCTATAAAACTGCTTCTCTGAGCCATTGAACAAAGACAGTTGACAAAAGAAAAATTAATGTTGTGTCTTTGATCTCATGTTTTAAATTTGTCTTTTATAAATAATGATGGGTTCTGGTTAAAAACACTCTAACAATTTGTTAAATATGCAAATGTCTGAAGTTTCTTAGCAACAGAACAAATAAGTGTTTTTCTTCTAATATAATATGTATGCTAGTTTAGTAAGCACACAATAAGTTAATTAGGCTGCGGTTAGGTATTATTTGTAAATGTCATATTAGCATGCTGTTTTGTTTCTTTGTTGCAACCAAAAGCCTCAAACTCACTGATGTCACTTATTGCATGTTGGTTTTTTTTTCCCTCCGGTTTTGAAACGAGTTTATTTTTTAACACACTTGCGGGCAGAATAATGATTTATTAAGTTGTGTGTTTGTTATTGTTTTGCTTGGTTGTAATGTCTCATTGTCTTTACGTTGTTAGCAATGTCAGAGATTTTTACAGGGAAATCAAGGAAAGTACACATTACATGTGTAATAAAGCTGCCGCAGTTTACTATGATTAATGCTGTTACGATGAATACCGAATGAATTAATAATGATGGGGCCACTTAATTTTAAAATGTTGGCATTTGTCTAAGTGCTGCTCGGAGAGAGGGTGGAGGCGCTTGGCACGGCAGGAACTGGATGAAGCAGTCATCCTGCTGCCAGCATCCTAGCCGCTTGTTTCTCTCCAACAGTTACGGTCAGCTCCACCGGACTGGCTGCCAAGCAGGCTTATGTAAATCCAGGGAACCTTTTCCTCTACCTGTCGAATTTCACTGTGTGGTCTTGTGTTTTCCCTCCCCTCTAAGAAAACTTTGTTTCAAGAGCCGCGCTGCCTGCAGGGGCTTGCTTGAGCTGACGGGGGGAGCCGCGGGCAGTCACCTCCTGTTCATGCATGGACCGGCTGCTGCAGGACCGATGGGGCGATTTTATGGAGGAAGGGGAAAGGAGCGACACAGCGAAGGTGAAATGGGATTGTCACATCAGTGAGAAAGGGGAAGGTGCTTTGAATCAGCGGTTGTTGACCCTAAGCTCTCGAGGTCTCAGGAATATTTGGCAGTGTTTCCCCTTTTAGTCTTTGTTGTACACGTGAGAAAATTCTGGTAGTAGTGCGGTTATTTTAGACATATTTTGAACCGTGAACAGAAACCCCATAGCAGACCCTAGGTGGTGAGGGCTCTTCCACTTTGGTGCTCTTTCACAGTTTGTGGTTTGGAGTATTTCAGCCCACTGGCCCTGCACTGTAATGAACCTTTGACATTTTTGGCCTGTTCTCGTTGCCTGTGCGTTCGCTGACCCATTCCATGCACCACCAGCAGTGATGTGGCACTGTATGGTGGCTGGGTTACCGCAGTACTTGTCACTGCAGCCATCGCTCCATTTGTGTTCCCGTGTCGCTTTGGTCCTTCCCTCCCGTTTGGTCGGTGGCGGTGCTGTGGGAAGCATCTGGACCCTTTCTCTCTTTTTATTTTAACACAAGGGAAAAGAAATCTTTCTCAAAGCCATTACTGATGTGCAGTAGCAGAAACAAGTGGATCTTAACCTAAGAGAATCTTTGGGCTGCTTGTCCCGAATATGCCGTGATGGGGCTTGTGTTGCTCTTGCGGCTTGCCTGTGCTGGCCAGGTGCGATGGTGTCGCTGGGCGCAGCTCTCGCAGCAGTGTTACCGCATTTGGATCCCGACCAGCTTGTGACAAACTTCATTACTGCAGCATCCCGGGGAGATGAAGGGGATTCGACTTCTGGGTCTCGCAAAAATTTCATCGCATCAGCAAAGCAGCAATTGTACAGGGAGAAAATAGTCTGAGCACCTAGATCTACAGGCTGTCTGTATGTCGGTGTGGTTTTGTCTGTTCACTGAGCACCCCCAGCTTTGAGCTGAATGAAGGCATGCCAGGCGGTTTGTTTTGTAGGGATTCTGGAGCACGTTGAAAGACGAATCTCCTCCTCAGTCAGTCTGCTCCGTGTATTAATTATCTCCACCAGTAATTTTTTCAGAGGCTTTCATTTTTGGAAGCACCAGACGCCTGTGTTGCACATCGGCTGTCGGCTGCATTTCCCCTGGGGATCCCAGCAGGGCCACCCGCAGCAGCCGGGCCGTGTTTCTGCCAGGACGACCCACGTGGGCTGAGCCCCTGCCCGCTGGGCACCAGGACACACGGACAGCTGCGGTCCTCACCGCCCTGACAGCGCTTCTGAGCAGGACAGCGGAGGGGAGCTCTGGCGCGCAAGGACCCTCTCTGCCGTGTGGACACCTCCAGCTGCTACCAGCCCTTGTGGAAGAGGTAGGGGACAAGAGCAGGATGCGACCTGGCTCGCAAGCAGCTCTGCGGCCCCGCATACGAATGAGCAGCGCAGGAACGCACACGTGCGCTTGGTTAATATCCTAAAATCCAGCTTAATGAAAAATCCAAGTTCCATCATAAACCGCCCTCTTGCTAACTTAATGAGACGGTAACCCGGCTGTCCCTGCCAGCTCGAGGAGCTTTATGGGGCTTTAGCTGGGCTGGGCGTTTTGGCCAACAGGGTTTTGTTGTTCCCTCGTTAGGGATGGGGGCTCTGTCCCAGGTGGCAGCACACCTCCAGGAGGGCGTCCCAGAGCTGGCAGTCCTCAACACTTCCGTCTTCAGACAGAACCCGCTTGTGCAAAGCAAACCTCATGTCCTGCTAGAGCAGAGCCTGGCACCGCGGAGCAAAACTTTTCCAGCATGTGCTCATTAAGCTCAGGTAGACAGCGAGCAAGTGCTGCATATGCTAATGAAGAGGCGACGCTAACGAGCTCGGAGGCCGCCGCAGGACCGCGCTCTCCTGCCGCCACCAGCAGTGCGCGTAGGGAAGCCCCCATGGCAGAGAGGCGCCAGGCCGGCGGGACGGGGTGTGCGTGGTCCTGCTGGATGGACGGACGGACGGACGCGTGGCAGGCGCCGTGCTATTGTTATCCTGTCCCTTCGCCATTGGCTGTGCGCGGAGCCTTTTGTCTGCCGCAGCCAATGGGGAGGGGCCCGGCCACAAAAGAACAGTTTGGTTCAGGCGCTCCCGTGTTTTATGAATAAATTGGATTCTCCTTACGGCATTATTAACCTGCTGTATCCTGACGGGCTTAGGGGAGATTATCGTGCGCTTGAACAAATCAGCATCCCCAGATCCACACAAATACTGGGTTTTAACAAAAATATACTGTGATTAAGGCGCACAGCGGATCAAGTGCAGCCCCGACTTACACCAGGTGCAATCTCATTGATATCTGTGGGTTAAAAAGCAATTTTTACAACTTAAAGCAATCAGAAATCAGCTTAGCGTACAGACTTACCAGACCAAAATAAGGCCCAAGAGACTGTATGCTAAGCTGATTTCTGATTGCTTTAATTTTTTTAAACTTTTATCAAAGATTAATGGTCAATTATCTGGCAATCTGATTTTCTGGTACAGATTCCATTTGCATAATTTCATAGACACTTAAAATATGACCAGACTCTAATCATTTTGAAATGGGTTGAGGCATGGCTTGGTATGACTGATCAGAATCAGCCACAATCCCTGGAAATGCATGTTATTGCTGCAGTAACGAGGGGGTTTAATAGGCTGTCGTCTGAGCAGTAAACAATCGGTTTCGATCTTTTTTTGTTCGCTGCATGGCTAAATATGACTCCGGGGCTAATGGGCAGAAGTACGCATTCCCATCTTGCTTTCCTTCGGGTTTTTCATTATGTGCTTGAGCCCCGCTGTTTCCACAGATATTCCTGCCATTTATTTGCATTTGCTGCAGCCCTTGCAAAAACGTCCATCAGCCCGCACACGCAGGTTTCCCATGCCAAGTGGAAGATCCTTTGCAGTATTGTCCTCCGAAGTAATCTTTCCTTAACTCAGATGAGCGCGGAGTGCCGGTGTTTTTTAATGTACGTGCAGGTTGCTGTATGAGAAGTCAAAAAAAAGAACAATAAGTCCCAAAAAGTTGATAGGAAGCTATTTTCAGTCAGATTCCCCACGTCTGCATCCTGTGTAGGTGCTGGGCCAGATGATGCTCTGGCAGCTGGATGAAGCTGCTGGAAGGCGTCTTCTAGAGACACCTGGTCTTGATTTGGAGGCGTCAAAAACCGGAGAATTTACCACCCCCTTTGATCATCCCATCGAGCGTTTAATTACTTCTCTGTTACAGCGTGTTCCTTATTTTGCAGATCCTCTTGCTTTAGCCCCAGCCTGCTGTGATTCTCTCGGGTACCTGGCCACGACGCCCCGTGCTACCTCTGCCTCCTTTTCAGCCCAGCCAAACCCACCCGGTTCCTCCAGGAGCCGTCAGAGCGGCTCTCGCGGCACGTCCGCGCCGCCTTTAATCCGCTCCACTTAGCAACAGAAGCGACGGAGGCAGCAAAAGGACGGGGCTGAAGCCGCCGCGTGGTGGGCGGGCTGGTGCAGGGAGCGCTGCAGCACTGACATCTCCCCGGCATTGCCAAGCCAAAGGAGACAAATCCCTGCCCCGTGTTCTCGGCCCTGCTCTCGGCTCTGCTGCTCACGTGGGGACTGCCCCACGAGGCGGGGATGTGGGTCCCTTGGTTTCTTTCCCGCTGGAATATCCGCGCCTGATGTGGCTAGGGAACATCAAAAAGGACACGGCAAAGTGGTGAGGAGTGCCAGAGTCATAAATCCCAAATCAGCTGAATTCGTCCGTGAGACAGCTTCCGCCTGGGTGCAGCGAGCTGTCTGGTGGGGAGCGCTCGTACCCTCCAAATCCTTTTCACCTCCTTGCACGCTTTCCTGGGAGGGAACTTTAAACAGGCCCAGTCCTTTCCATTCCGTTTTATCCATAAATACTAATTTCTATATATATATGAAAGTAGCTGCAGGTGTTTTCACCCATCTTTTGCTCTTTCTAGAGGTCACAGTGCTCATTACTCCTCTGTCCCATAAGCAGGATTTGCACATTCATAGGGAAGTGGGTCAGGGCAAAGCTGATGTCACCAGAAGATGTGAATAAACTTGGGGCTTTTGCTTTGGTGGTGGTTTTTAAATCCTGGTTTGATTTTTAAATCAGGTGAGCCTCTGAACATCAGGAGCGGGGTGGCAGAACCCCGGGGCAGGTGCCGGCAAAACAAAAAAAGATGAGAGGACTCAAATTGAAAGGAATAGTAAAACAATGGTTTTCTGGTTATCAAAAAAATACGAGTGTGTTTGCGTAAGTAAAACTCCATTCACTCACTTCTTCCCACCAGGGACCCCCTTACAGAGCCTTCTCCTGGCTGTATTAATTTATTTTGTTGTTCTGCAGCGTCTCTTTTGGGGTGGGTTTTTTTGTGCAGCACCATTTCTTTGTACTGCTGACGTTTCCTCCCAAAACATAAACAAAAGGAAGAGAAAAGCCTTACGGGAAAATGTTCTCTGAATTATAAAGACTCTTAGAATTTCTTCTCAGGTTTTGGAACTGCCTGATATAATTAAATATATTTATCCATCTAATATTAAACACTACTGCAGAGTGCTTCTTGAAGTTGAGTAGAAATGAATCTGTTTTCTTTGTCCTCCATTTAATTCCACAAGATTTTTCTGCAAAGATGGATCTTAATGTATAATGTCTTAGATTTTGGATATTTGGGGCCAACTACCAACGGTTTACGGTGGTGATCAGGTTTCTGAGAAAGAGTCTCTGAAGATTTTGGTCTGATCCTGGCCAAGTCCCCTCTGGACTCGCTTACGTGAAGCAGACAGGAGTGGGTGAAGTTCATGTTCACTTATTCACTGGGTTTTTTCTTTTTTGTTTCAAATTTTAAAATACAGTAAAGTGAAATGCAGCTATGGAATATTGTTGTAGTCTTTGCAGCAGTGAGACAAAAACCCCAGCTGCAACCCTGATGCATGTGAGCGCTTGCAGCCTTTCTGTTCTGAGTTTTGCAAGCAGTCCCTTTCGCTCCATCAGGAGAAAGCTTCACAGGACTTTGACTTTACAAAAATGCCTACTTAGAGTAAGCATAGGTGTATGTTTAGGTTACCACCCCACGAACTTCGTGTGTTAAAGCCCCAAACCTGTGTCTGAGCAGCCGCTGCCAGCACTGCCTCAGCTGGCCGCGGGGACAGCAGTGTGACGGGTTCAGAGATGTGTGCCTGCTCCACACGCCGGTTCTGGGGGGATTCCCGTGTGGCTCCGTTAAGGAACAGGGGTTTCTTTCTGCTCCTCATTTATGCAAGTAAAAGGTGAACAGGAAAAGACATCAATAAGAGTTAAGTGGCGATATGAAGTCAGTTTTATTGCCAGGTCGCTCAGTCCCCGACAAATCAAGTAGGAAAGATGTGTCATTTATCAATATAATAAACAGGTACGTCGTTCACTAAGCCAAACAGCGCTCTTGAAACCCTCCCTCGGAGCAGACAACCACATCCTCTGCGGTGCAGTGAGCAGGATGCCTCTGCAGTGCTCGTTTCTGCAGGCAGTGCCGCCGGGCACAGCGCTGCCCGTGCAGGATTTTGGTGTGCGGTGAGCCCGCGGGAGCGTGGCAGCTCGTGGATCGCCTCTGCGGGCATCTGACAGAGGGAAAGGGATGGGTTTTCTCTCCGCTTTACGCAGGGTAAAACTGTGATCTGGGGTTTGGACTAATAGCCATAGCTAGCAGAGTCTTGTGGACATGTTGGAGTAGAAGGAAAATGGGAGAGCTCTGCAGCAGATTTCATTCCGCCTCCTAGTTTGGGGAGCTGTATTTCTTGTTCCCCTCTGCATTTCCCCGACCTTCTGCCTCAAATAATTTTTGTTGAAAAATAATTTTATTCCTTTGAAGTATTTTCCATCCCACTGTTGCATATCACAGGCTCTTATAAAAATGTCTCCCGGGCTGTGCTTTAAACCACACGCATCACTGCGGGGATGTGTGGGATCAGTCCCAGCGGCAGCGGGTAGCAGGGAAAAGCCCCGCGCAGCGGCGAGGCGTACACCACCACGGCGTGCGGGACTTCACAGGTAGCGGTGCAGACGGAGCTGATTCTGTAAGGCCGCCTACAGATGCCATCGCTGGGCTGTGGCAGCCTGCCCCGCTCCAAGACTCGCACGTGGCTTTACAAAGTGGGGTGACAGCGTCATTGCTGCATCCCCCGGCCCTAAAGGTGTCGCGTGTGAGCCTTTGCATGGGAAACCAACCCTAATGCCGCCCTGAGAGGGGCTGGAAGGGGTGCAGCGCTTGGTCCGCCCCAGGATTTGGGGTGAAAAGCGACCCGGAGACCGTCTGCGTTATTAACTCGGAGTTGTGCTCCAAGTTCAGTTGCCCCCAAGACTACACTCCCACACTGTAATTACATCTGATTCATTTATGGAGTACCATGTATTATATTTGTAGCCTGAGTTTTAAATGTGTGTGGAGAGAAAGTGAGGTTATATTATTGCTGTAATTGAGAGGAACTAGGACAGGTCTTATTAATTTCCTGCCACAGAATACTGAGTAAGCCAGTATTTTATGGGAAAGTTCAGGGGGAAGAGTAATATACGCTACATTTCTGAATTCCACAGGATACTGGGAGAGTTTTACTGGCAATTCATTTTTCTACGGGTAAATTGTAATCCCTGATAGGCAGATGTGCCCCAGATGCACACCCAAGGAAGGGCACGATGAGGGGAAGCAGGAGGTGCGTCAGCTCCGCAGCAGCAGGCGGTGAGGAACGGGAATGGGACCTGCTGCCCGTACAGGCTCCCCTTCCCTCAGCCAGGCAGCTAGCACCGCTGGGCTAAAGTACTCTGGGCACTGAAGGTTCACAGAAATACCTAGTGTAGGACTATCTGATTAAAAAAGCCAGCGTTTGGTTTGAGGACTTGCTTTCCTTCAAGGACATTCCTTATCCTGGTCTGTGTGGACTTTCACCTCCCATTATTTTCTCTCATTCCCTCATTGCGCTGTTTTTGTAAGTCTCCAGCTACCTTTGTCTCTGTGCGATACCAAATACAGATTATAAAATAAACTAGGAAGAAAAGCACTTGAGGTCTGCTGGATGCCCCAGTCTCACAGCCCTTGGCAAACGAGTCAGGGAGTTGGAGGGCGAGCAGCCCGGCACCGCCGATGTCCCTGCGCTGGGTGGCCGTGGTGGCAGCGAGAAGAGCAGGAGGGACGGGCCCTGTGGAGACCTGCCTCGGTTTCTGCCCGTTTTGGTTTTCTAGGCAGGTCACTGGCAGATTGCCGTGCTGCTCTTGGCTTTGCACGCTCTGGGGGACGCGTGCCGCTGCGTTGTGCGGTGTGGTGATGGGGGCTTCGCTGGGTCAGGTGCACATACCCCGTGTGATGGAAGCCTGCTGGTGCGATGGGCGCAGCGACTGCTCTGGGCATTTTTTCTAAGTGGTAATGTCACAGAAATACTTCGCTGATGCTGAAGTCAAGGCAGTAACACCAGTGTAAAAGCTGTAAATACGAGGCTGTGGCACAGCCCTGCCCTCCGGCAGCAGTTTCTCACCTTGCTGTAGGAGGGAATTGCTGCCGTGAGACCACGAGACGAGCAGCCGCGGAGCTGCCAAGCTCACGGGCAGGGAAAGGAGCCTTAACCGGGAAGCGCCAATCCCCGGCAGGCTGCTGACTCAGCTCCTCCTTGGCCGGTCCCTCGTGTGCCTAACCCATTAACACCGTGCCTCGCATGATTTGCGCAGGGAGAACCCAAAGGCAGTGATGTGCAGGTCACATTTGTCTGTCACCTCCGGGGAGCAACAGCGGGATCAGCTGCAGCAGCAGGAGCTCCGGCGCTGCTCGTGTCGGGGCTGCCGGAGGAGCAGCTGGCTGCCGAGGCACCTCCTAGGTGCTGTGCGCTGCCGACGGGTGCGCTGAGCAGCCAGGAGAGAATTTGACTTGAGTGGCTCATCCGAGCCAGCTGGAGGAGACGGGTGTAAGGGCTTGGGGCTGTAGCATCCCGTTTGTGGCTTCGTGCTGGAGTCAGCTTTCCCGTGCTCTGCGCTTACCCCGGGGCAGTCGGTGCCTGGTGGCGCATTGCGTGCACGATGTGCCCTGGCAGCGGGGACGGGGGCTGCCGAGTGCCTCGACCTGGCTGGGAGCGGCACGGGAGCAGCAACCCCTCAGCGCTCGCCTCGTAGCAGTCGCAGCAGTTCCAGAGGTGGCTGTTGGGGAGGGGGAAGTATGGTTCTGCTGGCGCAATTTCTGAGTCCGATGGATTTAAAGCAAGTCTGGAGTCCCGTTTACCTTAATTTGGTTCCTTAAGCTCAGCTGGACATGCACACAGGAGGGAAATGCCTTCGTGCTTTGCCACAGCACTTGTGCTGGTGCACGAGGCTGCCCTGCCGAAGGGGAGAGCTGGAGGGCGGTCGTCCTCGTAGTCCCCAAAGCTGCATGGGTTGGGATTTACGGGACAGTGCCTGCGTGCTACCGTGAGCTCTTACTACCCGGACGCTGCATGGAAAAGGGCAGACAGCATCTAAAGCTCTAGGCAGGTGGCAAGGAGCAAAAGAAAATGAGAATCTTCTGCTTGCTTTTCTCAAGGTTTTCCCCTCAGGCCTCTGAGCAGACCCAAAGTTTCCGAGGTGTCACTGACGGCACGGGGCAGCACACCTGGATGGCAGCAGAGCAGTGGGCTGCGCTATTTTCTTTTCTTTAGATGAAAAACCCAGCTTGTGGATTCAGGCTAAAAAAAAGTATTCATCTTGCTAAGTAGATTGAAAGAGAATCCAGATTAAATAAATCATTAAATCATTCCCGAATGTTATCCACCTGTTCTGGCCTGTAATTTATTTTCAGATGAATAGTAGGTTTAAAAAAAAAAAAAAAAAAAAGTAATACAATGACAAAAATGACTTTCCTCTAGCAGATGCTTTGGTCCAGAAATGGCACCTGGCCTGAAGAGCTGCTCATGCTGCTCAAGAGATGGTTGTGAAATAGCTGCTCCAAGCCATTGCTTCGTGGCTGCAGTAGCTGCGTAGCTGTAAAACTTCTGCTGGAGCCACCTCCGAAGGGGATCTCTGCGGGCTGTACTGCTGCCAGGCCAGGAGACATCATCCCTTCGGACAGAACGGGAAGACCTGTGCTGTCTCAGACTTCTTGGTGGGGAAGGATGAGTCGAGCCGGCTGGGAAGCATCGCCCAAAGCTCCCTCACCGTGACCCGGTGGAGGTGCTGGGTTCCTCCCGTCCCGCAGCACGGTGCAGCCAGCTCTGTCCTGGGGCAGCTCCGTCCCTCCGGGGCAGGAGGAACAACACGGCTCTGTGGGGCCGCTCCAGCACCAGCAGTGCAGGGGGTGACGCTCTGGTGAAGTGCCGCTCTCCAGAGGCGCTGATGCAGGAGCAGAGGAAGGTTTCCTCTCCCCCATTCCCAAAAGGGGCTGGAAAGGGCCCGGGAGCACCGAGCTGGGGGCACGGCCCCCCGACACCCAGCCACGATCCCGTGGAGAAGCAGAGGGGGGTGCAGGGGGGACAAGTGCAGGGAGCAGGTGCCCGAGGACCAGAGATGGCGAGGTTGGGGACTCACAGCAGGGGTGCTGGGGACCTGGGGGGCATTCCCCCGTTCCCCCATAACCTCCCAACCTCCTCGCCCAGCCGCAGCCTTCCCCGGGGCCGGGCCGCCGAGGGGGTCACGGCGGGGCCGCAGGAAGCCCGGGGGGACACAGGGGATGGGAGCCGCTCCGTCTCGGCCGCACAAAGCCGCCCTTTGAGCGGCCCCCCCGGCCCCGGGAGGCCCCTCATTGTCTCGGAGAAAAGTTCATTAGCGGGAGCAGCGGAGTGTGCGCGGCCCCGGCCCCTGCGCGCCCCGGCCGGCCGCTAATTGGGGGCGGCCCCGCTGTTCTCCCGGCCCCGGCTTCGGGGTTTTAATCAAAAGGGTATTCGGAAGATGCCCGCCGGAGATTACAGGGGAGAGCTTTGCGATACGTATCTTAGCGGCGCGACAGATTGCAGGGTGTCCTGGCCGGGCGGGATAAGCTGCAGCGCGCTCGCTTGGCCCTTAATGAAACGGGGGGCGAGGGAATAAAAAAGGGAAATACCCCAAAGTCGGAGGAATAAATAGTAATGATAATAATAATAATAGTAATCACCAGTGACGGGACCCGCGGGAACGGGGTGAAGCTGAGGCAGGGGAGGTTTAGGCAGGACATCAGGAGGAGGCTGTTCACCGGGAGGGTGGTCGCGCACTGGAACAGGCTCCCCAGGGAAGCAGTCACTGCACCGAGCCTGTCTGAATTGAAGTGATTGCACTGTGCGCTCAGTCACACGGCCTGGAATTTTGGGTAGACCTGTGCGGTGCCGGGAGTTGGACTTGTTGATCCTTATGGGTCCCTTCCAACTCGGGATATTCTACGATTCTATAATAATAAAGCCTCGGGCGCCCGGAGGGTCCCTTGGAGCTGCCGTACGCAGACCCCGGAGCAGGGCCCGGGGAGGTTTCTCCTCCCGTGGGCAGGTGCCGAGGCCGCCTCTGCTGGAGCCTCCCCGGGAGCCTCCCCCCGGGCAAAGGGAGCCGCAGGCAGCCGGGGAGGCCGCGAGGCCACGCGTGGGGAGGCCGCGCCTCGCTCCCGGGCCGGGCGGTACCTGGCCCTGCGGAGGCAGGGGAGGGGAGGCAAAGTCTCCCTGCAAGAACCCTCCGGAAGGCCCTAATGCTCTTTATGACAAGCCCTAAATCCTTCAAATCCCCCTTGAAATAACGTTTAGCTTTTTGCAGCTTAATTTCCCCTAGCCCGAGCTGCGGGGGCACTGCACCAGGCAGCGGCGATGCTCGCCCACCGCCAACTGGGGCACCCCGTCACCCCCATCCTGGGCACCCCGTTACCCCTGGGACCGGGCATCTTGTTACCCCTGGTCCTTGGCACCCCATTTCCCCTGGGACCGGGCACCCCGTTACTCCAGGCACCCTATTACCACCGGGCACGCCGTTACTCGGGGCACCCCACTTCTCCGGGCACCCCGTTCCCGGTGACCACAGAGGAGTCCACGCGGTAGTCAAGATTGATTTCCCTGATTTATTAAGGCAGAATTCATCGGACTCTATTGACCACAAATGACTTAATGTAAATGTTGACCCTGGTGAACTTGGAAATAGCAGGTATCGGGTTGATCTATAGATGACCTCTTAATTACCACAGTTATTAATTTAAATTATTGCCACTGCTTCTAGACACGGGAACAAAGAAACATTCTTTCCTCATCCCTGCGTGGTTTATTAGTCTGAACACAAAGTGTTTGACGACACTTTTAATTACACAGCGACGAAGCAGAGATCCGCTTTCCCTTTCTCGCCTGTCCTGTAAAGTGCAGCGCTGCTCCTCGCCGGGGCTGGGGGGGCCGGGACGGGGAAACGGGGGGTTTAAATGAAAGTAGGAGGTTTTTGGGGGGGAAAGAAAAAAAATAAACCGAAAGCACAACGACGACAGCACGACGTGGGGAAGGAGAGGAGCGCAGCCCCGGCTTGGCACCGCCGCCCCGGCCGGGCGCGCACGGTGCCCGCTGGACCCCTTGGGGCGGGGAAAGGCCGGGCCAGGCAGGGCCGAGCAGAGCCGAGCCGGGTCGGACAGGGCCGAGCCGAGGCCGTTCCGCTCCTCCATGCAGCCGGGACCCCGCCGGCGGCGCTCGGGAAGGGGCAGGCGGCCCTGCGGGAGGGAGAAGCGGCGGTGAGCGACCCCCGGAGGGGGCGTTCAGGGAGCGGGGGCCGCGCCGGGAGCGGGGCAGGGCACCACCGGCACCTACCTCACCTCCTGAGCACCCCTGAAAGCCGTCCGCAGCCGCTCCCGGCGCCTTCCCCGCCCGCAGCCTGCACAGACGCGAGCGGCTCGGGGGGACGGGGGGGGCCCGGCCCGGCTCGGCCCGGCCCCTTCACCGGGCTCCCGGGCACGGGCTCAGGCCGCGCCGCCCCCCCCGGCCCCGCCGCCGCGGGTAGCTTGGGGTCCGCCCGGCGCCCCCGGGCCCCCCGGTTCCCCGGGGAGGCGGAGAGCCGCGGGGAGGTGCTGCAGCCCCAGGGGGGAGCCCCGCAGCGCTTTCGGGGCCGGGGGCAGCTCCGGCGCCCCGCCGCCCCCCTCGGGGCTGCCCCTGCGCGCAGCCGTGCGCGCCAGCGACCAGATGCGGGGCTTCTCCGCGGGCGCGTAGGGGGGCGGCGGGGCCGGGGGGGCGTCCGCAGCCGGGCCCCTGGGGCAGGGGAGGGCTCGGAAGGGGCCGGGCAGGCTGCAGTCGCTCCGCGGGGCCGGGCTGGGTGCTTCCAGCAAGGAGCAGGGCCGGCTCTGGTCCGCCTTGCGCGTCTCCTGCTCCTCGTCTTCGTCGTCCTCCTCCTCCTCCTCCTCGTCCTCCTCCAGGTCGCTGAGCCTGCAGCTCCGCCGCTCTGCCCAAGCACACAGCGGGACGGGGGTCAGGGAGCGCGGGGGGGGGGGGGCCGGGGCCGCTGCCCCCCGCTCCCGGCTCCTACCTGCGCCCGCGCCCCCCGCCGGGCTCCCCTTCCTCTCGTCCCCCCCCCGGGGTTTGGGGGCCCAGGTCATCTTGTTCTCCTTCTTGAGCCTCCGCCGCGCGTTGGCGAACCAGGTGGAGACCTGGGTGAGGGTCATCTTGGTGATGATGGCCAGCATGATCTTCTCGCCCTTGGTGGGGTAGGGGTTCTTGCGGTGCTCGTACAGCCACGTCTTCAGGGTGCTGGTGGTCTCCCGGGTGGCGTTCTTGCGCCTGGCCGAGCCGCCCAAGTCCCCCGTCCCGTACCTAACGGGGAGAGGGGAAAGGGGGTAACGGGGGGTGCCCGGCGTCCCCCCGCCCTGCCCGCCCCCCCGAGGGCCGTTACCTGTCGTACGGGAACTGCCCCAGCGCCGGCTCGTAGGGGTAGTAGGCGGCGGGCTGCGCCATCCCCGAGGGCAGGGGGCCGCTGGGGCCGTCCTTCAGCTCGTACTGGGGGTTCTGCGAGGCGAGGGGAGCGCTGGGCGGCCGGACCGACGGGGGAGCCCCAAATGGGGGGGACCCCAAATGAGGGGGAGACACGGAGAGGGGAGAGCCACGGATGGGGGGAGCCCAAATGGAGGGGAGCCGTGAATGGGGGGGAAGCACGGGTGAGGAGTAACCCCAGATGGAGGGGGGGGGGGCGGGTGGTGGGGTGCTACGGATAATCCCGCGTGGAGGGGAGCCCTGGATGGTGGGAGCCCGGATAGGGATGGGGGAGCCTTGGATGGAGGGGGAGCCCCAAATGAAAGGGGAGCCGCGGATGGGGGGGAGCCTGGGGACGGAGGAGTAACCCCGGATGGAGGGGGAGCCCCAAATGGAAGAGGAGCCCTTGATGGAGGGGGAGCCCCGTCCGCCCCCCGCCCGGCCCCCCCGGCCCCCCACTCACCAGCGCGGAGTAGATGGCCGCGGGCTCGGCGCTGTAGGGCAGGTAGTTGCCGTAGCCCTGGGCGCCGGGGTACGGGGCGCTGTACATGCCCAGCAGCCGGCCCTCGTACGGGGCGCAGCACAGGGAGGCGGCGGAGGCCGGGGCCGAGGCCGCATCCGGCCCGGGGCGGGGGGCGGCCTCGCAGCAGGTCGTGCTGGGGCTGCCCGGCACCAGGAACTGCGGAGGGGAGAGAGCGGGGGGGCGCTGAGAGCCGCCCAAAGCGGGGAGCCCCGTCGGGGGACGGCCGGAGCCGCCTGGGGGTGGGTGGGGGGGTTCCGGGGGGGTGGGGGGTGAGGACCCGGGGCCGGCAGGGGGGAAGGGGGAGCCCCCGGGAAGGGGGGAAAAAAGCGGTGGGAACTTGGCGGAGGAGCCGGCCCCCGACAACGGATTTCAGCCGCCGAGCGGGGGGCCGGCACCTCTCCGAGCAACCCCAAACGAGTCGGGGCTCCACGTGCCCCTAAAACCCGACGGCGGTGGGAAGGAGCCGCCGGAGCCCCCCACCCGCCGGGGAAGGACGGAGGCAGGCGGGGAGCGCCCAGCCGGGGCTTGGGGCTGCCTGCGGGTTTTTGCGCTTCAAAGTGCGCCGTGGAAGGGGAGCGGGGGGTCGGAGGTGGGGGGAAAGGGGGGGTCGCCGCTTTCCTGAGCGCCTTTTGGCTGGGCAAACTGCGAGGTATTTGTTTAATTCTAGCACGACACAAACGAGACAGAAACACACACGCACATGTTTTTAAAAAAAGCCTCCAGATGTGCCCTTTTTTTAAAAAAAAAAAAAGGCTGGAAGTGAGGGGAAAAGGGAAAAAAAAAAAAAAAAAAGGGAGGGGGAACGAGACATCTGGACAGCAGCAGCGGAACGGGAACAAAAGTGAGTGCTGCTCGCCTTACCTGCGCGGTGCCGCTGTAGGGGTATCCGAACTGGGAGAAGGACATAGCCGCTGCTCACGGGGGGACCATCGGCAGAACGCCCCCCAGGATCGAGTGTAACTACAGCCCGCGCCGCGAGGCACCTTCTCGCACACACATTCCCACCGATGGCTTTTTTTTTTTTTCTTTTTTTTTTTTTTTTTGCGCAAATATAGATGATTGCACTTTAAGAGAAGCCCCCAGACACCGGAGGCGGTGTTGGGGCTGGGGGGGGGTGCCTGGATAAAAAATAAAATAATACAAAAAAACAAAACAAAACAAGAAGCTACCCCCTGCTCCCCATCCCTCGCGGTAAATATGTTTGGATAGAGAGAGTTGGAAAAGCCGCCCCACATGTATAGAGGGTTTAAGTGCAAAGGGGCTTTTTTTTTTTTTTTTCTTTTTTTTTTGCCTTTTTTCTCCCCGAGAAGCGGGGGGCAGGGCGTGGGGGGCGGAAAATCGCGCGGGGCCGGGGGGGCAGCGCCGGGGCTGACGTCACGGGGGGCCGCGGGCCGCGGGGGGGCGGGGAGGGGAGGGGAGGGAGGGGAGGGAGGGGAGGGCAGCCGCCGGGGTGGGGGGGGCGCCCCGCTTTGCTGCTGTCCTGCCCTTCGCGGGGGCTCGGCTCGGCACGGCACGAAATGTCCCGAAATGGCACCGCCGGGAGCCCCGCGGGTGGCGGGGGGCTGGTGGCTGGAGGGAAGGATGGATGGAGGGATGGCTAGATGGACGGATGGAGGGAAGGATGGAAGGTTAAAGGATGGATGTAAGGGATGGATAGGTGGACGGATGGAGGGATGGCTGCCCACCACCCCAGTCGCCCCGGTTACCAAATGGCCATGCCCTCGTTGGACCAGTTGCACATCGCTGCCTTGCCTTCGAGCCGACATCCCCGGGAGCCAAACGGGGATCTCCCCCCCCCAACCCCTGCCGCGGGGGCTGCCGCGGGTTCCTTTCGGTAGCGATGAAAAAGGGAAAACGAAAACCGAAACACCTTCCCCCCCCCGGCTCTCTGGTCCCACCGCGCCCTGGCGGCGGCCGCCCGGTGCCCCCGGCCCGGCCCCGCTCCCCGACGGGTGGCGCTGCCGCGCCGCGAGCCGGGCCCGGGGCTGCCCCGACGGAGCGGGCGCCCTCGGGGCTCCCCCGCGGGGAACGGGGCCGCCTCCCCCCGCCGTCCCCCCGACAGCGGGTGCTAATTATTTAATTGCGAGAATCCCTACGGGGGAAGCGGTGCTGATTATGAAGGAATCAAACCGCTTGTTCTCAAGCACTTAATTCAGCAAAAAATTGTTATTATTATTTGTTCATGTTACCATGTTTTTTAAGCTGTTGTTTGCTGAAAGAACCAGGAGAGGCTCCGTGCCCCTCCTCTCGCCCCCACGCTGCCCCGTGGAGGTGTCTGCAGCCAGCTCGGCACCCACCGTGCCCCAGAGCCACCCGGCTGACCCTTGCCGTTCACCCCGGGACGCGGGGCGCTCGTACGGTAACGGAGGCGAGTCCCACCGTCCTCCCCAGCTCCTGAGGAGGCCGCAGCCTCCGTCTCTGTGTGCTCCTCACTGAGCGCCCCGGCTCGCCCGATGCTGCGGAAGCACCTTGCTGCGATCCGCAGCCACTGGCAGGAACCTCGGTTCCCTTCTGCCTGGGGAATCGGCGTGTGCTTCGCGGCTTTTATTGCAGGGAGACAGCCCCAACACCCGATTTCCATTCTGCTCGTACGCTGCCTCGCGGAGAAGCGTAACTGATGCTGCACAATTTTTCCCTTTGCTTTATCTAAACCTGTGTCATCTCTGTCCCCATCATCACACACCCACGGCGCACGTTGCCTTTACCAAGTCGTCCCAGCGAGGACTTTGTGACTACAAACACGGGCAGAACTGGAGTGCGATCCATCTTGATTCACCAACTTTGGTTCTTGAAAGAGCTTAAACATCCGCGTGTCCCCGAGCAGCTCCTCTTGCAGCAAGGCAGGGGTTCAGATGCAGCCCGCAATGTGATTTTTGGTGCTTTTAAAACACCGCCGTTTGGTTTAGCTCTGGCACTGCTTCGCTCGGGAGGTAATTGTGCGGGGTGGAAGTAGCGGTACGTGCTTCGTGCCGACACAAATGCAGCTGCCGCGGACTGTGCATGAAATAATAGGTTAATTGAAATACGCGTTAGGGTGTCATTTCTGGAAAGGAAGAATAACGTTCCGAGAGGGGTAGGAACAAAGCAGCTTCAAAAACACGGAGCAGAACTGTGGCTGAGAAGAAAGTCTCTTTATATTTTAGAATATGGGGGGATTTTTTTGGCTGCAGTGTTTTTGTACTGAGAAAATGAAAATTCTTCAAGTCCATGCATGAATAAACAAGTACAGCTGGGCAGCCTAATACATAATTTATACTGATCAGTCACTGCAGATTTAACTGAATAAAGCCAAAACGAACACTAATTGTTTTGACAAACTAAAATAGTGTATATGATGGCTTATTGTGAAGCTTGCTGGTTGCTGTCCTTATCTCGGTGGCTATTGTCAAGACCGATTTCTGCATGAGAGGCAGAAAAAGACGAAACAAATTAGGACAATATTAAGATTAATATCTTGTTGAAGATAAAGCATTTTAATTGCTTAACATACAAGCAGGAAGTAGAAAGAACTGTCTTCAGGACAGACGGGAGAATTGGCACAGTGCAGCGGGGGCCGTACGCTGGTGTAGGAGCGAGGTGTAATTGCGGAGATAATGGGCGCTACCTTGTCAGCTGAAGGCGAAACCTGAGAGGTAACGGATTTTTGTTTTTTAGATCACTTTTGAAATACGGCAGGAATAACTTGGATTGTCGCTGGCCACTTGTCTTCCAGAAGGGAACATCCAGAAAGATGTCACCGGGCTGCCGGAGAGTTACCTGGTCCAGCTCAGCCAAGCAGCTGCCCCGTGTCACTCTGTTGGTGGTGTCTGCGAAGGGTTTTCTCCATGATGGAGAAGATCTGTGAAAAATCCAGCTCTGTGAAAATCCCCATGTACCACGGGAGGAGAAGGATAATGATAACTGACAGGGCAGTGGGGCAGTGTAGCTAGCCTTGGGCTGAACCTTGCTCTGCTTCTCCAACCCTCTCCTTTAGGTGGGCGGCTAAATAAAAGCCATTTAGAATTTCATCAGGAAATTAAGAGAGAGGTGAGGGCAGTAAAAACACTGACAGGGATGCCCGCACACCACTCCTTCGCGCGGCCTATCCCTGTGCCACGCCAGGCCCTGCTGCCTCGCCTTCCCAGCCCCAGCCCCCCCTTCATGGCACCCCGAGGACCCCTGCACGTCAGATCCTCTCTGTGCTCGCTGTAAAACCGGGGGCTGGGCCTATGGGCAGCCCCAGGCCTTCCCCCTGCTCCTGGGTGGGATTTGCCCTTGGATCCATGGCCATGGCTAAACCCAGCTCCCGCCCTCATGGCTGGCCACTGAGCAACTCCTTTTGGAAGAGCACTCTGGGGCAGGGTGATCCAGAGCTTCCGTACCCACTTTTTTGGGTGTTAACCAGTTTTGTTTTTTTAAGCAGTGATACCCCCCACTGGGGACGTGTCCGTACGTACACGGGAGGGCTTCACCCCTGAGGACGTTCGTGCTCGCCCAGCTGCGGGCTGCGTGATGGTGGCGGGAGCCAGGCCGCGTCACTGCTCTCCGTCAGGCTGACCCCTCTGTGGACTTGGGTCCCAGTAAAATCATGAGGAGTAATTTTGAATACGTATTTTTTAGAGTGGTTGCCCTTCTGCCACAATTTTGGGCTCGCCAGGTGCCATGAAGCAGCACGATGTGTTCGGGTTTTCATGCCCTTAGTGTCAGCTGTCCGTCTGGGTGAGTCTGCGTGGTTCTAAGCCGAGGGCTTTTAGCTCAGCCTTACCGCAGGTACCATTTGTCATTTTTGTTCTGTGGCAGTGAATGACAGTTTTATTCCATTTCCTAGTCTGCTTGCTGTGATTTCCAGGATCTGTGTTTTAATTAGAGCACTGGTTACATGCAACGGTGCCGTATTTTCCGTGAGTTATCACTGACATAGACGCACCGTTAAACGTGGGCATCAGGATCGCTTCCTTATTTACCTCCATGTGTAACTTACCAAACCCCAGTGGTGTTTGCAGTGTGTTGGAAAGAGCTTGGAGCTCATTCCAAAACCCCAGACCGCTTAACCCGAGACCCCCGTCCGACCAGCCCCCTGTTAAAGCCTCTCCATTAAAGCGGGAGCGAGGCAGGGCCTCCGCTGGCCTCCGCTCGCAGCCTCGCCTGGCTCGGCCCTGCTGCTGCCGCCCCTCCGGCACCCTCACGGGGCCTGGGACCACTTGTGAGTTCACACACGGGCAGCGCTAATCTACGATAAATCTTACAAAATCAATAAAAATATGGGAAGTATATCATTTTTGAAGAAAAAGCACACGAGACGTGGCCATTAAGGGCACAGCCATTCTAATACCTGTGTCTGGTTGAAACTGCAATTAAAAACATTCCAATAATAAATCTACTCTCAGTCTCGCTTAATGCTTTTAACTTTCTTGAAAGTTCAAGCCGGTATCCAAAAAATGTGCCAGGACTTTCACAATGTATTTTATAGACTCATAAATAAATATGGCAATTAATCTAAGCTATATTTCTTTCGTATCTGATGACAATTTATTATGACACTCACTCGTTCAGTGCACAAAAACTCTAATGCACTTAAAATCGGATTTCAAACCAAACGTTTTATGGGAAAATATAGTATTGATCATCCATTTAAAGATATCATGTGATGATTCATAACCTGCTATAAAAAGGATCTTATGAGGACATTCAGAATGAGTCTTGCGGACCGTTCTTGCACAAAATCAACCTTACGAGCTCTGTAGTTTTCAGCGATGTTTTATGTTTGTGTTTAGAGTTTTTACCTATAACTTTATGGCTGTTTAAGATGGATAGCAGCTTTAAAATAAAGCATTTTGCGTATCTAAGTGAACATTAAATACGTAGGCACTAATTTGTTAAATATATACTGGCACTTTTTCTCCTTTTACACAAATTCACAAAATTGATTCCTTTCAAGGATAATTTCCAGTACTTGGGGTGTATTAATTGGGCAGCTTGAGCAATACAGATCTGCTGCTGTGTCCTTTAATAAAACGTGCTTCTTGTGTGACCCAGGCGTCAGAGGGTTTCAAATACTGTTCATTGCTGGGCTTGGGGCTGGCACAAGCCCACCCTCTGCAGTGCCTTCTGCTCCTGCATGCCAGCAGCACCCGTCTGCAGCCTCCCATCCCGGTCCGTCACTGGAGATGTTTCCAAAGTTGGAAATCTCTAGCAAATTGATGCCAAACTTGCTCCACGGGGGCCGGAGCGGAGCAGCCCATGTGGAACCAGTGACCATGTCCTACAGGTACTTTTGCAGCAGCTGGCAACAGCCATGTTTCATCTCACCCTCCGAGATCCTTCATATAATGATGTTTTCCTGTTTCAATGGCCCATAGTTGTTGCCAGGCTAATTATTTTCTAGATGCATTTCTTTAATGCCACAGGCTTTGGGTGGTGACACCAATGCTTGGAGAGACAGCAGAAGGAAATAAGTAGTGAAGACTGAAGCACTTGGTTAAAGAAGAGTCTCATTTATAAATCAATTTTAATAACATATTTAAAAGCTCTCACATTTGTCTTTAATGTGTTTCCATTTCCCCCTTGGTTATTAATATTTAAAATATTTTTCTTTACTGATCTTTTTTCTATTGTGTCCTTTCTAACTTTTTCTCTTTAATCTGCAAACAGTGAGTTTTTGAGAAATGCATAATCCATGAGAAATCCAGATAATTTGATACAAGGAAAATCTTCAGTCCCATGAAAGAAACTTCAGAGGAGCTGGGTAATTTTTTAAAAGTTATTCCAAACACTTTAACTCATAAAAGGGTGCGTGCTTGCCTTAGTTGACTTTCAAAGCAAGGATGTTCCATTATTGCTATTAGGAAGTGCTAATCAGCAATGACCTTTTTTTTGTAGATATATCTGTGGATATAATTTTTCAGCAGGCCTGTCATTGGGGTGTCTTCATTCCTGGGGTGACTTAAGGGTGTGAAATTTGCTGCAAATCCACAGAATCTGTGTGCCAAGGGCTTATTCCTCGGTCCTACCCACCTCTCAGTGGAGATCACCTCTTCAAAAGTGCTTAAAAAAAGGAAAAAAAGAAAACAGAAAGGAGAGAATCTATAGAGTTAAGTGGTTTCCTAAGTGGGTTTGCATAAAAACTTGAGCCACGCTTTGAAGGATTCCTCGCACGCTGAATGCCACATGCTGGGATCGAGCAGCAAGGCGCTGCCAGCATCTCACACACCCGTCCTAATCCTCCTCTTGTCGTGCATCCGGCAGTCTGCCGGAGCAGGGCTGCTCGACGTGGGTTAAATCAGCATCGGGACGATGCCGGGCACAGCACAGCAGTCCAGCAGGGCACCGGCTTGTGTGTGGGGTCTGCCACTGTGCTACTCTTTGCTTCATAAATGTGTGCGATACCAGAGCATTGACACCCACGTTTACCTTAGAGAACTGTTTTCCACCTTAAAAATTGAAAGAAAAAAAAAAAAAAAAAAAGGAGCCAGGGTTTTCCCTGTGGGTTTTGTAAATAGGGTTAAAATGCAGATGTGAGTGACTGCAGCCACAGGTGGGTCTGGGACCTGGCCCTGCTCCCTTTCCCTTTGCCCCCCAGGTGAGGGCAATTCCTCCTCTATTTAATGACTGAACAGAGGGGGGGTGCCTCAAGGCTTTATTTCGGTGGGGTTGTTGCACCTTGGGTTGAGGTGTGTGTGGGAGCAGAGTGCTGAGGCTGTAGGACTGAAGGGGGTGAGAGGGGGGGGGGGGGGGGGTCTCCCTGGCCCCCTTTGTGCTGGGGGAGCTGCCTGGAGAGGGAAGGGGCTGCAGAGGGTGGGCATGAGGGGCAGGGAGGGAATCTCTTAAGGGTCAGGAGGGAACCTCCGGAGGGCACGGTGTGGGGCAGGAGTTGCTGCCCTGCTTGGCCAAGGCGCGTGTGGCTTCAGCAGCCTGCCCCGTTGGAGGGAAGGCAGGCGCAGAGGTGAGTGTGTTGTAAATCCCCTAGAGGAAAAAGGGATGGGGAGACCCAGGAAATGATCCCTTTGTACATAATGGGAAGGCTTTGTGGACAATTAACTGGCATGGCTTGCTGTGGAACAGAACTATGCTTGCTCCCCCGAGCTGCTGGCAAGGTTTTTAAGTGTTTAACAATGTGATTTTTTTTTTTTTTAATTACTTTTACTACATCTAGTCACTGACTTACTGTGCTGGGGAAGAGTTTACCGTTGTTTTGTGCTGGGTTTTATATTTTTATAAATATAGACACAAATTATTCCTAGTCCATTATTCATCTATGAATTCTTCATGATTTGGAAAGGGGACACGGAACAAAGTATGCAGAAATGTAACCCAGATGGGAGTCTGCCATGCTTATTATTCTCAGGGAAGAGGCTAATGTGGAGGTGTTGTGTGAGTGTTTCAGTATCTCCTAGGGAAGGGCTGTTTGGGCAATTTTTGTACTCTCTTTTTGTCTCCTCGTGTCCCTCTGCACTGGACGTGTCCCAGGTTTGGGGCTGGGTGGTGCAGCAGCCACCTTCTGTCCCTGTGCCTTGGGTCAGCTGTGACCTACAAACCCTGGGCAGCACCGAGTGAAGCTGAATATAGTGCCACGATTCAAGTAGTGCTTTTTAATAAGCGTTAAATTAATTCTGTTCAAAAGAGCTAAATGCCACGTACAGGCCATATGCCCTCAGCCCCTTGGATCAGAGCCTCCTGCAGGACGTGGCCCTGCCAGGCCTTGTGCCTCCTCACCTCCAGGCTCCCTTCCCACCTCAGCCCTGCTGTGCTACTGGAAACAGGTGCGGTCGCAGCTGGAAAAACCAAATCCAGAACTTGCATTTAAAAAAAAACCTAATTGTAGACATAGTGAGTGAGGAAATGTCTCCAAGTGGTGCAGGAGGGATGTCCCTGCAGCACTGAAACACGGTCCTTTTTAAGACAGCATCGGTTGTCTTAAACTGCTCTGTTTCCCCACAGCTGCATTCCTTTTGTGCTGCTAATTTGTGCCGTAGTTGTTCTTCAGCCTATTTGTGTGATGAGACAGGGCTGAGCTGTTAGTGCTCGGGATGTGAGGGGTAAAAGGGAGGGTGATTTGGAAGCTCTCTGATACCAGATACTTTTTTTTTTTTTTTTTTTCTTGCATAAACCAGATCTGGTCAGTGATCTGTGTACTGTGGTGTGAAATTTGTACATCCTCGCGAGCCCAGGGGTGCTGACCGTGGACCCATGCCCAGGGCAGGAGGCTGCCCCGTAGTTGTGGAGCTGACTGCGCTTTGCAGCCCTGAGAGCTGCTGTTAGGTCGGTATAAACCCAGATCCTTCCAGTGAGTGTAATTATGCAAACATCACCCCTGCTATTAGCACTCTTACCCTAATAGCTCTAGCATATATTTTACAAATGAAGCGACTGTCACATCTCATTATGCTCCTTGCTGACCCATTGCTGTGGAGATGCTGTTGTCACTGCCAGGGCTGGCTGTCCCCGCTGCTGCTGGCCGCTTTCCCACCATCCGAGCGGCCCGACCCAGCACAG
Organism: Nettapus auritus; assembly: GCA_011076525.1. NCBI lineage: Eukaryota > Metazoa > Chordata > Aves > Anseriformes > Anatidae > Nettapus > Nettapus auritus. The sequence continues at coordinate 14,541,373 of CM021775.1, forward strand.
CCCAGCTCCTCCAGAGCCCCGTGACATCCACGGAGAGTCCTCTCCGTGCTCATGAGAGTTGTGGCTGCCCCCAAGCGTTTTGTTCCTCCTCTTCTGTTTGCCTGTGAATGGCACTTGTTCTCACTGAACTCCGGCAGCCTGGTTTCTTTTTCGGAGTTTTTTTCCATAGGACGTTTAATTATTAAACCAGGAAACAAGGAGTGTTTTGGGAAAGGTGTGGGGAAGTGGAGCAGGTGACTGAGATTCATGGGGTTGGCATTAGCCTAGAACTGCTTCAGTTAACTGTAGGCTTGACCATTAACCCAGTGGCGAGGTGTGGGGCTTTTAAACCATGCTGGTAAAAATATATATATATATATATATACAAATAACCCCCTGGGTTGTGCTGTTCTTCACCTCTCTCAGTGGAGCTAGGCTAGTGGAGGCTTTCCTGGGACCTCGGTAGGGCTGTAAGGAGGGGAGACATGGTTGAGCTTCGGGTCTAACTCACGAGTGAGTTTGGGGCAGCTGTGTGGGACTGCAGGGACTTCCTTGGGGCTGTCTGTGCATGACCCCGGCCCAACCATTGCAGTTTTCACTTTAAACCCATGTAAACCCTCTGGATGTGTGTTCAACCTGACTCTGATTCAGCTTAGCTTGCTAACCGATCTACCAAGAGCTAATCTGTTTAAATGCATCCGCAGTTGGATTTTGCATCGGTTCGATGAGGTCAATTTAGAATTGATTCCCTGAAGCCATTTCGGGGCTTCCCCTGTCGACAGCCCAGGGAAGTGTTGAGCACCAGCCGGGCACCGACCCTCTCTGTGCCACAGGGTCTTCTCGGTGCCTGAGCTCGTAAACCAGGAGGTAGAAATGGAAGAACCCCGAAAAAAGAACCTGGGGTGAATAACAGTCCTTGTCATGAATGCAGGCTGCCATTGAAAAGCACATCAAGCTGGTGGTAGATAAATATTTTCTGGAGTCAAGAACAGAGAAGCATGTGACGTTTCAATTACCAGTGTTCATATTTAAATGTAAATAAGTGGCTTCTTTACTCTATAATTCAACAAACCTTATAATTACGATCTTATTATGATATTTTCATAGCACTTGCAGCAACATATGGCACTTCAATAAGCAAGCAAGGCAAGAAACGGAATTAAGACTTTCTGTGATGTTTGTTTGTGTATTCGTGGCTCCGTTATAACCCCTTTGTGTTTTAAATACCTCATTTCTTAATTTAGCAGTTTATATAATTGGAATGAATTTACATGGAACAAACCCGAGCCTTGTGGTTTGGTTTCCACGCACATCCTCGATCTGATGCAGGAGTTTTCTGCTGACAAACCCAACTCCAGGCAACTCGATAACTGCAAAGAGCATTGCCGAAGCTAAACGATCATTAAGGACTGCACAGGTCAGTGCCTTATTAGTGCAAATTATTTTAGCTCTTGCAAGTGCTGCTGTTGAGAGCTCTGCGCTGCTCAGGTTTCAGACTGATGGGTGCTGAGGCTATCAAACATCCATTTGGCTTGTAATGGCTGTGGTACCCGCGCCTCGATTCGCAAGGCATGTGCAATGGCGAGCCTTGAGCTGCAGGCAGTGCTCGGTCCCTGACCTGGCTCCTCTCAGCAGGAATTTAATCCTCAGTGCTCAGCGAGGGAGTCTGTGACACTTCCATGGCTTGCTCCTTCCTGGATCGCCCAGGTGCGTGGTGGTGGCAGGGCCCCGGGCGAGGGACAGCCGCCAGGGCAGGGTTCAGGCTCCTGCTGTATCTCAGGTTTGTGCTGCAGGGGTTCTGGGGGCTTCTCAACACTGCAGACGTTTTGGCTGCTGCTGAGCAAGGATCCGGGGTTTGAGTTGTGAGTGAATGGATGGACAGAGAGGGAGGGAGACTAAGTGGACCTTAAAGGTAGCACAGCTGCAGTGAGGCTTATATCCCATGGTGTAAGTGATGGGGTGGCAAAACAAAACACTCCCAGAGCCTCTCCAAGTCCCTGTTCCATAATGTACATCCTGAAGGAGCATCGGGTGTTAAGGCTGAAAGCCACTCGTCATTCACACTGAATTTAGGTGTAGCTGCCTTCTCGCACTGAGCTAACACTCAGTTTATTCACCTTCTGCTCCGTATTCTGTAACAGCATCCAGAAGTAAATCAGTGTCACTGCCTGAAACCTTGAGGCCAGTTTGTGTCTGTGCGGCCCTTGATTTTTGGGAGGGAGGAAGCCTTTGAATGGGTCCCTCCCTGCGAGGCGCAGTGCCCTGCAAAGTGCTGGCTCAAGGAAGCCGTCTCTGCAGTTGCTGCTGGTTGTGTCAAGGCGAGTGTTGTACACAATATATGAAGTGTAGTGTAAATAATTTAACTAGCCTTTGAACATGGAAATAGCAACATGATAAAGTAGCAAAACATAACGGGTTCCCAGCCAAACACATCACTGACTAGTTAGCCTAGCTTAAACAAAGTGGTTTTTTTTTTTCTTTTCTTTTCCTCTGGTGCAACTGATTTAAATGCGAGGAAAGGGCTGCAGAAAGCTGTGTCTGCAGATTAACAGCACGCTGGTTATTTGCAGCTGCAATAACTTCCCCACTGACAGCTGGCCTGGGAGCGTGTGCCCAGGAGAGGTGCTGTCTGCCTGGGGCCCTGCCAGGGCTTTGGAAGCTCCCAGGTCGTGCTTGGGGCTGGGGTGGCCCCGCTGCCTTCAAGCGGCTCCAGGTCTGCTCTTCCACGTGCTTCACTCAGTGCTGTGCGAGATTTAGGGAAAATCACGTTTTCTCAAAACATCGAAAATGAATTTTTATACCCAAGTAACATTGCTCCAGACAAATGAGCGGTGTTTGTGCTGATGTTTCCATCTCAGGGAAAGCTGAAATAAAAGCCTCTGTGCTGTCACACCAAGGGTTGTTGAAATGAGAACCCCATTCCTGAGCAAACTGTGGGTGTGACACGAGTTTGTCCACACCGGAGCAGAGAGGTGAGTAGTAACACACAGAAAAGAGGAGCTCCTCTTCAGATCCCGAGATGCGTGGGTTTAAACCCCTGCTGAGTGCTCCTCTGAATATCTCTTGCTCGAGTTGTTGCCAGCTTTCCTTGTGTATTATCCTAAAAGAGGCCTGAGGCACAAGATTCTTTTATTGCACATCTTATTTTAGGCATCAGCAGCAGCATGTAAGGGAGGCAAATTTGCTATTGGAACTATCAATAAAACATAGTTTGTATGTTAAATTAGTAATCATGAAAAAAGCTCCCAAGGTTTTTATGGCTCCCACTTTTTTCAATTATCACAAAGCCAGTACGAAATCCCAGCACGGGATCCAATGCGATGCCCTGTTCTGGAAAACTGTGTGGTATTTTTCCTGATGAAGCAGTATTTTCTGGGATGTTGGGTAAAAACTGGGGAGACTTTTTTCTTTTAAAAAAAAAAAGATGTTTTGGGTAGATTAGCTGTAACTTTCTTTCTAAAATTTATGTTAATGCTTTGGGGCTCATTTTTTAACTGGTGAAAAGCTCAGGCTAGAAACTTAATTAGTTTGGTTTGGCTGAGCCTACTGAGGATAAGGATGTCTGGGTATATTTTGGAGGGAAACATGAGGGTTAAAGACCTGTTTTGGTGTGTAAAAAATTTATTGTTGATAAGTTAAATGGTTATAAATGGAAATGGAGTTGTTCCTGGCTCAGTCTGCTGGAACTAAATGAGCTGGGGGAGAAGGAAGTGTGCAGGAGAGGCCCCTGGGGTGGATGTAAAGCAAGAGATGGCACCAAGGCCCTCTCCTCCCGCACCTTCCTGCCTCGGGCCCAGCCCAAGAGCATTTGGTACGCTATCTCAGCAGCCTTGAAGCTGTGCTGATTTCTGCAGCGCAGGGGTAGGTCCGTGCTGCATCCTCCCAGCCGGCCCCTGATGTGGTGGGATGGGCGTTCTGTGACTTGTGCTACCCACGTGGGGCGTGAAGCCTGGCTGTGGGCACGGTTATTGTGGTGTGTGGCTGGGGTCTTCTCACCTCTGCCTGCTTTGCTGCTGCTGGGCTGTTACAGACCCCGTGAGGAAATGAGCAACTCATCAACAGGGGGCTGGCGATGAGCGGAGGACTGCAGGTGCTTGATTCCACAACAACTCCGGGTCCGATCAGGCCACCTGGGGCAGCAGGTGTATGGTGCAGCAGGTGTATGGTGTTGTTGTGGGCACGTCTTCACTTCACCTGCGTAGTACCACGTATCAGAAATGCCATGGGGAGCGACTCTGGGGCAGCCTGTCTGGTCCTGCTGCTCACAGCAGGCTTCGGTGGGAACGAGCAGCTAAACCTCACTGGGACTCGGGAGAAGCTCTTCTACCTTTTATTGACCACTGTGGCCTTGTGTAACTGGTCAGCAGGAGCAGCTGACTGTCTGCTATGGAGGAAACTTCAGGCGTCTTATTGATTCGGCCCGGGATCTTATCTGTGTATTTATTTGCTGGCAGAGAGGTACAGAAATACTAGTGCTCTGTTTTAATACAACCTCAGCTGTTTGCTGATCAGCAGTGACTATTTAAATTGACCAATCTGCCTCACCCTGGCTGGAGATCAAGGGATCAGCACTTAATTTCATTCCTTGAATAAAGATTTTTATATGTATATATATCTCCACATGGAAATATCAGAACATGAAAGGTTAAATCAATATGGAGTTTTACATTGCTTAAAGGGCATTTGCATCAAAGCAGCCATGAATGCAATTCACTTGTTTAATGAATTTTTTATGCTTATTTAATGAATTTCACAAAGGTTTGGTGTTTTTCATAAAATGGATAAGGACTTCCAGTTTTATGAAATAATAAAAATGGAACTGAAGTTATGAAATGAGCAATCTCATTAGTTAGGCATGATATATTCATATGAAAGTGTACATGTTTCTGAATTATTGCAAGCAGCTCTATTGCTTGAGCTGTAACTTGTTATAATAGTATTGCAAATATGCCTTTAGTTAAGATATCAAAAAGTGACAGAAAGAAATTAGATTTTGATTGCTAATAATGATTTAATTAATACTTATTGTATTTAGCATGCTATAGATGCGCTCTTTCTTTAGAAACTGCATGCTTGTATTCTTCGCTGGGAGATATTTGGTGAAACACCGTAGTGTTCCTAACCCCTTTTTTACCAGATTTCTAGCTTAAATTTGTTTGCGGAGCCTTACCCTCTGTTTTATTATGCTGATAAACAGGAAAATATTGCAGTGGCCTGCCAGCAGCCAGAACGAGCCTAATTGTGCACCTCTCCCTGGTGCTTCTGGAGTTTCACACGCTCTTGGGATAGTGTGACCTTGTTTAAAAGTTCTCCCAGTGTGATGATGCTTAAGGGCTGAGAGGAGACGGTGTGACCACCTCTGATTTAAGTCACTTTTCAGGGTCTGGGTGGCCACGTGGCGGTGCTTGCAGGTGACGGCGTGCTTCTCTCTGGCAGGAGCGGTGGCGAGGCTGGTGCTTGCCCTCCTGGCTGGAGGGGATGGATGGATGGAGTTGTCCTCTATTAAACTCGTATTTGGAAGCTGCTGTCCTCATTGCAAGTGCATTGTGTTACCTCTGAGCTCAGCAGGTTGCCTATGGACACCAAATCACGAGCCCGTGCTGCTGTGACCGATTCCCACTGACCCTGTGTCTCTGCGCTACCTCCTGCTGGGTCCCTGCACCCTGGGAAGGAAATGTCCCCAGGTACATCAACCAGCCCAGCAACCCCCACTGAGCTAGGGCTGTGGGTGATACCTGAGCACTTCGTCCATCCCCCTCCAGCTGTTAGCCAAACCTTGCCCCTTCCTTCTTGATGTTTCAGGGTGACGTGTGGCCACCCTACCCAAAACAGCTGCTGTGCTGGGTCCCGCTGCCCTGGCCCTGCTGTTTGCAGCCCTCGAGCTCTGCCAAGGCAGCAGGCAGTAACAAGAGATAAAGCAGGACTTCCAGAATTAATGACCTCGCCTTATGAGTCCAGCATGGTGGATGCCTAATGAGCAATCTCCTTACCTAGCTGCATTAAGGCATAACAGGGCAGGGGAAGAGGTAGGATGATGGTCCATCAGCAACGGCTGTCAGAAGAAAAGGAGCAATGAGACGCCTTTTCACCTGCGAGGTGTTGTGATCCTCCTCTTTGGCATGCTTTGAAGCTTGCTTATGCTTGTGCAATTAGCCAGATAGACACTTACAGGGGAAAAGAGCAGCCTTTGCATCCAGCCCAGCTCCATCGCCTCCAGCAGGACATAAGCGTGGGGCTGTCGGGGAGCAGCTCAGTGGCCTTTTACTCCCGAAGGCGCTGTTACAAAAGCAGCAGGGGCAGGTCAGGCCTAGGGGGGACTCCCCAAACCCCACAGCAAAGCTGTGCTTCAGGCAGGGTCGGTGCTGAGGGCTCCTGAGGCCATGGAAGTGGCTTGAGGGGTGCTCAGGGTCTGGAGGGGGGCTTCGGGAGCTGGCCCGTGGCTGAGCCAGCCTAATTACAGAGCACCCATTGTGGGCAGCAGCAGCGGGGAGATGCAGAGCGTTGGACCTGATTTAATAACCAGCCGGTATTTAATTTGTGGTGTGAAATAACATCTCTTATTATATCTAACATAAATATTTACTTGAGAGATTTGACTAAAGCAACATTGCTTGCCTTCAAAGACTATCAGTTTCTAATCCGTGGCTGACAAAGAAAGCTTTGAGTGCTTAAATTCATTTCTAGAAATTAAATTACAATTTTCAACACTAAAGCTTCTGTGATTCCAGACACTTTTCCTTTCCTTTTATTGTGTTTGACAGCAACTAGACTCTCAAGGTAAGTGGTGGAGCATAGTCCTATGTAAATAGAAAACATAAAATGAAAACTGGGGGGAAGAAAAACATTTAAAGTAGGAAATTAGACCAGTTATTGAGTTCCACACTATGGTTAATGAGTGTGCAGAAAGAAAACATCTTCTTGGCCTAGTGAGCTGGAGCATTACAACTGTTGCAACACTTCTTCTGTTTTTGGAAGGAAATAAGTAATAACCTCGACACATGGGAAGTCTTCAGTTTGCATTTTTTAATGCCTCAGGGGAGTGCAGTGTTTCTGGTTTAAAATCTGTTAAAATTTTCTTTAAAAGGCAGGTTTTGTTCTGAAACCAAAACAGAAATTAACATATTAAGCATATCTGTAGGTCAGGAGTGTATGGGAGAGGGCTCGGCTGCTCCACCAGGACATGCTTTTTTCAGAATTGCCCGGCTGAGGTTAAGGACTGTGAGAGGAAAGACTGAAAATTACTGTCCCTTGCCGAAAAGCATTCGGTGTACTCAGGATTTGTGCTGTGCTGCCCAGGTGTAATTAACAGCAGGCTGTAATTATGGAGCTGGGGGCTGCTGTGGGGCAGCAGTGCCGGTGAGACCTTGTTGTGCTCTGACTGCAGCTCCTATGTGTTCTCCAGCAGCGAGCTTCAGCATCATCTCCGGGGGCCTGCAGCATCCTGTTCCGAGCCCCTTCCCCACACCGATAAGCCGATGCCCTCACCTTTACCTGGCCCTTTTCCCCTATGGGGCTGATAGGGAAATATCTAGGTTAAGTTGTGCTGAACCCGAGACTCGCTTGTTTAAGGTACATAGCAGAACATGGTGTTGTTGAAAGGTATCAAACTGCTGTGGATACAGCCAAGGTATCGGGCTGTTTGGCCTGAATTAGTGGATGTTGCTTCTCAGCCGGGTGAATTAGGGCTGGGATGCTGCTAACAGGGCTGTGCAGCTCCTCAGGTACCGCGGTGAGCTCTGTACAAGGTGCTGTGTGTATCCGTGTGCTGCCATGTTGTACAGTTTAGCAATACTCTTGCACGCTTCACATGCACTATTTAAATCCCCTTCAAGCGAAGGTTGAGGTATTTTCCTTTAAATTCATCTCCTGATGCTGTTACTGAGCTCGCTCTTGAAAGGCGTGAGCAAGCTGATCAATACTTTATCTTTTCCAGGCTAATAAGTTCATTATTATTGACACCGTGTGGCTGGCTTCCTTCAGTCTGAAAAATGAACGTCCTGAGCAGAAGTAATTGGGGGACCTCTTAATGATGCTTTCATTGGGAAATATCTCGGGGCCAGGCTGGAGCTTGTGGTCAGAACTGCAGAGGGGATGGCCAAGCTCTGCTGGGGACAAATGGTGGTGGCTGGGCTGAGGCTCTTCTTGCAGTCCCTGCCCCGGGTTGTGAGCACAGTGAGGGGATCCTGCGCCTGCCGCATCCTTTCCCTTCTCTCCATCCTTCAGGCCAGAAATTTCACCTGGGTCCTGAAGCTAAACTCCCGAAGACCTGCAGCGTTCTGCAAAGCAGCCAGCTGGTGCTGAGCTGGCATTAAAACCCCCGTCCCCTCTCTCCACAGCTTGTTCTGTGGACGTCTTTCACCCTGTGCAGTGTTGGTGCTGCCCCGAGCAGTCGGTTTGTGTGCTGCCCTTGCTGCCTCCCAAGCCTGAGAGCTGCTCTCAAACTTCTGGTACCTTTTTTGTTGTCCTGAGTTGTGGAGCTTAATTTTAAGTGCTTCAAATCTGGACCAAGATTAAATAATTTGGGTCAGGGCATGGTCTCAGATGCCCTCCAGGAAACAGTCAGTGGTTAACCTAATCAGCTCCTGTAATTCCCCCAAATTCAGCTGAAACAGCACTTCTCCCCGAGAAGGAAACCTGAAGCCTAATGACAAGCATCCTGATTTTTTGACTGCATTTGGGAATAGTTCTGGCTCAGATGATCCAGACCCAAACCCAGGAGCTGTGTCAGGGCTTTGGGCAGCGCTGGTCCTGGGCAGCTGCTGGGGCACTTGGGGTGTACCGGGATGCCTGCCCCTTGGGGCCCTGTGGCAGCTGAGCAGGTCCGTGGGGCTAAAATAGCTCAAGAATTACTTTTTGCTGATTTAAGTAGCAGTATGTGTGAAGGTTTGGGAACTAAATGGTAAAAAATTAAAGCAAACAAAACCTTACTGGTCCTCATCGAGGCCTGGTTTTTATTTTAATGTCTGTGTATGTAATACATGCCTACACTTTGTAATGCCTCCGGAACTCGGAGCCTTCCCCGGGTGGGACTCCTTCAGGCTTGTCCTCTGCATGGCCCAGTGGTGCTGTTCTGTTTGCTCAGCTCCCCAGGCCCTAAGATGTGGGTGGGACAGCCCCAGAGGTACAGGAGGGATTGGGCACCTTCTCTTTGTGTGGACTTCTCGTATCGCTGTGTATGCACCTTATGAAGAAAGTCATGGGAAAAGGGCCCAAAGCAGCTTGTTCTGGGAGGCTGGAGTTGCGATGTAACCATGTCACTGGCAGAGGGCTGCTCTCTGCTTCCTTGGTGTCGTAGCCCCTTGCCGAGATGCTCTGTCCATGGGCAGTGCCCGGGCTCCTGGTTGCATCCAGCCCCTGCGAGAGGAAAAGAGCCTGGTGGGGCCCCAGATGTCAGCCCCTGGGCTGCTACGTACTTCTCTGCGTGGGGGAGAGGCCAAGCGTTTGCGATGTTAGAATGTAAAACGTAAAAGCACTTGGTTGTCACATGGCATTAGCTGTTCAAAGCGTGACATCTCAGGAAACACTTCGTCGTAATTCTCCAAATGAAGAAATCTGAAGTGAGCTCCAAACTGGTTGTTCGGTTTGGGTATCGCCTTACAGGGTCACATCGCGCGCTCGGAGTTGTGCCAATGCTCAAATTGGTTTAAACTGCAGGCAGACAGCTCAAGTCCTAAAAAATCAACTGTCATGTTTTCTTTACTTTTTTTTATTTGCAAGTAAAACTTAGGAGCAATGCCTAGGTGATGAAGCTTGTCCAGATTCTGCTCCAGCTGATTTCCCTGAGACACCTCTTCTCAACAGCACAGTTAGTTCAGCTTTATCAAGTGAGTTTGTTTTCCTCTTCCTGCAGCCAGGAGAGTACCGGGAAAAGCTGTGTCCAAAGTCCGTGTTGGCTGCACAGGCTTCTGCTGCTGCACCGAGCTGTATTGCACTCCGGGAGGAAAAGCTTGGGCTGGAGATGCTGTGCAAGGCAGAGTTGTTCCAGGGCGCTGGGCTTTGCTCCCGAGCGGTATTTCGGTGTTCTCGCTCCGTTACGTGGTGCAGCACCAGAGGCGTTTGGTATGTGAGGACTGGCAGCCACGGCTCACCGAGGCAGCCAGTGAAAACAGCTCCATGGCCATCCTGATATCAAGCTGTTTTCGTTCTGTTAGCAGAACAAAAATTACATGGTGTTGTCGAGCAAAGTTTATTCTGCTGCGATGCTCAAAGGCCCCGTTAAGCTGTCAGATTGGTCTGCTCTGTCCCTGATTTTGCGCTGCCAAAATTTGCATGGTTTCAGTTCTCAAAGCCAAACCCTTCCAGACTGACCTCTGTCTCCACCCAGGTCAATGCCCTTCAGAAGGATTTTTGTTACTTCAGGATGTCAGGATTGTCTCTCTGGGAGTGAGGGACTTGTTTTTCATCTTTTTTTTTTTTTTTAACAGTATGGTCCATATGAGTCCCCGTGGACCTCCAGGGCATTAGTTTGCCCTGAATTCTGGGCAGGAGGGGTGTATCTGGCTGCTGGGCTGTAAGGGATAACTGCTGTGCTGCTCAGCTGATGTGACTCAGACTAAATCCAAGGGTGAGGCTCCTTGTGCAGATAAATTCATAGGAGTCTTTGTATGTTATGCATGGGTACTAGTGGACCTGACACTGATTTTAATGATGCTGGTGATAATGAGGAATGCACGATAACTGGTCATCAGGGACAGCTCTTTTTTGAGGTCTGTAAAGCTGAGTATTGTTTCTACTTCTAATAACTTTTCCTATTATTACTTTTGATGAGGGAAAACACTGCAATTCCATCACAGATGGGATCAGGGTCACTTGATTCAATTTCATGACACTCCTCTAATTTTTTTCACAATACTGTTACTGATGTTTGCTTGTTAGATTGCTTCCCATGCTGTCCTGAGCGGCTGTGATCTGCCCTTTCCTTGGAGAGCCCTCTGGTTGTGCCCCAAGCCCAAACCAGGTTTCCATGTCAGCAGATGTGTTGCCAGCTAGTGTACTGTAGGTATTCCTCATCCTGCTCCTGCTGCAGCACCCTGCTGGGGCTGAGCCTCTGCAGTCCATCTTCATGCGATGGAGCCCCCCTTGAAAAGGGGGGAGAGGGAAAACAGTTGTCTTACAGTACCCGTGGTAGTGCTAAGCGGTGTGTAATGGGTGGCACCGCAAGGCATCTGCTTCTGCTTGCTTCACTATTAGAGACCAAGGGATGGGTAAAGGGATGAAGACAAATACGAGTTGTTAAGATGTTTGCCTTAAATTTGTCAGCCCCCTGTATAACATCTGCATGTTGTTTCGCTTCCTTCCCTGCCACTTGAGAGAGCACCGATCAGTGAGGAGCAGATAGCTCGGTTCATAAAGCAGCGCTTCTGTAAGCTGTGCGCTGCTGGGGAATGTGCTTCTGGTGGATTTGTTCCACGAAATGCAAGGGAAAGATTCATGAGTACATAAAATAACAGCCTAATCAAAGAAATAAACAAGAACAAGTCTGTAATCTTCACAAAATTGGGGGAAAAAAGTGCTTCTGATGGACTTGCTCCTACTGTTTTCTTTGTAGCTGTTTCCAGAGCTCAGACCATCTGTTCCTTGTTGTAGGTTGTTAAGTGAAATGTGCTGCCAATACAAATAGCTCTGCTTGATGTTTGTTTGCATAAATTGTTTTGAAAGCTTCATGACGAATTTTAAGGATTACTTACAGGGGTAGGACTCTGTGGAGGAGGAAATATAAATTTGATGATGCATGTTGGAATCCATTAATTTGTTTGGAATTTCTTATGAAAAAGAACATCCTATGCAGTTGTTGATGGGGGCAGGGAAACAATTTCATCTTGAGCCCAGAAGGCTGTGGGGACGATACACTAACTTTGCCACATCGCAGCAAACGTGATCAGTCTGCTCTTGTGTCTTCCTGGGCCGAGTTGCCTTTACTTACCCAACTAAGCTCTTCTCAGGGTTTCCTACTCACAAGGCTCCTGAGCAGCGATATTTTTGGGGTTTTGTCTGGTTTGGGAATTTGGGAGTTGGTTTTCTGAGCCTTTTGGATATTGGGCAGTTGCGCGGGCCTTGAAATGAGTGACAAAGTGATGCAGGTGGAGGGGAATTACACCTACTGTATGGCTTATTGCAGCTTCTGGGTTCACCTGGTGTCTGCAGCACTGTTGTGCCACACACCTACAGCACACGGGGTGATAATCCCTTCTCCCAAAGCTGCTGATCTCAAGGCTGACAGAAGGTGAGGGATGAAAGGTGCATAAGGAGAGACAGAAGACTTGATCCAAGCCACCCAAGTCGGTGGCAGAGCTTGCACAGCCAGGCTCCGTCCTGGCCCGTGTGCATGATGGTGATGCTTGGCTGGGAGCTGTCTGCAAGCATCCTGCAGAAGCTCCTTGCTCTTGTGTTCCTCCCCTTTGAGACTTAATTCTGGTGGGTTATCTTTGGCCTTGCTGATGAGAAGCGTTGATTAGTTGGAAATCATTTTCCATTGGACCTCTGGATGGGGATTCTGAATGCCTGGGCAGTCAGATGTTCCTCTTGTCTCTATGAACAGTCAGATGTTCCTCTTGTCTCTATGAACAGTCAGATGTTCCTCTTGTCTCTATGAAACTACATGGAAACCACAACTGCACATGCGTGCTTCTTTGCTGCTCATCACAGCTTCGCAGTGGTAATTCTCTGGTTTTAAGTGAATTGACCTGGCTGCTTTCATCTTCAGGTAATGCAGCCCCAGTTTATAATTCAGACCAGGAGCTTATGGAGATTTAGAAAGAGGCCCAGAGCTTTGCTTTACTGTGCCAGTTAAAGCATTTATACTGATGACAGTTAAATTGTTGAGGGCTCTGTTATTCATTTACATCACAGACACTAAGGTCCTCTGACGACCTACTGCAAATGTAAGCCAGATGTACCTAAACATATCTATTGTACATTTTACTTCATTTCAAACACTTCTCCTGACTTTCAACTCAAACCTTCTGTCTGTCTTGTCATGCTACAGTGTTTAATGATATTTTATTGCATTAGTTCACAAAACCCTTGAGTTTTTCAGTTGTCCTAAGCTAATGGACTGGATCTGTACCCATTTGCTAATACAAGATCTTTTTTAGTAGGTAGCAGAGCTATTAAACATAAATCAAGGTTTCCGATAAAATATTAGGTTTCTGCTGCATCTTACAAAAGGATAGTGTGCAGTTTTACCTGATTATTATATCTTACAAGCTATAGTTAAAGCTTGTTTGGGGATTTACTGCATTCCATACCCAGTAATTTCATACAAATCCATAATGATTATTTTGTATGTTCCTTTCATTTAGCTCATAAAAGAAACCACATAGTTTGCTAGCTGCAGAAACAAGAGCCATCCCCTATTATTTCCTCTGGAAGGACGCATTAAGAACTGGTGCTTTTAAAGGTATTTCTTCATTACTTAACCTGTGTAACAAAAAAAGAATCAAGCAGGCAGTAAGGAGATATGCTGCCTTAAGACACAGCCTGCCTGCTTTGCTACAGGGGAAGAAAACACTTTAGTAGCATTCTAATGTTTGTTCTTCTGAAAAATAGGTTAAAATAGCATAAACTTAAGGGAGATTTATAAATCTTCTCATACCTTTGGGAATTAGACTAACAGGTGTTTCCTATTCACCTTTGGAGCAAGGTCTCTGCCTTTTGGTAGAAAAAGGTTGCTGCTTTGGCATGGTCTCTGGTCCCAGCTGTGGAAAGCACTTGAGCAGAGACTTGCCCTACTGCTGTTCTTGGTGCATCCCTCCCCAGCCAGGGTGTCTCCACTCCCTGCTGCTATTTTTAAGTACGTGCTCGAGTCCTTCTGAAGCAAATGTGATTGTGGTTAGGCCATCCCGAAGTAGTGCTCTCAATAGGAAGACGCTGACAGATGCTCAGTGCACATGCTGAGTAGGATGCAAATGATAATTGCACCTTTATTTTTTATTATAACAAGCTAAGAAATATGCAACACAACTTGGTATCATTTATGCTGGTGTAAATCTGGAGGAACTTTGCAAAAGCCTTTTAGAGCTGGTTTATAACCCCCTAATGTAAAACAGCACGGTGGGGCTTGTTTCTTGGCCAGAAGGTCAATGCAGTTGACTGGAGCTGCTTGGGAACTTCTGATAAAAGGCTTATTTGGAAATGCTGTTGTGATGAAACTGTTTTAATGGGGAAAAAAAAATCTGTCCAATGAAAGTGAGGCCTAAGTTAAGGGAGAGCAAGATGGGACTGGATACTTGAAGTAGTCACGAGGCTTTCTGGTGGGGTATGGGAGTCCCAGGTTCAAGTTCTCTCAGTGGGACTCTCACAGGTCAGGCTTGTGGTTGGGCTTGTGGTTATAACAGGGTGAACGTGCCACATCCAGGCATGGAAGGATGAAATGTTTTGAAGCTTTGTACTGGAATGTAATGTGGAGTGAAAACCAACTTGGAAACCTCAAACATTTCCTTGTGAAGCAGGATTGTTGCTTTGTAGCTTGCAGTACAACTGCTTTACTTCAGGTTTCGGTTTCCTTGGATTCGGAGGCAGCGTTACCAGCACTACCTCCTGCAGCCACTTGCAGCTGCCTATCTGCTGTGCTCCTGAACAAAGCAGTACATGAAAATGGAAACTCCAGAAAGTTCATCTCTTGGGCTGTTACAAAGGAGCAGGGAGATGATCACGCTTCACTGTAGGTTTTACAGAGCTGTTTCACAGTCCCAGTTAGGTCTGACGTATTTAAGTAGGTTTTTATAGAGCAAACTTGTGAACACATCTCTGTGGTGGTTGGAGTCAGGCTCGTGATATCAGATGCCTTTATACTAGGTGATAACATGAGTGACCTTAGGCTCTGTTTCTCCAAAGAAAAACAATGTTAATTGTTGACTGTACACTATCATTTAAAATACAATGCTGTCCAAACACAGGAGACGTGTCATCCTGTACCGCTGAGAAAACAGAAGCGAGCAATGGTTGCTGTTTGCTAATCAGTGCATAGAAGTGGTTTTTCTTTCAACATTTCCTCAACCAAAAAAATCCCACATCTAAGCTTCACAAGTAAACCATTAGAAATAACACTGCTAGAAATGTGATCGTCTTAATGAGAATTTAGAAGACAGAATAAGTATTGTAGCTCGAGGTCGCTTGGGCTGTCACTGAAGTGTGCCGCTGCCTGTGCGGTGAGGCTCAGTTTGTGATCCAAGGCATCTCCTACAGCTGGTAGGCTGCTGGGGCGTTCCTCTCCGAAGAGATGCTGACTTGGGGTCCATTTCCTTGGCTCTGGGGATGCCCCCAGCTCTCCACTGGATGTCAGTGTTCCCCAGGAATGCAGCTGCTGGAGCACTTATCTGGCAGTAAAAAAAAAAAAGGAAGGGGGGGGGGGGAGTAAAGAAAATTAAAGACCAAAACAACTTTGGCTCCTAAGAGAAGCAGTTTAGAAAGGACAGTCTCGTGACAGTTCAAATCAGCCTTAATTATTACACAAACCTCGGCAGAAAGATTGTTTGCAGTAAAAGGCGTCTTACGTGACTTCCGGGCTCACATGCCAAAGGTTGGGTTTAGTTTCAGAAAAAACAAATGAACATTCTTCACTCATCTCCCCACAGCCCTGATATTTTGATATGCTGCAGAGTAAGTGACTCTGTTTTTGTCTCTGACAGTTTTTTCTTTTTTTCAATAGCCACAAAAAATATTTTTTCAGATCAGTGAAAGCACGAGCATGACACTAAATGATTGATTGCTTGCTGGGTTTCAGCCTTTGATAATTAGGCTCAACACAATGTCTCCTCTTCACTAGAGAATGGTATTGTGCCAGATTCAAACAACACATGAAAAATTGAGATCAGAAAATAAAAACCTTTTAAAAACCAACTGCTGCCATCTGTTGCATGGTTCAGAAGGGAATGCAACAGTGGAAGAGGCACAGAGGGTTGGCAAACAGCAGGAGGAGTGGGAAGCTTCTCCATGGCTTCCTCCTTCCCAGCTCACAGAAGGGCCTCCATGTGAAGCTCTTGTGTCTCGGGCCTCTTTTTTTCCCCTGTAACTGAAACAGAATCATAAAGGGGGGATTTCAATGGGATTTTGCTGAACAACCAAGAGGGATTTGTAGCACGTGTCCAGCTTTAGCTTTCCAGATTCTAGCTGTGAATGTGTTGAGTGGGAAGATGTAGGTCTGCGTCGTAGTGAGAACACATTGCCTCTCAGCAAAGGGGCTGACTTCTAAATTGAAGTCCAGAAGATGTTTCTGGTGCTGGAATGGGGTATATTTGAGCCCTGTTCCCAGTTCAAAACATGACCCCCAAACCTGAAGTACATCTTCCTCCCAGACTTGTCTAGCAATGTGAACAAGCCTGGTCTTTGCCAACAAAACTGACTTCTCCCGGGTTGTAGAATGGTTAGCTTCCCCTTTTCCACATGACAAGCTGAGCCCTGAGCCTGGTAGCCACAGCGGATTGAAGAAAGGGTTTCTGGATGAAAATGGACAAACCTGGATGAAATTTGCTTGTGGACAAAATGGAGACTGCTTCTCAGACTGTCTTACAGAAAGCCATTTCTTCAACCAAAAGCAGCAGCAAGATGTACTTTTAGAAGCTCTGTAACCTCTGAGCTCCCGGAAAGCTGAACCAGAGGGCTGAATGACAAACCCTTCTGAAATTTGGTTACTCTATGCTATCCATGGTTGTTAGTGCTGTCCACGTAAGCTCCTGCCTTGTCTTCCATAAGCTCCTATGAACTGCCATGTAAAAAGCCAAATATTTGCTTTGGTTTTGTCTCTGACTTTGTGTTTCATTGCATTTTGCTGACTAAACTGTCATAATATAGTGGGTCAAGAGAATATTTCATGTCTCAAAGGCAGGCGAACAAAAACTGTGTGAAAATAGGTTACTGTTGAGATGTTTTTTCTAGTGAATGTAAACAACTGGTGACCATGGTGAATTTTAGCAGAGGCCACGGTGCTAAAAGTGGGGTTGTACAACACCCGGTGGAGTCGCAGCCTGAGCCATTCTGAGTTATGGCAGGAAGACTGGACCTTGTGATGTTTGGGTAGGATGCAAAGTCATTTGAGTTGCTCTTTTAGGCTTCTAGATTAAATTATCATCTGCAAGCGAATAACAGCAAACTGAATAAATATAGCAAGTAGGATACTTCCCTGTAGCTTTAGCGGTGGATTGTCTGACACTTAAGGCAGCTTTTGCAGATTGCGAAAATATTTCGTGAATTGGATGCAGCTGTGGGAGCTGCTTGATACGGAGCTGAAAGCTGACCTATCCAGCAGGGCCTGTATGCTTGTGATCAAACATGCTGAGAGGCTCCTTCCTCCCCCCAGCTCGTCTGAGGTGTCGATACCTGTAAAGCTCTGAATGTGCCAGACCTTAAGGAAAATAAACCCGAAGAACTAGGCTGCCTCCGCTCAACTGCAGTAATGAGCTGGAGGCTCCAACCCGGGAAGGAGCAGAGCGCTGCGGCCTGCCCGACTGCTGCGATGGATGCAGCGCGCGGCCTGCCGAGAGGCCAGGCCCCCACGTTCCCTGCCAACTTACAGCGGTGGGAAATCAGCGTCTGGGCTGCTAATTTCGTATGTGATTCTTTGTAAAAATGTAATCTTTGCCATTCATTCCTACAATGTGTTTTCTTTCCTCGTGGCCACCTCACAGTGTTTATTTGATCGTGCTGAGAACCCCCATCTTATCTGGGCTTCAACTTCTCCCTTTTGAAAGAGATAACGGAGGAAGAGGGGCTCAGAGCAGGGAGGGAGAGTGCTTTTGCGGGTAAATATCCTATTTGCATCTGCACAGTTAGTCACAGTTGAATATTAAAACCCTTGTTATTTGGAATATTAAAGCAGCACCTTGTTATTTTCAGCAGCCTTTACAATGTGAGACTGAAATGCTGTTTAATTTTTACTGGAGCTGTAGTTCTGGTGTTTTTTCCTCCAAGAAAGATACTCAAGTTGCTCCACGCTGGGAGGTTTACTGAGTTCACATAATGCATACATGAATTAGAAACAAATAGGCTTAATTTCCTCAGGTCTTTCTCGACTGTTAATGGTTAAGCCTTGATGGGGGATTGTGCTTCTTTCTTTACCGGTTCTCTCCTCTTCACCTAGAACAACATTTTTACTTCATACAGTCACTCGGAAAAAAACCTTGCTTTGTAAGTGACCCTTGACTGTATTGGCTCTTGTGGTTGACCCTAGGTTAAAGGATACCAAGATAGCTTGAGCCTGCTTTTTGTCAGCATTTCCACTCTACAGGAACTCCTGGAGATGCCTTGGTGGGAATCCAGTGATAAAACTGGAGCTCATTTCTCACAGAAAGGAAAACAAAACCGAGGAAAGAATGTTTCCTGCTACTCTTTGGTCAGTCGATAAGCTTAATTGGCCAGGCCTGCCTGCTGTACATTGATTGTACCTGCTAATAAAAGAGCTATTGATTGGCACTTTATTTAGCACTGGCTTGCGTGGACTATAGTTCCTGCTAATGTTATTACTACATCAACCTTTTCCTGTTCCCCAGCTCTTTAGCGCCATAAATTATGTCAAATGCCACCAGTGTTTTCAGTGTTCTTGGACTTTTGGACAGTTGCCTTTACATTTTTGACCTCCTTAGTACACAGTGTGTCATCCCTAATAGGTGTGAAAACGTTTAATAGGATGCAGGCGGAATGGAGATGCTGTGTTGGTATGGAAAAGGGCTGTAATTGTTATGCCTACATTTTGTTTTAATTGGATCTCAGAAATCAAAGAAATTGATATTCCGACATCTATTTAACGTGACTGTGATTAGTGAGCAGTGGTGGCAGAGTAATGGAGACAAATACCTGTATTTGGAAACTTGCACTGTCTTCATAACCTCGTTATTGCCAGTAGAGGTTGATATACAGGCTCCTGTCTATGTAGAAAGCCTTGAATAAAGTAAAGATGGGGATTAGCTAAATAAACTTAGACTGGAAGCCAACATCTCCAGCACCCAGTCATAAAATAGCCATTGATGGGACCCAGCACAACGGGCCCTGCCACAGTTTGAGTTCTGCCTGAGCTACTCTAATATTGCCAGTTGGTGTTTTCTGAAGAAAATGTCTGAGATGAGCGAGAACAGCTGGTCAGCACTGGTATTTTAAGGTCTGCAATAATAGCCGGCATTGGGAGAGACTGCTTGTGAAGTCTGTCCTCTAGTGTTGTGGTGGGAACGGGAAGGTGTTGTGATCCCCAGCCCCTGCTTGTTCTGCTTTTCCAAAGAGAATGACTCACTTCTATGGACTGAAACAGTAGTAAAATATACTTCCACTTCTTGCTTTGCTGTACTTTAACCAGGCACACAGATACTTGTATGCATCGTGACTGGCCAGAGTTGCAGAGTTGCAAGCAGCTCTTGGGAAACTTTTCCCTGAAGTATGTGCCAGTAAAGAATGATGGTATCAAGAGCCATCGTGCATGCACACGTGTGGTAGTTCACAAACTGAGTTGGGAATGCAGCTATAAAGGAGTTCACCAGCCCCTTTTTATGTTTTTATAAGAAAAAAACAGTAACTTTGCTAGCAACTATTTCCCAAACATCCATTTCAAAGGTAGGATTGGTGTGTTTTGCAGGAGAGTGGAATGAGTTGCAAGGCAGTTTTACCATGTTTAAAAAAAAAAAAAAAAAAGCCTGATTGATTCTCTGGAATACTTGCTTTCTCCACTGCTTTAGTTTATAACATTTTAATTTTACTTTGTGTGAAGAATCATTAAAATCTATATGAAGATATACTGATATCTGCATTGTATTTAGTTTAAAAATCTCCATTTTGAGAGAAACAAAGCAATGCATTCTGAAATGCGGACCCGTTAGTTTACACCTGAATGTATTTCTGGCATAAGAGCATTTGCACTGGTGCATGCTGTAGGAGATTCTTGCAGCCAGCCAAGAAATTAGAGCCACTGAATAGTGTCATAGACCTGCATTGCAAACTGCCTTCACTTCAGATATAGGAGCCCTGCTAAAATACTAAGGGAAGGATTTGGTCAACTTAAAAGCTGGGAGGCATGGCTATGATTAATAGTCAGACATTTTCATTTTGCCCCCCATGCTCATCAAATCATCCTTCAGATGAAAAACTTCGTTGCATTTAATTAAATGTTGGAGACAGATTTATTTTTCTCGTATCAAAGGCCTTCTATCATTTGTTTCGACCACCTTTTAAAGAACCTTTGTATTCAGTGGTTTTTCGAAAGAAAGTTTAGATTTCAAACACAGGGCTAGATGAGGTCCAGGAGAAAATAGCATTTATTTCACAGCTCTAGAGGCTTGATCTCAAACACCAGCATGTAAGGGTCATGACTGTAGGCAGGAAAGCCCAGGACCTTGGTTTCAGTGTAAATATGAACTTTGTAGAATGGTGCTGATTTATAGCAGGGGAGGCTCCAGCTCTGAACTGCTCGTGCAGACCTGACATCCCTTGTGACTTGGTCTTACAGCTTCCCTCTTCCTTCTCCCGTTATTATAGAGGTGATGAGGAGGAACAAAGTCTCAGTGTTAAAGCTGAAGCTTACTGTAACGTAAAGGAAAAAAGGAACAGAAGCCTTAATGTGTGTGCTCTCTGTATACTTGTGTGTGCAGTGCATTATGCCAGCTGCTTGCTGAGTTCCCTCGCAGGGCAGAGATGAGCGTCACGGTGATGCCGGCTGTGGTTGCACTGCTGGGCTCTCCTGAAATACCACCAGTGTGGAAAGAGCCCACGCCGTGCAGCACAGCGGGGCCAGGCTGCTGCTGGAGACCTGCGGCAGTTGTGGGAACGCCGCTCTGCCTGCACACACCGCAGCTGGTGGCAGCTTGGGGTCGTGCCAGCCCGGCTCCCTGTTGCGGGGCGAGGCTCTCCAGGATCCCCCTGCCAAGCCCCAGCTGCCTGCTGGAGCAGCGAAAGCCAGGGTTAAAACGAGGACTGCACAATATGAATGTGCAGCGTGCCCTGCTGTTTTAACAGGGCTGCAGCTACTGCAGACAGGAGTGACAGCCCTGTGCGTGAGCACTGATGAGATGCACATAGGAAATGCTCTGAGAAATTCCTATAACAGTTCAGGGCAAACCCATGGAATAAGACCCTTAACAAAGCTTAAGAAGCTTAGGGACACGAGGGTGTGCCTGCCAGTGCGATGATGTTGACACATGAATCCAGACCTCAAAATGTGAATGCGAGCGGCGGGGTTGGAAGCTGAGGCCAGTTTTCTGCTGTCGTGCTGCTCCTGCACTGAGCATGGCTCCTGGGGGAAGGTACTGTTCTTTAACTGGTGCAAGTTAAAAATCGGTGACTAATTGGGAATTATTGTTCAAGGCTCGAAATGCAGCTTTACCAGTTGCGTTCAGATATACCAGGGTGTGTTTGACAGTGCTTCATACCTCACAGCACTCCCAAGGCAAGTATTAATTGCCCCATAAAACACGCTCTGTCGTGTCTTGCAGCTCAATGTGTTACATGTCTGTGCAAACTTGTTTTATAGCCCTAACAGCCCACTACTGTTTCTGAGAAATGTTTTTCTTTTAATGGGGGAAAGAAAAACAACATTTAAAAGTATTATAACGGTGACAAGGAAGAAAGAATGCGATAGAATTTCCACTGGCCAGAAAAGCCCTTGTGGATTAAACACCTGCTATTAATGGGTGCACGTATATTATTCACATTAAGGAGTCTTCTGTCTGGAGACCAAATCTATCTCCTCTAACTTGAGGGGTTACCTGATACCTGGGGCAAACATCATCTTAGCTTGGCTTGGGGCAGGAGCAGGAGGCTGGGTGCAGCTGCAGCCCGTCCCAGGCCTCAGCGGTGCTGGGCTTGGTGCTGAGAGCCTCACGGCCTCGTTGCAAGGGAAAGCCACTTGCCGTGGGTCTGACTGTTATTCATCTAAAACATTTCCACAGTAATTATAGCAATTAAGTAGACCCTTTGACTAGGGAGGATTTTAATTGTGCTCTCCCCGTTCCCACTCCCACATCTCCAGGAATGAGATGAGCGCGCCAGCAAGCAGATCGCGGCCTTGCCTCGGGTTTACACATGGCACAGCTTCGCTGAGGTCAGAAAGGATTATTTCCAATGTTTAATCAGAAGCATGTGGATGAGTCCATGTGGGGCCAGGGTCCAAATAAATGAGAATATCCCTGGTGTGCCCTACTGCGAATCCATCCTTCCTCTTAGGTGCCTGCGCTGCAAATTTCCTTCTGTGCTCAATGAGAAGAAATGCTCTTACCTGGAAGATTACCTGAGGTTACCTATCCCCTCCCTTCTCAAAACTGCTTTTGAGGTTAATCCTTATGACCGGGGCTAGCTTACTTCACCCCGTTCCTACCTGGCTGTCTTAGGCCTGTAACAGTGAGCAGGCTTGGGGCCGTGCCCCAGTATGGGGCTTGGGACGTGCTGCTTCTCTCTAAAAGGTATTTTTACCCCGTTCCCCCGTGCAATAAGTAGTTAATACTGGATTTAGTACCTGCCGTGCTATGAGCTATTACCTTTGTGATATGGGAGCATTTTATGGCCACTTTTCACTCCATACCGCTGGCAGAATGATTTCATGATGTGTATAGATGTTGAAGATTCAGACCTCAGATTTGTCGATGTGTTGCCAAGTATCTAGCATAGGCACCCAATTAAACTGTGATTTAGTTTTTCTTGGTGTGTGCTTTACTAAATCTGGATGATTTTTCTGCTTTTAGCTCAAAAGTGAGGAAAGATCCAAAGATATTTAAGTGACAAGTCTCTGGCAAGGAGACCCAACTGAAGCTTACTCATTAAAAATGGAGTAAAACTAATTTTCTCTATGAAAGTAAGTCCCTCGGTTTAGTTGAGATTTGGGCCAGAGCTTGTGTTCCTGCGTATGCTGTGTAATATACACAGCTGCTGTGCCTAATAAATGTGGTATTTTCAGGCCCTGCTGCTGCACAGAAGTTGAGCAGGAAATTGTCTTTATTTGCAAGTAATGTGATGTGAAGTGAAGGGATACTCTAATTTACGAATAAGTAAATCTTGTTTTCACAAGAGTTAATTCCATTATGTATAAATAGTTTTCAATTTACAGTTGTAAAATCAGTTGAAGTTGGAACCCAATTCATAAACAAACATTTTGAAGATTTATGATGCGTTCCCAATGTGTTCTCTTCAGGACAATACGGAGCATGCTTCCCTCGCCCATGTAAACTACCTGCGGTGAAATCCATTTTTGTGATTTATCCGTCCTCGCTACCCACGCTCGCAGGCTCATGTATCCGAGAGCTCCAGTGCGGAACAGTCCTTTAAATCAAGGGAAAATAAAGGGTTTGTTAGAGCAGATTAAGCAGAAGTTTAAGGGGGCAGCTGTGCAGAGATGTGTGTTGTATCCTTGCTGCTTCCAAGAGCCCAGGTTTCAGGGAGGGCTGGGTGCTCAGCACCACGGGTCAAGGGGAGGGAGGCTCAGCCTGGTGCGCCCGTGGGGAGCACAGGGAGGTGGCTGCTTCCGAGGCACGGTAACCAGCGTGCCAGAGGCTAAAGTGGGACCAACAGGAGAAGCTTGAGGAGGAGGACTATGCAGTTTGACGCTAGTACTGCAAGGAAGCTTCTGCTTTCTGTCAGAGCAACGAGATTAAAAAGCATGGATTCAAATCATGGGGCCAGCGGATCTTCCAAGTGAGCTCACACAAGGAAGGGAGTGTGGCATGCTTTGTGAGAACTGTGGTGCATTGTATTTCTGATGTGTACAATGTCTAGTCCTTCCAAAAACGTTGTTTTATAGTCCTGGTGGTTGTATTTAAGCTTCAGTTTCCTGCCTGGGTTTTACCTCCAGTTCCCAGGTCACATTTAGGCGGTACATGCTGTTGGGGCAGGAGCTGCCTGCCTTGCTGGAGCTGCAGGAGGGACCAGCATCTTGGCAATAACATTAAAATATTAAGTATTCCTTGGTTTTGTGTGGTTTTTTTTTTTTTTTTTTTTTTTTTTTTTTTTTTTCCTCCCTTTCCTTGTAGAAATGCTGTGAGGCTATTGGTTGAGCAATCTCCCTGATACTACTTGGCATGATACTCCTGGTCAGGCTGAGAGCCTGAAATGTAACAATACTGAGGCTTTCTTTTTTTTATCACCATTAAGGCCAAGCTGGGGAGAAAGGCAGAAGAGACCTCAGCCTTCTGAGTTAGTCTAAAATGGGGGTATTTGCCAAAGCCATGAAACTCCAGTGTGCAGCCTCAGCCTGAAGCTATGGGGAGTTCTCGTGGCCCAAGGTCAAGGACTTCAGTGTGCCTGTGAAAGGCAGACAGGAGTTTAAGGCTAAACCCTGATGAGAGCCTGAAGCTACAGGGACCCTGTGTCTGTGAAGCACATGGGCTGCAAAGTGTTTGGGAATATTTGGTTGCTAGACAGACCAAATTAATTTTTCATGGGAACGTCAGTGGGAGTAGCAGGATTCAATATTCATAAAAAAAAATTAGGCATAAGGTGGAAATATTGTTGATCTGTGCTTGCTCAGTGTGGAAGAAACTACGCAGCTGTAGTAGCCTTTTTAATGCATGTCTGCCTTGTGTTAACTTGTGCAAGAGCAAAAATAGGTAGTTTTAAATAAGTGTCCAAGCAAAGTATAGGTATTTGGGGCTGGGGACAGGGAGCTTAGCACAATAACTTTAAGCTCCCAGTGGTGAGTCAGCTGTGGCTTTATGCACTGGCCGTAAGAACTGCATCTGTTACTGAGGCATGTGATTGTGTATGCCGGTTATCAGGAAACATGGAGATAAAGCTTTGGTCGCACGTACAGTAATGCAAGGTTCTGATAATGCAAGTGGTTCTGTGATTCTGTGAAATTCTAGTTAAAACAAAACAGACAAACAAAAAAAAACCCACCTCTTCGGTTTCTTCCTATTTACTTCTGTATTGCGGTTATGTTTGAGAATATGTGAAGGCACATAAAGCAAACAGATACTTCTCAATACGCTAATAACTTATCTGTTAAGTACTTGTAAATAATAGCAACATAATTCCAATAAATTCCATCAATTTGCCAGGTAAATTAAATAGTGTATCTATAGTAGTCATAGTCCAGTGTAGCAATTGAGGCTGCAGTGTCCTGGGTGCTGATCCAGTCAAAAATAGTTTTTAAAATCTGATGTTACAGTGTAAGTCAACTTAAGTATGTTCCTTCTCAAAGTCTTTGCAGTCGTGATGGCTGATGACTTGGGTAGCACTTACAGTGAAGGGAAAACAACATCACAGGAAGAGGAACGATACCAAGTGATGACTTGTATGGGGTTTGACATGAAGGAAAGGAGAAGGCACACTTGAAATAAGCTTTAATGTGAAGGTTGCAGTGATTAATCATGGCAGGTTTTGGAGAAGAGTTGTACTAAGCAGTAAGATGGAAATCTCCGCTTACTGGGGTCCGGAAAGAGCTGTCCCTGGGCACAGCCTGTTGCAGCTTCTCTGTTTCTTCATCATTAGTACCAAGTGCCCAGGTCTAACACGTAGTGGTAATTTTCAAGAATGTTTTTGTGTGACAGCACAGATGGCTGCATGCATGGGTTAAAATATTTGGAGTGTCAATTTGAAAAACTCAATGACTCCTGAATGTAATTGGAGATAAGCTGTTTAGTAGGAATGTTTTTTCCCCCCAGTGGATGAATTTGGTAGGAGAAGTGGGCAGCTCACAGGTAGTCATATGCTTATGAATGAAAATATCGCCTGATTTGAGAGGACTCAACGTTTAAATCACCGGTGTGATCTTTTAATATTGATTAAGGTAAATACTCCACTGATCACGTTGGTCAATAGTGTGTGTGTAAATCAACGTGTGATGTCTTTACTGTACGCTTAATGTTTCTCTGAGTTATGTGCCTCTGGTTCTGAAACAATGAACTTGAGGCTGGAAATCATTTTGGTCCTGACAAAAAGTGCTGCCTTTCTTAAAACATTTACATTTTAGGTAATTGGCTGCAGCACCTGACAGCACCGCTGTAGCCTAATTGAAGCCGTGTCTCGGCAGTGCCACCATAAAGCACACGTTCTGGAGTTCATAACCAGGGCAAATTTGGGGGGAGTGGGGAGGGCGCCAAGTTTTTAAAGCTGCAACATGATACGTAAAGTCTCAGTAACTGGATCACTTTGAAAACATCTCTTTAAATAAATCACGTCACATTTAGGAAAATGTTTAGCTGTAAGAAATGTTTGGCTAGAAGTCCGGATCCAGTCAGGGCAGCTTGATCTGAGCCAAGCTCATGAATACCAGCCCATGCTCATGAATATTTAACGGATGGGAACTAATATAATTCACATGGTTTTGCTGCTTTCAGCTCCCTAGACCAGCTTCCACGTTCTTGCCCAAAGCATCGGTGCCTCCACAGTGGAAATATCGTGTGTCTCATGACGCTATCGCATACATCGCTTACCCACTCATACATTCCTTGCAGTGTTACACAAACTGATTACCCTGAATATTGGAGTTTTGGTATCTGGCTGGAGCTGCTGGCCGTGTTTTGGGCTGGGCTTTGACCTCTGCTGGCACATGGCTTGTTGTTTAGTCTCCTGGTTGTGCATCAGCAATATCACCGTGGGGGGGGGGGAATAAAAAAGACTTACAGATTCTTTAAGGACGTTTCAGTCTTTCTTTAACTCACCACAAAACACTGCCTCTTAGATCTTGGTAAATTAGTACCTGAAAACAGGTAAATATACCAAAATAGATGGGATACTCGAAGCCCAGCAAATCTGACGCAGCTTGCTATTAATCTCTTATAATTTTATTTGTTTGGTGGTGTATTCATCTGATCTGGCTCTCCATGGAATTGTACTTTGATGACACTAATGATTACAGAGGAATAATTTTTTTCACTGGGGAGAAAAATATAGCACAGCCAATTTGGGTGATGGCACCAGTGATTCAGTGGTTTAAATACTAATAAAAAATGAAATATCTTAGTAAGGGTTAATTGGAGGGCTTTTATTTTTCAAGCCCACTTAGCTGTAAGTAATTAAAGTGGAGAGAAACCAACATAATTGAGGCTATCAGCATTGGTGAGGGTTAAAAAATAAAAATGCTGTGTCAGTTTCTGTCCTCGGAGAGCCTGTAGCACCCTCAGGCACCATATCCACAATCATTCCAGGCAAGTAAATAACAAAGAGAAAAATATCTTAGGCCATTGCCTGGAGAGGGGCTTAAAAATATTAAGGAAAGACAAGAACAATAAACAGTCCTCGTAGCTTTCCCTGAAGCAGGAGCAGGAAGGCTGTCAGGAATAGCTTTAAAAGTAAAAATGCAGCGAAATGGGAACTTCTGGGCATGAACGAGCTTAGCTCTGGTGATGTTCGGTGACACACATCAAAGCATACCTTCAATGTGTAAATTTGCCTGACACATTTTTAAAGTCTCCGTGGGGTATTTGCTGCTGTTATCAGTTAAACCTGAGAACCCTAATTATATTACATCTGAAATTTGAAGGCCTGTTTTATGCAGCAGGTCAGCACAGGCGCTAATGGTCCCCGCTGGCCTTCACGGCTATGAGTGCAGCGAGTTAAGGGTCTCATCCTGCAGCCACGCAGGCAGCTGTGTGCGTTAACGTACGGTAGGTGGCTTCAGTAACATTAACCGCAGGGCCCGGTAAAGTTATCTCCAAATATTTGGAAATTCAAACCTTAAGTATCTCTCGCTATTTCTTTAAACTGAAATATTTACTTCTAAAATATAAAGCTCCAAAAAAATTTTACATATGTTTTTTGTAAGGGCTGGTTTTAAGTTACGCCTCGTTTCTCCTGATCATGTCTGTTTAGACATGTGCTGCTAATGCAGCATGAAGCCACGTAATGAAGATGTCTTTGGCCTAGAGAGAAACTTTCCGTCTGCTGCAATGTGAATCCCCAGCTTTCCTCCTTGTTTTACAGCCCCGTAGCAAAGGCATTCGTACCCTGTCATCTCAGACGTTGTATCTACAACTTCCAGCACTTACTAAAGGGAGAGGTGGTTTTGATGGTGGCTCATATTTTTCACATCTAATTCTCTGTTGCTCCCATTCCAGTAAAAAACATGAGACTTGGACTAGTATTTCACTCGCGAACCTTGGATCTGCTCCATGAGGGAGCTGACACTGTTTCAGCTTTCTCTGTCACCTGAGGATGTTACTAATGACTAGGGGGTTGTAAGATGTGCCTTCCCCTTGATGCCTCTTCCACGTTAACTGCTTTGATGCATCAGTGTCAGGAAGTAATGTCAAAAAAACAATCTTCTTAAAAGCTTATTGTAGGGGTTGAAAGGAAACTCAAAACAACGGTACAGAAAAGTTGAATAGAAGATCTTATCTTCTCTGGTTCAATTTAATATGCAGTCGGAACTGAGCCGACTTAATGACTTTCTTGTTTATAAGGGTATGAAACTAAGTTACTGGTTCTCTTACGAAGATTAATTTAATATTGGATGTAAACCCTAATGTATTCTCTACCTTAAGTTTTCTTGATAGTTGCATGTATTTCTGTCTTTTCTGTATAAAGCTCTAATAATTGTGGGTAGATCAAAAGTTGCTTTGGGTTGTAATTCCTATCAAATCTCATAAGCTAAGCAGAGTGGGTAGGATATTGGTTCTCCAAAGAAAACCAAAATGAGACAGTACATAGTACCAAAGATGACGTTCCTGGCACGGCCCTTCCTCTGGTTCTTGTCATGGGTAAAAGCTTGTGCTTAGTAAATGCTTTACTGGTAGAGCTCCTTTAGACTAGGGAGCTAGCTGCTATGGCAAGGAATTAAGAAAGGTGCTTTTTTGTAAGACACATGTATGATGCTGGAGAGTGTTTCTGACTTCTAACTGGGTGATGATAGTGTTGTGATCTGACCACAGAAAACATCCAGGGATACTGGCATGTTGAACCTAACCTCAGTAAAATACTAGCCCCAGCAGAGACAACCCTGAAAATATTCTTGATAGCAGAAGCAAGCGTTTGTAGGTCACTGAAGTTCAACCCATGAGTAGCCATTAGGCTGGGGACTCTAAAATGGGGACACTGAAGATTGCACCATTCCTTTATGGAACCTCTGATGGGTAAAGGAGGTTAAACATAAAATGAGGAAAGCGTCCTCATTAGAAAAAGCTCCAGAAAAAGAAATAACTTAAAACCAGCCACCTACATTCAGATAGAAAAGACTGTTCAAATTCGACAATTTTAACATGGAAATTGAGTCTTCATGATCTGAAAAGTCACTTAAAATCAAGCCTATAATAAAGACCCTCTTAAAAATAAACTCCTAAGACAGGGAAATTCCTGTGTAACCAGCATGTTTATGTTGTGTTTTACATGCAGGAGAGATAACTATTCTATATAATCTTGGATGGAGCTTTTTTTTTTTTTTTTTTTTTTAGACTTGTTATTCCTTTTATTAACGTTATTAGGACCTAATGAGAAATCAAAGGTATCCTGTAAAGGTCAATAGTATCAGAATAGTCAATACCCCAGTAATGCAACAAAACCATTAAACTCACTGTTCATTACGGATATGCATGCAGAATGTCTAAGATGTTGTAGAGTCCGTGATACTTACTATCAGTAATCTCTGATACTTGAGTTTAAAAAGTGTTGTTCATAGGCAGAGAGGAAGCTGTGTGGTGTGCTTAAAACAGATTTCCACTTGTAAACTCATGAGGGGTGGCTGGCTGCTCTTTCCCTCTGCTTTGGCTTTCCTTGTCTGCCATCCATCTGAAAAGGACCAGGAGGGAAGTTATCAGTAGTTCCCATGCACTGATGGGACCCAGGCAGTCTGCAGGACTAGATCTCCTTGGTAGGGATGTGGGCTTGCACCAGGGCAAAGGGAGGTGAGGTCTCGTGGGTGTGAGACAGAGGTTCAGGCGTGCTGAAGAGGGCTAAAAAACCTCAGGTCAGAAAGCAACTTGCACCGGGGAAATTGGCTCAGTCTGCCTGGTCTCCGAGCTTTGGCTTGGTTCCACTCTCTAAGCCTAAATAATTTGTGATGGAAAGACAAAAGCTCCTTTGGCTTTCATGTTATGCTGCGCCTTCTGAATTTTTTAAAGATTGAGTCCTAGCTGCTTTATATATGGATGGTTTTGCGTTTAATGAGGTGCTGCTAATTTTCAGTTTAGTCTATTTATTCTTCCTTATGAGGAGCAGAAGCAGCTGCTAATTCCCCTTGAGACTGCTCATGTAGAGTACCTGCACCCACCCATGTATCCTCATAAATTGTTTCCTGAACTAAAATGAGCTCTCAGTATTCATTTACTCGCTTTTGGCAGATTTAAGTGGGAATATAAATCTGCATCCGCTTTTTGATTCACAAATGCATTTTATTCCATAAAGAATTCATGTGGCCACATATGAAAACTGCACCTCTGTTTCTGCTAAGTTATAGCCTTCCCCTTCTGTCAGAACGTCTCTCTCCCCTGCCCCCATTTGCCTGCTCCCGTGTTGCTAAATAACAGTAGTTTTAGTACTGCCAGAACAGAATATTCACTAGCAATTCTCAATTCTGACATCCTAAAGCCCTAGAGTCATATTTCAGGCCTGGATGGCACTTAAAGGCCCATAATCTTTTGCTGAATGGGTTTTGCAATACGCAAGCTGAGGCAAATTATTCAGTTTAAGGACCTGAGCTGCTTCGGGAATTCAGGGCTGGAATGTGGCGTGCGCCACTGTCTTTATTTATTTATTTAGATGTTTGAGCAGGAAAACCTGCAGGGATGGAACATTTCACATATCGTTAGTTCCTGGCACCGTGGCCTTGGAAAAGGGAATGCAGCCATGGCACCATGCGAGGCATTCAAGCACGGTGTTGAAACCTCACCTGGAAAATGTCAGGGGAGGGGAGAGGAAGATCCACAGATCCTGGCTGATAACGATGCTTTGGTTTGTTTGTCACAGAAAACATTCATGGAGAAAAATGAATGTCTGTGGGCTGATGCGTTCCTGGCAGTTTTCCCTATATGACTTAGGGATGGCTCCTTTCAGGTTCACTGGTGCTATTGAAAAGAAAACATGGTAGCAGGGTGAACATAACCGTGCTCTCTGCACCAAAACCAATCACTGCTGAAGGATGAGGCCTTCATTCTTCCCAACAAATTTGCTAGTCTATTATCAGGATAGATCTCACTAGAGTTAAGAATTTTATACTGTAACTAATACAGATTCCCAATGGTGCTCTGGTAATAACTACATTTAAGGATTCCCCTCATGAGCTGATTCTGTGATACAATGAGATACACGAATATGTATGCTAGCACTGCTGCCTCCTAGATAAAATATAAAATAAGTCCTTGCCTATGGCAGGGCAGAAAATTTCTTTAAATCTCAGTTTTAAAAAAAAAAAAAAAAAAGAAAAAAGGAGATACATGCTTTGTATATTTACTTATAGTTAGTCTTTATGTCCTCGATTTTTAGAACTGTTTATGTATATGTTTATGTCTGTTTATGTATATAGTTTTATGCTGATGAACCTGGTAACTTAACTTCTTTCTCTTACTTTCTTCTGTGAATTTTGCGGAGCAGTACCCTGGGCTTAACACATTGCCTGTTGCTCCAGGATGCTGCCCTTGTTACAACATGTGCAGATGCACTTACAGGTGGTGCAGTTCTGTTAGGAGCTCAGCCCTGAGCATCCAGATCTCCAACCAAGTATGTTAATATCTTTTATTTCCTCTGCTTAATTATCTCTGTCCTGTAAGAAACCATTGTATCAAAAGCAAAATACTGGAGTATTTCGGGGTGAGCTTAGGAGAGTGGAGTCCAAATGGTCCTCCAGATCCAAATGCATGATTAAAATTAGATAAAATTACCAAGATTAATCTTAAGTTTACCATTGATGATCAGGTTACCAAAAACCAAAGTAACAGATGAAAACAAAAGCACCAGGTATTGTAAAGGCAGGAAGGTGACAATCCTTTCGGTATGTGTTCTTATTCAACTTGTATTGATTTAGACAGGAGATACCTGAACTTATTTACAGAATAAATTCTGGCCCTAAAATGAAATTCTTTTTACGTTTTAAAAGACATTTCAGAGAAAATATTTCTCTCTAGCATGAATATGAACAACAGAAGGCAGATGATTATCCAGTGACCACTAAGATTTAAGTGTTAAGAGGCCAAATACATGGGAGGATTTGCTATTGTGCACTCATGCTGTTTTGCAACACACCAGAATCCAGTGCAAATTTCAAATCCCTTCGGCATGCGAGCTTTGTAGTTTAGTAATGCTATTCAATCACATTACATACATCTATTTCATATGCTCAGTTGTTTCTTCTGTTCCAGGAATTACCTGAAATTACAGGAGAAATCATTCTTTATAGCCTTATTATTCATCTTTGTTGCATTGCATCCATTCAGTGGCCTCACTCCTGCTGGTGTTGCTGCTAGCATGTGCTGGATTTCATCAGCCTACTCAGGGAACGACTCCTTGGCACATGCTGCTGCTGCTTTCTGGCAATGCCAATGTAGTTTAACTTCAGCAACCTGAAGGACCAGTTGTGCCAACAGTTTAAAGGCATAGCTCTCATTGAACATGAAGTATTTAAGCTCCTATGGCTTTCTACCCCCTGGTAAGAAAGTGTTGGCAGCTTTCACCTTGGAGCTCAGATCATCTACTCCTTTTTCCCTGAAGTTTGCACAAGCTAGGCTAGCGATGCCTGAGGTACCTTCTCTATGTAGCGGCTCACAGTTGCTTCTTGCCAGATGATAGGGCTTCTGGAAAGGGAAACTTTATCACTTTTTTTTTTTTTTCGTGTGTAATCTGCCTCTGTAAACAGCTTTTGGGCAGTCTGGAGCAGTTTAGATGGGATAACCGCAATTAAGATATTGCTGTCAGAAAACTAACTTGACTTTGCTTGTTTCAAAAGTACATGCCTTTTGCATTTTATTTATTTATTTTTGGTTGTAGTTCTAGTGGAATTCAATGTTTAACAAAAAGTAAGAAAACAGCACCAACCAGGTTTATGTCCTGCATGCTGGTGCTGTGTGTGTCTGAGCACACAACTCTGTGGAAGCTGTAGTCAAGGCCTGCAAATCCCAGAACTGCTGGGCTCATGTTTCAGTCTATCTTGGTCTGTCAGAGAGGTTTGGTTAAAATTCCTCTGTAAATTATTGGTTGAAAGAATATAACCCTCATGACAGAAATCAGGATTACACTTGACACACTGCAGGCAAGCACTGTGGTTATATTTCTTGTCCTGGACAGGGACAAGAAACTATAGGCACCCACTTACTGCCTATTGCATCTAGGTGTGTGGTACCAGCCAAGAGCAAAGCAAGGGACAAGGTAGGCATAAGTAGGCATAAGCCAAAATGTTTTTATAAATAAAAATCTGGCCATTTACTTGCTTGAGCCTGTCAGATTGTTAGGTGCTTGAAAGAGTGCTTGAGGTCTTGGCCCTCAATTTAATGGGTCTCCTAACAAAGGCAGCAGTCTGATTATGACTGGTATGCTCATGAAGTTGCAAGACTGAAGAAATCAGTCAGGACCCTGGCTATCTGGGCTCATGATTTTTATCGAGTTGGCTGTCTTCAGGCATATCTTATTGCCAAGCACTTCACTCTACTCAGACGTAATTCACTGTTGATGTATACATGTGTCATAGCATCTAACTAATCTCCTTTTGCTCTGGAATAGGCAGTGCTGGTGATACCAATTTAGATATACAAATGCGACTCTTGTGGGCTGTGTTGTCTACATAAAAAATTGGTATGTGTATTATTGGACATATTATTCTTGGCATTTTGGCACGGATCACTGCCTCCAGAAATATTTTGTAGGTTTTATGTGCTTTTACACTGCTAAGCTATATTATATTTCCTGTATTTGCATTGGCCTAAATGGATTGAATTTAGCTAAAACCTTGGATTTTGTTCAGCTTTCTGGTAGAAATTTATTTTTATTGTATAGCCAGTTACATACAAAGTCTTGAGAAACAGAGGGTGTGGAGAATCGTTTGCTTGTTTGCTCAGAGTATCCCAAAAAGAACACAGCATTACAGGGCTTTGCAGTAGCCTAGGCCCAAAGCCATAAAAGTACTGAAGATGAGAATTACAAGCGTTGTAAGGAAGCCTTTCTATTTAACTCGAGTTTGAAGTTTCTGAGAACCTCTAAAATGCTTGCCATTTACATGAAAAGTCCCACCCAAGGTGAATTCAATGGTTCGTGGCTTTAAAAAACCATCAGTGTGCTCTGGCAGTGGGGGCAGCAAGGCCCAGCTAGCCTACGGGGTCAGTGAGGCCTGCAGAGACGTTAGGACTTGCTGGCTGCTAGGTACGTTTCAGAAATCTGGTGGGCATACTTCAGATGGACACTCAAACTTTGCTGAAATTAGTTGGGGGACTCTTGAATTTGGGTGGATCTCAGGTCAAGGCCTACATGCTTGTGGGTCTGGGCCTTAGTGCCTGCCTTGATAAAGTAAAAGCTGTACTTAACAATCAATCAAACAAAAAGCCCTACACGCAACAAAAGTAACCAACCTCCCCACCAAAGATCAGACCTTAGAAAATTCCTATTGGGGGGAAAAAAAAAAAAAAACCTTAAGGAAGTGATGAAAGGCAGGGATACCTAGAAAATTAGTCATGCCACAGGTGATCTTCAGTGACTTCTAAGCAATGTTGCTGAAGTGATTTGTTTTTAACTTTTTTCTCGAAGAGGTAGTGTCCTCCTTATACTTTGAGATCCCTTGTCTACCATATTAAGATCTATTTGAGAAGAATTACTTCATTCGATTATATAGAGCTCATTAGCTACACCAAATTTAACTTCAAACTGTTTCTTTTCCAGATGGTTGTCTGCAGGTGGGAGTTCTCCTGCATGTGGCCGAGGTGTGTGCTTATCATAGCTCCGTTTTCAAAGGCAAAGAAGTTCTGGTGAGTCATTTTCTTCAGGTTTGATGCATCCCAGTTGCTTATATGAACTGTTTCCTAAGGTAGAAGGTAGATTGATTGGATGGAGAAAGATTTGACCGCAGTGCAAAAAGTAATTTTCTTATCTTAGAAGAATGCCATTATTGTTCATTCCTCAAATATATCTGCTGTCATGTCAGCAATGCCAAGAGTACCTCTAGTAACATTTAGAGACGGGCTTGGCTGCTCTCTGAGGTTTGAGGCGTCCAAATTGAAACTGGAACTGCAAAGGTCTGTGAAAGACTAATGAAATGATTTGGGGATTATGAATGTAACAGACCACATTTAAGGTCTATGCAGCCAATTTCTAAGGATTTTTTGGTTCAGATTGAGGGCAACTGTGAAAGATGTCCTACTTTATTCACTTTTAGGAAACTAAATATATTAATAAATTCCAAAAAATAAAAATAAAACTTAAAAAAAAAAAAAAAGCAACAACAGAACCACTCTAGGCCTAACCTCTTGGTTGATACTGTCTCCCTTTCTGCTGGGAAAAAATGGAATTTTACTGACTTGTTGAAATTTGTTTTTTAGCCCCTTACATGTTTCTGATTCAGTTTCTTGTGCTCAGGTCAACCTTCTACAGTATATATCTATTATGTAATTTCAAGTTTAGTAATTAAATGACTAACTAAAGCTGATTTATTATATTTTTATGGTCAGTTTAATTCCATGTGAGAGTTTCAAATCAGAGTTAAATAGAGTTGATCCCTGTGTTGAAGATGCCTCCTTCATTGTTAAAGTTGATAATATTTCAGGGAAATAGTGGGTAAAAGGAATATGCAAATTAGCATGGGCATGAGAACCCAGCTCAGGCAGACTGTGATGCCTTTACAAGCCAGAGAGATGTAAGGAGCTACTGAATCTGAACCTCCATCTCTTTGCACAAAAATATTTCTCCCACTGTGATATGGAGATCATGCACTTTCTGAGTTCAGTATTCTCTTTGGTAGTAGAATAATGAATTATATAAAAGGTAGTTTCCCTTTATTAGGTATAAAAATTGGATCTGGTCTTCCATCTGCAGTGTAGACTTGAGTTCATCTGCTAAGGAAAAGGATGGGCTTTGTTGGTTTTTTGTTTGTTTGTTTGTTTCCAACAGATGGCTCACAGGTTTTCCATTCCAAATACAAGTTTTATCCTAAGGATGATAAATCTTATCAGAGAGATACTTCAGTGTGGGTGGAAATTTTATTCATGAAGTCCACACATCTGAAAGACTAGGAGATTAGTCATCACCAAAATACACCTGTTCAGTATTGGGGATGCAATTGTCCTATAACCCAGATGCTTCAAACAGGGGAAGAAAAACTGCTTTACTGAAGTGGGCAAGACAACCTGCCACTTTTCTTGTCCAGGACAAGGGAATGATGAAAAGTTTTAGTAAGAGGAAAGCATTACATACATTGCTTGTTTTCATGTGTTTTCTTGCTCCATAATCATAATCATCTTTTAATATTAAGATTGATGTGGAAGGTAAAATTGCATTATTAAAATTATGGCAGTAGGTTGGCCCTCAGCCGGTGATGGATTTATTAACCAGTAGAACTTGTGTGCGTTTGTACGTTACCGGGACTAGTAAGAAGAATGACTGCAAGGGTGTTTGCCATCATAGTTCAAAAGGCATCCACTTGATGGAGTTGTCCATCAAAAATAGCTTCAGGCATTTAATGAGACCCACCCTAATGTGCAAATATAACTTCTTAGACCCCTTTTCACCAAGGCATTCAGATGTGTTCTCAGATGCATGGATTGGAGTTCTAGAGAGACGACAGCAAAGAATACTGAGCATAGAAGAAAATGGAATACTAGGAAATCTTTTGCACACATTCATTATTCCAGCTTCTGATTTTGGTCTTCCCATTATGTGCCATGATAGGAATCAAATCACTTAAAACATTTTGGTCTCCGTTTCTCACTTAGTAACATAAATAAGATGGCCATAAATCAACAAGGCTACCTGGAATGTGAAGAAATCTTTATTTACAGAAGATGGTAGTCTGCAATTACTTGGTTCAGCATAAAATATTTTCATAGTTGGTCTCATTAATCTAATTCTGTATGTCAGAATCACAGCATTGTCTGGAATATTCCACATGATTAATGACATTTTATTAAACTATTCTGAAGTTGAAAATGGTTGTTTGAAATACCTTAGTTATAGGAATTGAACTTAAAATGCATATGTCTGTCTTTGCTTGTGCGTGTATGGGAGGGATAGAATGAGCCATCAAAAAAAGGAAAGCAAATTACTTGAGGAGCTACATCTCCTTTCAATGAATAGTAATTTAAAGACAGGACCTCTTTAGGAGCTTTAGAAATGAGGCCACTGAATCTGTTTTGATCTGGATTCTTTACAGCCAACAAAAGGGTTAACTGCCTGGAAGAAGGTGGGCATTGCGAAGCACATTTTGCCTATGAGATAAAGATCATATGAAAATTTACATGTTAATGGAACATTTAAGGGAAAAAATTGCTCTTTGTCAATTGATTGTATAAATATTTTATCTAGTGTAATATTAGAGGAAGGCAAGCGTGAAGGCATTCAGTTTGAATAGTTTTTGAGAAGAAAATTAGGACATTATTGTTGAAGAAATAATATAAAATAGGGAGTTACAAGCACTTGATCTAAACTGTAAAAACCTTTCATGCACTCTGGCAGAAAGAGCAGATTAAATCCATAATGAAATGGGTAACTTTAGGCCTGCATAAATTTCCAAGCAGTCTCAGTTTCCCAGGAATCTCTCTCTGCTAGATTAATGGCTAGCAGCCTGCCACATAATGAAGTAGTTTGCCTTGGCAATGTGCTCATGAATTTATTATGGTGTCCACAAGTGTGCTATATGGCCTAGACATCTTTATAAATCCTGGATTTAGAACTGCAGCGATGAGCCATTTCGGTCCTAATGGTGAGGTTGATTTATCGCTGTGGTCCTTCACTCCACCCTCCCACCCCCTCCCTGACAGTTATAAAAGGAAAATACAGGTCATATCATTGATGGAAATGAAATGTGAAGGTAATTAGATAATGCCAAATGGATATGGGAAAAGGTGCACTGCTGAAATTTTAAATATGTTGGTAATTTTTTCCTTGGAGCAATTATATCAGGTTGATTTATTTTTACAGTTTATAATCACTTAACTACCTGTGGCTGATTTTAACCAGAGCTTGTGCCTTTGGAGACAAGAAGTAGAGTTTTCAGTCCATGATTGTTTATTGTAAATTCATTTATCTCAAAATACCTAATTTATTATGCAATTTACACAAGTCACAGCTCATTGCTGATGGGAAATAATGATTACCCACTTGGTTCCTCGTAAAGTGTTCTCTGTGGCTTTATAAAATAATAAACAGCCAAAGCTGCAAGGATTTAAAGAGTTCTCTATATTGAAATTAAAGCCTGTTTTTTTTTTTCTTTTTTTTTTCCTTTCAAAGACACCAAGAACAGTAGAACACAAAACAAATTGTCTGGAGATGTTAAAAATCAATGCATGAGTAGTCCAGAAATTAGTATATTGGATATTTATTACTTATATTTGTATTATAGAGGGCTCGGGGCTTTTATTAGGAATGTGGATGTTCCTGAAACAGTGATGCAAAGTTCTGAGCAAACCAAGGCAGTGAAGCATTGAAAACAAAGGCACTACCGTGCTGTAAGTGTCTGTCATGGACCAAAAGAAATAGATCTGGCCTGGGATTTTCAAAGGGACCTAGAGGAGACGGGGCAGCACTGCGGTTCCATAGCAGCTCTAGTGCAGCACTGCCACGTTTTTTGGCAACCCTTGGGCTACTGTAAACTGAAACTCCCAAACAGTGCTGAAAATGGGGCTGTCATGAAACAGCAGAGATCTCTCTTCCCACTTCAGCCTTTTTTTCTCTGCCAGATCCATATTGATGGCGTTACTTGAAGTTGTGGCATGGGGCTGGAGTAGGGTGGGCGGCCAAGCTGAGATTTTGAGTTGTTGAATTAAATTGTTTTATTTTTTTGTGTGATCAAGTGTAGTTTTCTGTAATGTAAAGTTAAAGTGCAGTGATAAAGAGCTAGAGACACAGGCAATTTCAGAAGGGACATTTTGCTTGTAATAAGACACAAGCTCATACATTCATTTTGGACTGCATACAACAATCCCTCCAGTCAGCAGCACAATTTTTCATTATCAGCTGCTTGTGGAACAGAGCCATGGAAACTCCACCTGAATGGTCCAGCCCTCCTCTGTCTCGTCTTACCTACCCAGACGTAGCAGTAGCAGCTGAAATGCCTGGTGGGAGCCCGTCACCTGAGGGAACATTTTGGTACTTCTGGGGCTGGTAAGCACTTGTGTCACTGAGGCAGGAGAAGGAGTCTGCTTTGTCTGAATGGGGTCAAATCCAAAGGATTACATTCTCCAGCAGCTTGGAGTTGTGCAGAACAACTGTTTAGCTCTTCAAAGAGACTCAGTTTGTCTGTTGTGCCTTGAACTTAGGAAAGGGAGAGCTGCCAGATCTCCCTGTGCTCTGCCTTTGCCTGGTGCATCCCCCTCTTTTGGGCAACTGAGTTGTGTCCGGTCAGCCTGCACCAGCAAGCCTGGGTTAAAACTGAGCTCGCGGAGCCTGCACAGCCCCTGAAATGTAGCAGTGTTACTGTGCTCAGAGCAGGGCCCTTCCTTCTGGGACTAATGATGAGTAAAAGAGGAGAAAAGAGCCTGCTTTTAAAATCCTTTTGCATTCAAAAAGCAATATAGGAAGTGACAAATTCAAAGTGATGCTTTGAATCTAAGCTTTTACATACATTTTTTTTCCAGTATCCCCATTCAGTGCTGAATTTCTCCCAGAGAGGAGAAAGGAAGGTGAGGACTGTCTCTGTCTGCCTGTTCCTCCTCCCAGACGCGTGGACGTGTGTGCATGGGTCCCTGCATGCACCCAGGCACCCGAAGTAATGGTGTTTCAAGCTGTCGCTCACCTACAGTGGTGTATGCAAGGTAGAAAAGAGGCTTTGGTGAAGCTTTAATCTGAAAACACCTGAATGTAAAACATGTCCTATCCAGAGGCAGATATGGAGCCAAAACTTTCAGGTTGGCTCCACCTGTCATCCTTTTGCGACATAGATGCTTCTACTTGAGTTTTCTTTACAGAACTGCTCAGCTTTAAGGAGATGAATAGCTTGTATGGCATACAAATACCTCTTGTTGCTGGAGCTCATGATGGAAGGAGGGCTGTGAGAGCTGTAGGTAGGTGGGTTGGGACACCCAGTTCTCATTGAAAGATCTGTGGGACCCGGGGGACTTTACAGCCTGCTAGCAATTTCTCTTAAAAATATTCCTTCCTGGCTATTGATGGTGAATTCTTATGACAATGCCATAACGTCTACTTGCACTGCATTGTACTTTAGTTCCCTGAAAATGCAGTTAACATGAAACTTTTCAGGTGGGTTGTGGATTGGTTTTTGTTGCTTGGTGACTTTTCAGAAGAGAAAATTGGAAATGCTCTACAACTGAAGTTATTTTTATCCCTGGGGGAGAGTGGAACTTTACTTTTAAATGTGGTTTAAGTAAAGATGTTTGGGTCTAAAAGATGAGAATATAATTGTTGTGATGGTCTTCTGCAGCAACGGGGATTAGATTGCTAGCTGAAGTATAAAACTCTTGAAGTTTAGAAGGAGTTTAAAATACGAGTTTTCAGTGTAAGATGAAAAATTTGAATACGTAAGAACTCTTTATCAAAATAGTTTTCCTTTTTTTTTTTTTTTTTTTAAGAACAGTTTTGTGTGTTTTGTTGTGTAAATGAGTTACTCACAAATTCTCAGCATCAAACATTCAAGGCTGGAAGTAAAAATCCTGCCTGTTCCTGGAGGAAATTTGATAATGATGCGTATTTGATCAAATACTTGTTTTATAAGTTTCCAGACGTTCACACATCTGTTTGAGCGTGGTTTGGGCTGGCAGCGCTCCATGCACCGGCGCAGGTAGGCTGCCGCAATTACTCGCTCTTTGCCCACAAGTAAATTGTCACCTTTCTCGCCCATCCAGTCCCAGCTCATTGCAAGCGCTGTTGGTTTTGGCATAAAGCACGCTGGTTTCCCATGGGAGCTGTGGCTGGTTGCTGTGTGCCACGGCTCCTGGGCCGGTCCTATGGCCCTTACTTATCCCATGGGAGTCCTCTGAGCCAAAAATGTTTGCTGCTCCCCTTGTAGTTTATGGACAGGCCTCTTCGACTGGGCAATGGCAGCACTGGTTGTAATGATGTTCTTGTGCTGTATTATTTAGCACTCAATTTTTTTCCAGGATAAGATTTCCAGGCAGAAAATGGTGCCTGGTGTCCAGGGGAGAACAACCAAGGAGCTTGATTTTTTTTTTTTTTTTTTTTTTAATATATCTTCAGTAGCAGTTTTCTTTAATTAATGCCTCCTGTAATTCCATATATTCTGGTGGTAGTATGCAGTCCTATTAAGTCAATTTTAGTTGAAGCTTCTCAAGTAATGCATTATATATTGGTTCTAAGGCAGCTAAATAACTCTTGAAAACATCTGCTGCCTGTATCTTAGTTTTTCAGGGACTGCAGTAATAATGTCAAAAAATTCATTTAACTGAAGTTTAAGATTTAAAAGATAAGTACTGTTCAGTTGACTAATCAAATAGTCATAAAAGCTCTTTTCTGAACTATAATTACATTTACTCAGTTCTGGGCTTGATTTATTTTTTATTTTAATTGTCAGCCCTGCTACACCATGATGCTAATAGAAATGTTATTGCAGCCAATATGGGCTAAAATGATGTCTGATGATTATTAATGAGAGCAATAAGAAGGTATCTTCATATAAAGTCAGCATTAAAGGAGTAATTCATTTTACCTGATATAATTGGATTGTAGCATTTAAATAGCCTGGGACTTCCTCTTAATTGTGATTAGTTGTAGCTTCTTCCTTTTAGTACAGTATTTAACTCTTCCTCCACCGCTTCTTCTG
The DNA here is from genome assembly GCA_011076525.1 of Nettapus auritus. Lineage (NCBI taxonomy): Eukaryota > Metazoa > Chordata > Aves > Anseriformes > Anatidae > Nettapus > Nettapus auritus. The sequence goes on from CM021775.1 coordinate 14,583,107, forward strand.
TTTCTTTTATGAAGTAATTAAATGTGAATTGCTCGGTGCCTTTTAATAAATATATCCAAGGATTTAGTAGCTGGTAAATGGCGTAGCTGACTGTTAGAAATACTTATGCACAGTATCCATAGCTGGGGCGTGAAGCTATCACTTCACAATGATGTTTTATATGGCACATAATTATACAAATGCAGCAATTGTTGCTTTGGTTGCAAGAGTCACAGCAGGTGTCCTTGTTGGGAGGGATTGTAAAGCTGAATTTTAAGAGAATCAAATGAAAGGAGAGTAATTATCTTTATTTTACCAAGGGATAAGCAGAGTCCACAAAGGCTTGTCTGAACAGTGCTCGCAAATGAGCTGGTCTGAGCCAGCAGCGTGCCAGGCTGAGCCCCGGCTTTCTCCTCCAAGACATTGTACTTGGGGTGGCCGCCCCGTTCGTAAGGGCAGAGGAACCCTCTTCTCCAATTCTGCCTGCTTTTGGTGTCTCAGAAAAATTGCCTGCTCAAGGTGAGTTCAGTCTAGTCTGGATAAATTCAATTTGCAGATTGAGCCCTTTTCAAAGTACCTGCATGTGTTTTGCCACCACAGCCACAAGGAGCATGGCAGGATGGGGGGGAGCACCTCTGTAGTACTCCAGATCCACAGGTTTTAAGGATTTGAAACCAAACCTTCTTTCACCCTCCTATTAATTTAACTAGGTTTTGAAGAGCTCCAGTGATTCAGGATTTAAAATGATGGCCACTTGGGAGCTGTGATATAAAAGTTAGCCCGTATTTATGACACTCTACTGTAAGAAATGAGCATCTATCAGGAGAATAGTAACGCTGATACATAGGAGGGCTCTCCGAGGACAAGTTAGAGCCATTTATCCCTTACTGCGAAACGCGCATATTTCTTACTTACGCCTACCCGGGCACCTGCAGAGACTCTGAGTCTGGCTGCTGCCGGTAGCTCCCAGCTAATATACATTGATTTACTTTTACTCTGGAGTGCACAAGGATAGATCAGAACCTGCTGATCCATCTTCTGCGGTCTCCACTATGTGTATACCTCACCTGACTCTGACGCCGGCTGGGCAGTAAGGCCATATCCAACTCCTCTCTCCTCTTTTGCAACCCTTACGCTATTTTTCCATGTTGAAGGGATGTAATTTGGAAACATTTTATATTTGCATGTATTTTCATGCGTATTACTTTGTATATACCATGCAAGATTTTTCATGTGTGAGGGGGAAAAAAACCCTTGCTCAATGTCAGCAGTGGATCGAGGTGCTGCACAGCCGAGGACGGGATTCTGCTTTAAGCGGGGTCACCATCTGAGGCCCTGTGTGTGCCCTGTTACTTTGCAGCCACAGCATGGGGTCGCAGCTGTTTTGTGCCCATGGTGCGGATGAAAGCAGCTGGTTTCTCTAACACAGTGTCCATTCTGTTAGCAGTGAGCCTGCTCCAAACTCCGTTTTGGTGGCTTCACCCCACGGTGACAACAGATACAGAAACTGTCCCCTGTGCTCTGCGTTTGTTGCAGAAGTTTTGCTGGTGAGAGATAGGAGGAAGAACTTTACCAGTGTGCCTGGTTTTGAATTTTGGTGAAAAAGAATTACCGGACTTCAGAAATGCCCAGGATAAGTAATGAGCTAAATATAGATGCCACTAAGCTATTGCAAAGGCTATAACGTGCTAAAAGGAACTGCAGAATTAACCAAAGTTCTCTTAAGGACCCTTAAAGATACCGACACTTGTGCATTCCGTCCAGAATACAAGAAGTAGGAAGGGATTGAGCTGACAGGTATTTGGGTGTTCAGATGTTGCTGAGAGCGACCAGAGAGCCAAATGTGGGTGGTCGAGCTCCTCCTTGCAGCTGTGCCAGCACAGCCTTGTCCTGGTACACAAATATCCCTGCCTCTGGTGCCCTTGTAAGACTGAACCCTGATGGTTGTGTTAGAACACACCAATCTATTGTCAAGAACATTTTAAACTTTTAAAATTCTGTTTTATTTCTTAACCAACTAAATAAGATTGTTACTTCCTAAGCTCTTGTGAAAGCACACCAGATTTTTCTCTTCTTCTAATTTGAGTACAAGACCGTCTCATTTTTCATACGCCCCGTTTGCTCACCCTGCATAATAAATGGTAACATAGGTAAGGCTTTGCATCATCAAAGACAACATGCTCCGTGAAATACCACGTGTATAAAACATATATCATCTTCCTTGGAATACGACTGCCTCTTTTCTCCCTTTTCCACCCTGCGTTTTGTGAGGTACACGCTGTGTATTAACGCAAGGCTTCAACAATAATAGCCGGTTTCTGCTTCATTTGGCCCTGCCCGCGTTATCCCTTGTTACGAAGCACACGCAGGTCTTTTGATCTGCCGGTAACGTTTTCCTCGCCTCTGTCCCGCTCTCGGCGGCGCGGTGGCTCCCAGCCCGGGGTGTTTCCCCTGTAATTGCGGGTCAGGGAGCAGGGCCCTCGCCGCCCTCCTCCTTTCCCCTCTATGTAAATGGGAGCGCGCCGGCTGCGCGGGGGGGACCCGCTCTCCCTGCAGGGCTCCTGCTGCAGCAGATGCATTGCCAATCCTCTTATTGTACAGATATTGATCCCACCTCCCCATAATGAACTGGAACAACAACTCTATTATTCGCAGGTACCCGATTGGCTGAGGATAATATGAAATTAGCTGGCGTGCATCGGGCCTGTCAGTATCGATTTCCCTACCCAGATTACTTGTTACAAAAGAATAGAGCTGTCTGCACCGTAATTGAACAAGTTAACTCCTTGTCTCATAAAATGTAAGCCCATATTGATTGCCTACTGTAGTATGCAGAAGGAGGAAAGTTATAATGGTATTTAATCGCCATGGTGCTGAGAGGCCCTTTTTTTTTTTTTTTTTTTGCGAACCAAGTGACAGCTGCTGAGAAAAGGCTCGGGGCTCCCTTGCAACCAGGGAAAGCAGCAGGATTTCTCGGAGTGATACATAATGAGGGGCCGCCGTGAATAAAGAGAGCTGCTTGCCGCGGTCGCCTTGCTCGTAGCACTTCTGCCGCTGCTAAACGCAGTCATTTTTATTGTAATTGCTTTGCGGATGAGTGGCAGGGCCTTCTCAGGTGCATGGTGGTTTCCTTCGGAGCTGCTGCGCCTTCAAAACGTGTTTTAGGTGTGCGCTCCCCTCGGGCATCAAGAAATACAGCTCACAACTCAGAGCGGACGATGTTTGGTGGGCATGGGGCCGAGTCATCGGTCCGGCTGGGTGAGGAAGGGGATGGCACTAGGTATTTTGGGGAACCACTGGGCATCTCATGCCCTCAGGACGGCGCTGGAGGTGTGAAGCCTGAGGGCAGCCCCGCTCTGTGCCCGGTTGCTGTTTCCAGGACTGCCTGGCTCTCGTGCCGTGATTTTTTCCTGCGCAGTTACTTGTTTTCGCTTGTCTCCAGCACTTTATTTGCAGTTTTGTGTTTAAAGTCACTTCTCCCCATGCTGATACCTTTCTACTGGTCTCATTTTTGTTGCTCTTTCTGTTCCCTTGAGTTCTGTTTCTGTTGTCTTTTATTCCAGAAGTGCACCAAGAACTAATACAATACGTAAACACCCTACGCTGCTAATTTTTGCAATAGCATTGTATTTCCTCCTCTTTGCTCTAACCCAGTAAACCTGACAACAGCCCCCTGGCAGTCCCACAAGCTACGCCTTTCCGACCTCATTGCACTTGTTCTCCTGGACCTCAAAGCACTGGTGGAGCAGACCGAGCTGGTGCTTTTCCAATCAATTTAAGGGAAGCAGCGGCGTGCCTTCACCTGCTTTGGCTTCCACTATGCGTTCCCCTCAGCTAGACTGGCTGGATTTTTCAGAGGTGCCACAGAAGTTTCTAATTTTTCCCTTTCCAACTTCAATTTTTCATGATGCAGAATTTATTAGGTGGCATTTGATGGGGATACAAACGTGTGAATAAAAGCGTTAGCTTTGCTGGGTTTTATTGTAGTTCACCTTATCTCAGCCAGAGAGGGATTAGAAGGGATTGTGCACCTTGCAGGTGATTCTGTTCTCCAGAAGAACTGCACAAGGCTGGAGAAGGATTCTAAACAGAAGTAGAAGAGATCACAAAAGGGAGAGAAACCAAAGAACCAGCGATGTAAAGCTGAGTGAGGGGGGGGAGCTGCTCCAAGCCACACAACCCAGGCGTGCAGCGTGGGGCAGGATGCGTTGATGTTGGGTTTCAGAGACTCCTGCAGAGCCTCTAGGAAGAGAATCCAGATGAAGAAACAGAGGCTAAAAGGCTTGTGCTGGCTGAGGAAACAAAGCAGAGTGCACAGGCCACGTCATTCCTTCAGAAAGCAAAGAATGTGACCATAATTGCCAAAGCGAAGGAAATACACTCATTTTTGCCTGGATTAGAGCTCGGCATGACATGAGAAGTTTGCAGTTTGGCCTGCAGATGTTATTCATTTCATCCAAAATTTGTGTGTCAGAATATTTTAAGAAAACTTACAGGAGAGGTATATTTATGTTCTCAAGTATATTAAAGAAAAAAGCATGTATACTAGTCCAGAAGGCTTTTGCACACATCTCTGAATCCTGTATTCATTCCACTGCCTTCAAACTAGCCTTTGTAGGCCGAACACAACGCTCAACGTGAGGCCGTGCAGACAGTCTCTGACAGTAATGGTCACGGCTGCTACTGGAGGTGGGGCCTTAGCCCTTTAATGAACCTTTCCATGCCTTTTTTTTTAAGCAGCTTTCGTAGAGTCATGGAATCATTCAGGTTGGAAAAGCCCTCTAAGATCCTACGGTCCAACCTTTAAGCTAGTACTGAAGTCCAGCCACGCTACCAAGTTCTACACCTCCACGTTTCTTGAAGCCCTCCAGGGATGGTGACTCAGCCTCTTCCCTGGGCAGCCTATTCCAACGCCTAACAACCCTTTCAGTAAAGAAAGTTCTCCTAATGTCCAACCTAAATCCCCCCTGGCACAACTTGAGGCCATTTCCCCTTGTCTCATCACTTCCATTCCTTCCCATTCCTAAAATTTGAAAGGGCATCTCCAAGGGGTGCCAGAGATTCCCAGAAGCAGTTGCAGGCGCTTCCAGCTTCAGTCTCCAGTCTGCTGTTCTAGACGTCAGGAACTGGTAACACTTTGATAATTGTGATGCTTTCCTTCAGATGCAACATCTTTCCAAGAGAGAGAGCTTTTGTATTGCTATTTGTCTGTTTTAATTTCTTTACAGAAAATGGCTGAGTTCTGGGGAAAATCAGTCTGCCCTGTTCAAAGTCAAGGTCCCACGCTCATGGCTGTTAAGGTGTGAGCACACAATGTGTCATTCTGTGGAAAGGGATCCATCTTTTCAGGGTTCCTGTTCATGTGCCAAGGTCTGCTGCTTATTGGGTGTATTACAAACAGTGGTAGAGAAACTGTGAGAGTATGCAAATGCTGTTTCCTTTCTGATTATTTATTGATACTTGTGATTTAGTGCGATCCTGTTACCAGCACCCATCTTTTCACAGATCTATCAGAAATGTACAAGAAGCTCAGCAAGCCTGTGCTTGAAAGCTTCATTTTTGCCTTGTACTCGGTGTGTGCATCCCTACCTTTTGGTCTGGCTGCTGCAGTACGTAACCGAACGGGATCCAGTCGATGGCTGGAGCTGCTTGGTGCTACTGGAGTGCAAATAATAAATAACAATAAACGGAGGAAAAAAAAACATCCAGGCTAGGACATGACCTTAGTGCAACTTAATAAATAATGCATATGAAATCTGCCAATCAAAAAGAAAAAAAGAAAAAAAAAACCAACACAACATAGTGTGCAAGTAATTATTTGGGCTCTAGACTAAATAAGCTGTATTCTGCCTTCACTCATACTTGTTCTACTCGTGTGCACTTCCAGTGCCTGAATTCCTATTGCTGCCTTTGCACCAAAGTAAGGAAGTGTGTGTGGGAGCTTTACAAATTGTTGTTTTTTTGTTATTGTCTGTTACTGTGAGGTGTGGATCTATGCAAATGGCAGTTGCTGTACGTGAAAAGATCTGAAATATGATAGTAGCATGTAAAACAAACCATATTACCCTGAGGTAATACGACATCCAATAACATTCTTTTTATTTTCCCTATTTCTAAAGCTCGTTTTTATAGTTTTATTATACTCCATGACAATTTTTATGCACTGACATTTCTGTCCCCAAGAAGTGGTGAACATAAAGCTTTCACAACGTGCTGTCTCTACAAGGAGGTTTTGGAGCTCCCTGACAGCGTGCTGAGCTTTCCCCAGGCGCTGGCACTGCTAGATGCTGCTTGTGCTACCCCTAGGACAGATCCCCGACCTCAGCAGCTCCGCACTGCTCAGGCAGGGGCAGCAGAACTGCAGAGAAAATTTCAGGCTTGTACTGCATTAGCATTTCTGATACCATAAGCACGCCGGACCTGGTGGGAATCGGAGAGATTTGATGTAAGCACTGGTGTTCAGAGACAACAAGCCAGTGCAAAGTGGTTTTATTTACAACCCAAGGCAGCTATGAGATTCTGCCTTTTTTTTTTTTTTTTTTTCCATAGTTGCAGAAGCAAGGTGGCACTTTGTGGTCTTGTATACTTCTTTTGGCTCAGGGGGTGGATTAGAGTATCTTCAGGCTGCTCCGAGGACAAATTGTTACTGTCAAATGAATTAAATTGAGGTATTTGTTTGCTTCATTATCGTTCAGAATAATTTTCTGCAAAGTTGCATTGTGCACCTGTGATCCATCCGCTGCAGTCTCCCGTCGTGCCACCTGCCCGGCCGTGTTTGGTAGGCTTCATTTCCACTGAGGCAGTTTGAATTTGCAGTGTTTCCTTCAGCCAGTCATTTAGTAATTTTTCTCCCACAGCACTCAAAAATTATACTGTCCTCCTATTTCTCCCTAAATGCCTTTTGTTCTTTGGAAAGCATTTTTTTCATTGAAGTACAATTTCAATTTTATTTTATTTTTTTTAGTTGCTATAGAAAAATCACTTGGATTCACTGCTGTCTGTGCACGTGTCTGCTTTGGCTTTTGGGAGCGATAGGAGAGGGCA